>OU744317.1:61737166-62145269 GCA_916610145.1 Eristalis arbustorum | reverse complement strand
TTTCAATAGCGTCCATGTCTCTTGGCAGTTCCTAGTCAGCATAAAACTGTAGGTCCATTGCATTCATGGACGAAAATTAACATGCATACGGGCTGTAGCGCCACCCATATTATATTATTATATGATCAACACACAACGTTCACTCGAGGATATCATTATCAAATGTGACTGCTCTTAATTTATTTTACTGAATCACGTGGTTAGCCTACGAAGAAATGACATTCCGCAACTCCTATCTTAGAGATGTATGCATCAAAATATAAACTTAAAATCTGTGCTTTATTTCCGTACTGACATACTACTGCACATGGTCGTTTTAAATATTGCACTATACTAGAACGTGATGTGAGTAAAATTATCAGTTCAGTGATATTGGACTAATTGCACGTGAACTCTTATTTAGTTTTTGCAGAAAAGCTCATAATGTTTATAGGATGATGGCATGTGAGTTCGGTCCACTATAGCGGTCGGCCGTCACGCTTGCAAATGATACGTAATAGTTAAAGTTATATGCAAACTTGTGTTTCAAAGAGGTTTCCTGTTATTGAACAAAACTTTGTTGCAAAGCAATTGTCAGTTTTTTCGTTAAAATTGCCTCTTTGATTCAAGCTCTCGTTAGAGTTGAAATGTGCGGTTGCAAGTAATTTACAAAGTCTCAAAATCATTAAAATATTGTCGGTAAGAGATTAGTATTATATTTGTTTCATAAATACATTCCTTACTCAGTATACTGAACAGATATCCAAAAAAATAAGTATAAACAGGAAAAGCGGACATGAGAAGACATTCATTCATTGAATCGGCCGCCCTGACCGTTAGGTACAACAGGGCAAAATAATGGTTTAGGCTATATCAGTTCGTATAGCACAACAATGGTTCGCTCGCTTCCGTTCTGGTATGTGAAATTCGATGTAAAAAATGCACCTTGCTCTGGTCGACCTATCGTTGAAAAAGTCGATAAAATTATGGAAAAGATTGACCAAGACCGTCACATGAGCAGCCATCACATCGCCAAGGAACTAAACACTCTAACAAAAAAAGGCTGGCTACAAAAAGAAGTTCGATGTTTGGGTACCACATGAATTGCCTGTAAACAATTTAATGGACCGAATTAACTTCTGCGTCAATTACGACAATAATGTACGAAAGTTTTGCACTGATGGAATAAGCTAGCTGAAAAATTGCAAAAGGTGATCCAAGGAATACCGAGTCCCTAGAACGTCAAAATCGAATTCATGGAGAACAGCGGCAAAACTCAAGAAAACTGCGGCCAGATACTATGCTTACTGGAGCGAAAGAACATTCCTGATCCATGATCCTGACTGGCTCGAACTTGGTAAAGTTTGGCTTTCCCTAAAAAGTAAGAGACAACAGAAAATTGTTTTAGAAGAAAGTCGAAAAGGTCTCTCCGTGGTACTATGGGTTCCTAAAGCGTCATTCTGTCTCTCAGAACACCAGATGGACCCCAGAAATGGGGCCATAGTCACCGAAGAGTCGGTTAGGAAGCGGTTTTCAAAAATAAAATGCGGCTTATAATCAAGAAACCAATTAATTTAATACTCTTATTTACAGATTCATACTCAGAAAATTGCATGATCAGCTTCCTGTTCAAGTACCTGTGCTAGTTCCAATAATTTTTTGCGTAAGTCGAAAGTTCAATAGACACCACACACACGTTCACACCTGAAATATTTTGTAAGCTGTATTCAAGCTAAATTTTGTTTAATGCGTGAATATGTACGTACAGTGAAACCTGTAAAAGGCAAGGATTTTTAACCAACTTATGCAGGGGTGACCATCTTATAAGGCGATCGGTTTTAAAATGATCTTGGTCTATAGACATATTGGGTCACATGGGCTTTTTTTAAAGGCAAAACATTACACATTCACAAACTGCAGACATTAAGACATCTACAAAATAAAAGATCCAAACAAGATAGAATATCCCAACATGATTTAACACGAACATTGCAGCCAAATTTCGAGATGGACAGGTGGCCAACATACGAAGGTATTTGGAGGCATATTTGTATGGAATTGTCTTGGTGCGACTATCTACTGGCCAACATTGGAAAGTGGCCAACTTTACGGGTTTCATTGTCTATGGTTATATTTAGTATGCATTGTTTTAAAACTACAAATTGTTTTTTTATGTGGGTGATGAATGGAGTGGAGTAGAGTCGCAGTCGATGCTAAGAATTTGGAAAAATCATTTCTGTAGACTGTTAAACGGCGATGACGACACAAATTCCGCTGTCAGGCAGAATGTTTCACTCAATTTGGACGATGATGAACACGAATTCCGTCCCCCCGACTTAGACGAAGTCAAGAAAGCGATTTCTAGACTCAAGTCGAACAAAGCTGCTGGAGCGGACGGATTGCCCGCGGAACTGTTTAAGGCAGCTGAAGATGACCTGGTTGGGCGCATGCACCAGCTCATCTGTAAGATATGGTCGGAGGAAAGCATGCCCGACGAGTGGAATCTTAGTATCATTTGTCCGGTCCACAAGAAAGGAGATCCCTTTGACTGCGCAACTATCGAGGGATCAGTCTTCTTAATATCGCGTATAAGATCTTTTCTGCCGTTTTGTGTACCCGCCTGAAGCCGTTCATTAGTAATCTGATAGGTCCATATAAGTGTGGCTTCAGGCCAGGAAAGTTCACAATAGACCAAATATTTACACTTCGGCATATCCTGGAATAGACTCAAGACATGCACCCACCACCTATTTGCCGATTTCAAGGCCGCATATGACAGCGTGCATAGAGACGAGCTATACAACGCCATGTCTAGTTATGACATTCCTGCCAAACTCGTCAGGCTGTGTAGGATGACGATGGAGAACTCTCGCTGCTCCATCAAGGTCGGTAACGAACTCACCGAGACCTTCAATGTCAAAAAAGGTTTTAAACAAGGCGATGCGCTGTCATGTGATTTCTTCAACATCGTCCAGGAGAAGATCGTGCGAAACTCAAACGTAAACACCCGAGGCACGATCTTCCAGAAGTCCGTGCACGTGATTGGCAGAAATCAGCGATCCGTCAGTGAGGCTTTTGCTAACATTGAGACGGAAGCGGCTAAAATGCGTCTGGCGGTGACGATGTATATGCTGTCCTCAAAAAAGGACATACAACATCGACGTCTTGGACAGAGCGTCACAATGGGAGCTATACCTTCGAGGTTGTCAAGGACTTCACTTACCTCGGCTCCGGAGTAAACTGTACTAGCAACATCAGTACCGAGATCAAGCGTAGGATAACTCTTGCCAATCGCTGTTTCTTCGGGCTCTAGAGGCAATTAAGTAATAGAGCCCTCTCTCGAAGAACCAAGTTGACTCTATACAAGACACTGATCATCCCAGTCCTGCTATACGGCGCGGAGGCATGGACAGTATCGAAAGCGGATGAAGAAGTCCTTGGTCCCTTTGAGAGAAAAGTTATACGTGCGATATTTGGTCCTGTTTGTGTTGACGGGTTCTGGAGGAGAAGATTCAACCACGAACTGTACTAGCTGTACAGCGACATGAGCCTAGTTAGGCGTCTACGGATCCAACGCCTACGGTGGCTATGTCATGTAGTGCGGATGGACACCACAGCTCCGGCCCGAAGAATCTTCGAATCCAAATCTGTCGGGCAACGCAACAAAGGACGCCCGCGTTTAAGGTGGCGCACTTAAGTGGAGAAGTACCTCAACCAACTTGGTGTGCGAAACTGGAGACAGCTAGCCAGGGATCGCGCTAGTTGGAGGCGCGATGAGTGAGCAAATCGCCAACGAGGCATGTTGGTTGAGCCAGGTCCACCTCGGACCGTACAGTCAAGAGTGAATGTGAATACGAAGCAATTTGTACCAACAATTTAAAACCTTGCTATTCAATGTCCTGCAAAAATGTATTTCTGAGAAACATTTAACTTACAAACGAACCCAGAAGACTTTACTCACAACCAAATGTGAAGTTTTAATAACAATTGATTTTATCTGAAGAATGAATCCTTTTTTTACAAATTCTAGCCATACGCCTATATTATTATACTCTCGTACAACACTGCACGCTGTAATACCTTAATTATAGTGGCGACATGTGGACGAGTGGTGGTATCCATATACGCCGCTATTGTCGGATCGATTACATTTAATTATAATTAATAATATACATTTAATTCCCATAAGTTGATATAATTGCATTTATTATTTCAAGTACACCAGCACACTTATTAATGTAATAAAATATGGTTCAGAAAGATCCAACGACACTGGCACGTTACTGCAACCAAATGCCGTCGGCTATTGTTCACGGCAAAAACCAAATGACACAACATTTCGAATAAACACAAACAAATTCTTCAAAATACACTCTGCGGGCCTAAGTACTTTTAAGCATCTTTAAGTTGTATCTCCTAAAAATAAGACAAGCAGTTATCAGAATAATACGTCGCTTCCGCTACCTGAATTTCGTGCACGACCTAACTTAACCTTATTACTGTAATATTCCATGGAATGTAAAAGTCTCCGAAGGTCATAAAGAAAACTTTTCTTTCACGGTGAATTCATTGTCCTCTCGTTGGCCGATACCATTCAGTAATGGAATAAAATATATCATTTTTTGAAGGCATTCCCAGCCTCGCAGTACACGCTTTAAGTCTTGCCATGAAGAGACACGAAGAAAAGCCAAAAACAAAAACAAAATAAAAATAAAAGATAAAGCCCTAGAAACATTCTCACAAAAGATGTGTAAACACCATTTAAGCATATCAAAGGAATTTCATCAAAATGTCCTCCAAGGACCTTACACCTCCCCCACAACGCCACCGACACGTACACACACAAAAAACGAAGCGAAAAAAGAAATATTTATATATTCCAGGCAAACCAAACAAAAACGCATTCATTACGCGATACACAATAACTCTGCGCACACAGCCAGCACACCGGTCCCCACGGCGGAGCCCCACACAAAGGTGTAAACCTTTGTATAAAGGAGTAATTTTCCGCAAAAAAAATGCGGAACGAGAACGAAAAAATGCAAAAAAGTGTACCATCAGCCGGTGTGCAACAGGGGAATATAACAAACCCAACAAAAAGGGATATTTTTAACGATGTAAACAAACAATGTAAACAAGGAGCAAAAACAAGGATAACTAAATGGCAGCCAGAGCACAAGTAATGCAAATAACCGCACACAGCGCCGAGCTGAGAGGCCCTGAGTGGTGTGTGGGAGGAAAATGAAATAGAAATGTATTTGCCGCGATTCAAAGCCAAAGCCAAAGCCAAGGCGAAACGACATCACAGCACGTCATTTAAGTTCAGGTATGAAGTTCCCTTCACCTGGATGAACATGAGCTCCCTTAACATTCACTGTCATCCCCCCCCCACTCACTATGCTTGAGTGAGGATAAAACAAACATCACCGCGCAATGACAAGTGATTTCAACAACAAACAGAGCTTCTAGGCAGTGTGATGTCCTTGGAGGCGTGGGGGAAATTATTATTCCCTTTCGTATTTTGTTCAACCGACTTCCACCCACAATACAGGTGACGACTGCGATGAGTGAGCAAATCGCCAACGAAATTAAGTAAGTAATACACAAGCGATCACAGCAAAACAGGTTGTTGCCAGTATATGGGGTAGATGGGGTGGACGGGAAACAAAAAAAAAAACATTCGGTAACATACCTGGAATTGAAATGTCCTTGGGGAAAACTTTTGCCGGTAGTAATTACTTTTGCCTGTGTATTCGTGCTGTTCAGGCTAGATGATTTGGAGGTTTCCTTTTAGTCGATATCCCACCACTGTTCTTCCAGTGTTTGTGTATTCTCGAAAATAACTTCAGCGCCACGTAATTCTATTTCGAATTGAAATTCAAAATTCAAACGGCTCCTAACGATGCACAACAACGCGATAAATTGTTATAAAGCACACACACACACTTCACTCTATATATTCTCTACACACTTCCTGTCGAGAATTTTCCAATGAATTTTTAATTGCAACGCAATGTTTACACAACGGATGATTTATACACCATTAAATTGGGTGCACGGATTAAGACCGACGAGCGCAGAGAGAAATGCTCAGGAGGAAAAGGATGAATTTTTAAAAATTTGCACAACGTACGTATACAGTCAGGGCATGTTTTGCTTCAGCATAGCACCGTACCAACATCTATGGAGACTGTTACCGAGATTTCACAACTTCACGATGAGAAGACAAATTCCTTTAGCAGGATGGGCTCTCGTCTCGTGTACCACTTTACCTCAGAAGATCATCGTCATCCTCGTCATACGTAGATATGACGTTATACTGTTGGTTATACCAGCAGCGCGTCTCGCGGTGAAGGAAGGAAATACCAGCACACAAGCGGACCTTTTAAGCTTTGTATGTTTGTCAATTAATTTTTAATTAGTCTTCGGAGTATGAGAGTTAGTTGCTTGGTGATGAGGGTGAAGTTTGTTTCTTTGATTTCGTTCGTTGGGAAAGTTTTTCTGTTTCTTGTTTTTTTTTCTTATTTTTTTCTCAACTCGTTTCGTGTCGCAAGTTGAAAAGAGGGAACCGAAATTTTTGGGCGCTGTTGTGGAAATTGCTCTTTCCGGATGGAGATTTATAAGAACTGCACGGCGGTAAGGATGGTGACGAGAACAACAACCACGGCGAGCACGGAGATAATGACAACGACAGAGAGTGCAAGACGAAGGGGAAAACAAAACAAACAGCTAGGAGCAGCAGTAGGACAGATAGATAGAAAGATGAGAAAAAGGAGGAGAGAGAAAAAGGATGTAGCAAGATGTTTTCAACACTCATGCACTGGTGGTGGATGTTTTATTTTTGCGATAAATTCAAATCGACATATCCATTATTGTGAACAAAAAAAACTTGCTGCTGATATTATCAACTTCACACACTTTCGCTGTTAGATGGAAAACCCTTTGCATCACCGAATTCACACACAGAAAATGGCAATAATTCTTTTCACGAAGTTAAGCTTTCCGTTAGAACAACCTTCACGGATGAAAACGACTCGAGAACTGATATCGCAGAGAATTTCCACGAGAAATGTGAGCATTTTTTGTTTTCCAAGGCAGGAAAGTTCAACTTGACAAGGGATGAAAATTTCCCGGAAGGGAAATTTGTGCAATCGCTACTTCTGCTTCCATTGCTTTGTACTTTCATTCAGACTTGGGTGGGTTGGTTGTGGATTGTGGGCTCTGTTGGGTGGCATACTGGATGGATTCGCTCGCGAAGCATTTCATCCTCTGACGATGATGGTGAGAGCTGAATGATGCTCGTGTTTGCAGCAGTATGACACACGGGGCTGGGATGTACCATGAATGACAATAACGACGTGCTACCGCACCGCACCGCACTACCGCAGCACCCTATCACTCCTCGTTGAGTTGACTTCTTCCTCTCTTTTCAACCCCTAATTAAGAGAGCGCAGTGTTTCTATCCACCAAGCCGCAGTCAACCCTCCCCTTTAGTGGTGATTTTTTGGTTTGATTCTCATTTGCAGTCAGGCAGTATAGGATCCTCTCGACCTATAAATATCGAAGTTGATGTCCTTTAGGTGGATTTTGTCAATGTCATGAAAATGCTCACCCTTCCTTTCCAACGACGTCCTTTTTTTCGTATTTTCGCTTTCTCTAATGTTATAGCTCGTGCAGCTGGTGCAAATAGATATCAAGTGTCTCAAATGGTTTTAGCACATTGTATGCGAGGCATGTGAAGGGTAATTTATTGGAAGACAGGACGCAAATATAAATCAAATGAATCATCTGAGGTTTAGTGTCTAATAGCGTTTTGTTGGGATAATTGCTGAGGCCCTCCCCTCATAGGCGAGAGTTATCTGGTGCTCAATTGCGATGTGTGTTTGTCAGAGCAGGTCATTTCTGAATTGCAGTCTGTCTATTTGAAAGTAAAATATTAGAATTAGCTTTTTTTAATGTTGCAGTTGGGCAATTTTAACAAGTCCTGTACATCCTGTACATCCTCTTCTGACTTAAGCAACATGAACGTTGATCAAATTTATATTTATTTACACAGATTTTCATTGCTAGGATATAAGCCTGCGAAAACTATTTGTAACCGATTTATTTGCAATGTACTGTTTTTGAAGTGATTGTCTGCTTAAGAGTTTGTTAGAACCTGTCATGATAATGACAATAAGTTGGACAAGCAACTACTATGCGAACTACGCGAGCTTTTCTTCCATCGGGAGTGTGGATAACCTCCAACCCTGGGAAGGGTCTTTTTCTAGCCAGACATAGTTCCTGACCAATGTTAGTCATCCCATGAGTGGTGAGCTGTGACACCGGGACTATAATCTAATTTAAATTCATTCAATAGGTTCTGCAAACTTGCGTGAAATTCTATTGATGACTGATATTTATCTGTGAACACACATAAATACTTAACTTAACCACTTAAATAAGCAAAGATGAAGAAAATTGAGTCAAGTGCTTATAAGGATTGACGTCAATTTTCGGATTTATGCGCGTTGAGGTGAATGGTTGTATAGCACGGGTAATCACAGCTAGATAACAAATGCAGACACAATCAAGAATAAGTCAACTTAACTCCTCCAATCATAATGTCTGAAGAGTATGATTGCGATCCTCAGTCATAATATATCCAAACCAAGCCCTGAATACCCATTTAAATCCACACACATATAATATTGAATTTATTCCAAATCACATTTCAGACCCCTTCCGATTAGATCAATTCGCATGTGAATAAGGGCGGACAACGCAAAGCAATCTTCCTTCCCACACAGCTTCCCAGGACGTTTTGCGATAAACACGTTGGTCCACCACTTGACTCTTCATTCACAGCAGCATATCAAGCTGACAATGGCCAACGTTTAAGAGTACGAGCATTTCAAAGAGTTTCGCAGCAACACTGCGCTTGTGCTGGACGTCTCCTTCCAGGGCATGCTCCCACAATCCACACAATTCCACCAGACACCGCATGGTTATCAAAGCGAAATGAAAAAAGTAAATAAATAAGAAAAGGACCAACATTCCACCTTGATAATGACATGCGGGACAAGAGTCCTACGAGTCTCTTATATAAATACGTACGTACATAGAACACTTTCTCCCAAATACCCAAACATGGGTCTTCGAATGGCGAAGAGAGTTTCGTCCTAGCTAAAGAGGCCAACCACAGAGAGATAACGTCGAGACGTGATAATGTTCTTTTTCCTAAATCGTTGCGTGTGCTTGTCGCCGTGTCTTGTGTCCTTCTTATCTCCGCCAAACTCCGTTCAGGGAATACAAGCAGCGAATTGGATGTATACGTGTGTATGTGTGTGTACGGCCGAATGAGCCACCTAAGAACGAAAACGGTTTTCACTTATCCCAACCATGCAAAGGGATTTCAGTTGAAAGACCCAGGATGAAGATGGAAAATAATAAGGGGCCAACCGCATTTTTGGTTCCACTGAATAACCACAATGATATCATAAGGATGCTGATGATGTTTAAGTTTCACCCTCACCCGCCCAACCGAAAACATCCATGGCATTCGAGATGATTCGTTGAGAACTGGGCTCCAAGAGGAATACGGAATCCCGGATGGGATTCTGAGATTGCTGCTGATTTGTTGTGACATAAGATTCGTATCTTCAGTACTGGCATCAGTGCACTGATGAAAAATTAATGAACGGGATAAAAGTTGGGGGGTTAATATGTAAATTCAGAAATTAAAGTGTTCCTGTGACTTATATCATGAATGATGCCTTTTTTGTGAATGTAAGTTGGAGTTTGAAACTAGAGTCATGTCCAGTATGTACTAATACCCATTTCGATTATATCAATATTGAAAGTCGTTTCATATACGCTGATATATTCGTATTTTACCCTAAATATCTTCAAGTGGATACTTTTATCTTACTGATTCAATAACCCCTTCCTGCGAAGTATATAGTAGTATGCGAGACAAGCGTCCTGCTAAGTAAAATTGGCGATAGTTATTAGCGTGTCCAGTTTTAGCTTCGCCCGGTGTGAACATTAGCCTAGCTTCTTAATCATTCACTTGTGTCACATAGTTGGATATTTTTTGTGCATTTAGGGGTTGAAATCATTATTTGGGTGACCATTTGAGACATTCCAGCCTCGTTGCTGTAATTGTGAAGATGTTTTGTAAGGATAATTTTCAAAACCGAAAGCTAACATTTCTTAAATAAAATTATATACTTAAGTCTAATTCATTTATAGTCTCTTAAACAGTCATACATTGGTTTTATATCAGTCTTTAGAAAGTGAAATTAAAATAAAACAAAGATAACAAACAGTTATAAACAAAACCCCAAATCAACTTCATATTTTAGTTTTGCAGGTATTATAGCCCACTTGGTGTTATATATGGCCCAGAGTGGGCAATATTTTTCAGAGGATCTCTGTTGTTAATTCCCAATATGGCTTCATCATGCCGCGTTTCCGCAAACTCTTCCGTGGTTTGGGATTTTTTTGACAGCTTAAACCTCGAAGTAAAAATAAGAAACATTTAAGTTTCAATCAAGAAAACTGTTCACATGTGTCCTACTGGGCAAACACACGGGGCACTAATTTTAGTTTTTAACAGGCCTTTTTCTGAATATATCACATAAATTAAGAAAATTCATAACAGAATTGGATTTAGACAACTGTAACCAATTTAACGCAACAGGCGAAACGAGCTGGTCTAAAAGTCAACGAGGACAAAATCAAATATATGCTGTCAGGCAAACAACGATGTAAGACAGCTTTGCCTTGATGACTGGAAGCAACGTCACCGATGGAAGGTAGCAATTGCTCAGGCTCGGACCCTTCATGGGTCGTCTGCCTGATAAGTAAGCAAGTAACCAATTTAACACCAAATTAAATTTAAAAACACTTAAGGAAACTTACCAACAAATTTCAAGCAAAGTAGAAAACTGAACTACCGCGTATAACTTTAAGTTCCGTCGCACCAAACTCACCACGAAAAACTGAGGCGAAACCAGTTTGCACGTGTTGGTAATGTCAATTTGTCTACTTCGCCATGGGTTTTGGCTTGGGATATGCAATGGTAGGCCGCATTAGGTGAACTAAGACTTGATACTACTTCTGGTAGTCTGATGATTATAAGCGCTATGAGGTCTGTGTCATCTTTTGACGAGTGCACTCGTCTTCCTGGGGCAATACGCGTGTGCGTGTAAAAAAGCCAAAAGAACCATACAATTCCGAGGTCCCTTCAGCCCACAAACGGTGGTATCTCCGACTTGCAATCTATGGGAAGTTTTAGTATCGATGTGATTAATGTTCGCGGGTTCAAAGCGAATCTCTTTGCTGGGTATGTCCACTTATCCCGGTACAAACCAGCCGTCCTGGCGCTGAGTGAAAAAGCGAATTGTTTGCTTTTTAGCATAGTGCCGCTCTCTCTCCATTTCCGTGAAAAGAGATGTAGCTTCAGCCACAACTCGGCGCCTGTTCCGATTCGAAAAGTGGGACCAATCTTTGCACAATACGGACAAAAGCAATATAGTTGCGCTTGATATTTCTAAGGCATTTGATTGGCATCAAGCTCGTCTGTCGAAAATGCGTGCCTATGGTGCTGATGAGTCTCTTCTTCTATGAATTAGAAACCACTTTTCGACCCGTCAGTTCAAGTTGTTTTAGATGGGTTCAAGTCTGATATCCACAAAATAAATGCTGGTGTCCCTTAAGGCTTTGTTCTGTCTCCGACACTCTTTCTCATTTTTATAAATGATCTCCTGTCTGCTACTTCTAATCCAACCCACTCCTTCGCTGATGACAGCACTCTCAGATTTTTATATTCGTTCCGAAGCTCACAACACTGCCTTACGGACGTAGTATTGGAACAGCAGCGTATGTTAGGCATATTGAACTCCCATCTTGACAGCACAATTAACTGGGGTAAGAACAACAGAATGGAATCTAATGCTTCCAAGCCCAATGCTGTCTGCTGTCTCTAAAGCGAACCCCTGATAATCAGCCATTATCCGTGAATGGCGCTTGTATCGACGAAACCGGCAAACTTTCCACCCTTAGTACGTGCATTAACACAACACTTAGTGTGTGCATAGTGTGTGCATTAACACAACACTTAGTAGGAACGACCGTATATTCGTCAACGCAAATAATGCTGCGAAATGTTTAGGTTTCCTTAATTGGTGCAAGAAATATTTCATCCCCTCTAATCTGGCTTTAATCTATAAGGCGTATATTCGCCCTAAGCTTGAGTACAAGCTGGTACTGGTGCCTCCAAAACCACCCTGCACCTGCTAGAAAGAATCCAAAAGCGAGCGATAAATTGTGTGTGAACCCGCGATATTATTGTGAGACAACAATATCGCGGGTTCATTAGACTCGCCTCCAATCCGCACGCCAAGTTAATTGAAGTCCTTCTCCACCTTTGTGATACATCTGTTTCGTGGGCGTCCTCTGTTGCGTTGGCTCGGATTCACATTCGAGGAGCTGTGATATGCAAATAAAATCTCTCTTGCTATCTTAGGCGTTTTATCCATACACACTTGACTGGGCCCATGCTACCGTACAGCCTATAGAGTTTTACTGCCAAGCAGAACTTTTTTCTCAAAAGCGCTTTCTCATCCTCTTTTGATAGTGTACTGGCCTATGTGCCGTAGAGCAGGACTGGGATGATCAAGGTGTTATACAAAGCCAGCTTGGTCCTACGAGAGAAACCTCTATTACTCAATCGCTTCCAGAGCGCAAAGAAACAACAGTTGGCAAGAGTAATTCTGTGCTTGAGCTCGGTACTGGTGTTGTTGTCCATATTCACTCCAGAATCGAGGAAGACGAAGTCCTTGACTAACTCAAAGTTTCTGCTGCCCATTGTGACGCTCTGTCCGAGACGTCAATGTTGTGCGTTCTTTCGTGATGACAGCATGTACTTTGTTTTGGCCTGGCTTACCGCTAGACCCATTTTAGCCTTTTTGACATTAAGGGTCTCGGTGAGTGGGTAACCAACCTTGATGGTGCAGCGATTGTTCTTCATCGACATCCTGCACAACCTGACGAGTTTGTTAGGAATGTCAAACCTAGATATGAGGTTGTATAGCTCGTCTCCATGCACGCTATCGTAAGCGGACTTGAAATTAATAGATGGTGAGTGTTGACTTGCCCTTTTTGGGTATTTTTTAGGATCTTTCGCAGTGAGAAGATCTGGTCTATTGTGGACTTCACTGGCCTGAAGCCACAGTGATACGGACATATCTGATTATTAATGGACGGCTTCACGCGGGTACACAAAACGGCCGAGAAGTTCTTATAGTCCAAGGAGCATCCTTTCTTGTGGATAGGGCAAACGATGCTCAGGTTATATATCATATCTTACAAATGATCACGTGCATGCGCCAAGCAAATCATCTCCAACTGCCTTGAATAGTCCGCACAAGATATCTTCCTTACACCATGCTTTCTATAGATATTTCAATCGAATTTGAAAGTCTTGAACATTTAAAATATCTATTCCAACCATTTAGTCTCAATTGCTAATTGCAAAGATACCCAGACCTTGATTCGAAAAACGAAAAGCTAGTTCGATAATATTGGTGACTTTTCAATTCGTCTGTTTCGACAAGAATTCTTTGATACAAGAGTCAGTCAGTCATCTTTCTGTCGTGATGTTAAAGATGTTTAACCACAACCAAGTAGTTATGAAAGGCGAAAGAAGGGAGAGTGTCATTGGTCAGAGATACATCTTTTGATATTAAGAATCACTTGATCTCATAGACAACCGCATTCGGTTTGATATTTGGAAAAGTTTTCGTTGATTGTTTAGTGCAATATCATACAAATTTCGACAAAGCCTCGACTTATTACTAAAACACTTGACAATGCTAAAGTGTTACGCCCAAAATTCTCTTGTGCCACTAAATCAACAGATAATACAGCATATTGAGAACTTTACAGCAATCATGCCGATGTCCTGTTGCTGTTAAGTCGTCGAAAAACTGACAACACCGTATCGTCGTTGTCTATTTTAACGCAACTGGTGTACATGTGAAGTATTTTTCTTTTCTTTATCACTGTGTGTAGCAATCGGCGCGCCATCACGCTGTACGCTTGACGGACTCCTCACCGTTTGCGATGACAGCTTGTGAATGTTATTGACAGTTGCTATATTCGCAGACAAAATTGCACTAACGTTGGTTCACAATTGTTGGCGCATCCACTTTGCTGTAACCATAGTGCTACCACTTGTGGGATGCATTCCAGTTCAGAATATCCTTGTACTTGGCATTTACATAAATTTGCCCCTCCCTGGCATTGTACATTGTTTCATCCTTAGAATGCAATCTTATATGTGGTTAAGGCTTCAAAAGTTTTTTTTCAAATTACCAATTCTATTTAGATTTGTTGCTAAAGGAGACCGGTCAATAGTTGTGTTATTAATATTTCATTTCGATTTGGTGTGTTTGTACCTACATATGATATTAAATGTATAGATGCACACAAGTGTTATTTTGTTTATACTTTTTGCTCTCCGTGATTTCTCCATCAAACCGTAGTGTTGTAAGTATCCAAAGCTACTATATTTCTTTTAATTAGCCCGACAAAAGTAGCTTGAAAGTTAAATTATGTCATTATTTACTTATAATTGTTCTGAGCCTATTTGTACTAGATTTTCGTAATATTTTATTATGTAAATTATTACTTTTATATAATTATATATCGTATGAGCGCAGATTACCTGCACATTCAGCTACCGTTTAATTTGACCACTATTAAGGCATTGTATAACAGTGCTTCCTCGTATGTGCAAGGAAAGAATTATCTGTTTTGTGATTCAATCAATTGACTTCATTTGGGACTTTTGGACTTCAGCATCGAAGTCACCATTCTATTTGAATTCATGATTGGATCAATCTTTACGACCAGTTTTTTGATTTGAAATCGTTTGAATGAAGGCCTATCGACTGACAGTTCACTGAAGTCACTTTGAAGTCGATACCATTTACTTGAAGTCTCCCGCATGCAGTTGAAGTCTTTGGGACTTCAAACATTTTGGATGCATTCTTTGGGACTTCAACTAATTTTGGATGCAGTCCTTGGGATTTCAGTAGGTGTGCAGGTTTGAACAAGTCAGATAGAATCACGAACCACTCTTTTATATGGAGTATAATGTGCTTTTAGGCTTAGAGGAAGACGAGTACGTTGTGTTCCCGCGGAGAGAGAGTGTGGGGATGGGGATGCATTGGAATTATTAAAAAACGGAGCACTTAAAAAAAAGAAAGTAAATGAATTAAATTTTTATTGCATATTTAACAACTTTCCAAACGATTGACTTTGAGAAGCAACAATATTTTAAAATGAAAAGAATAATGATTTAAATATTGAAGTCTACATCTGAAAGTTAATTCAGGAATCCAGGAATCCCAAACATGAAGTCAATTGATTTTCAAAATTAAAACATCGCCGTCTTTTACAACTTTGCTGTGGTGCCGTTTTCTGTACGAACAAAAACAATCGTTAAGTTCCAAAGGAAACTCTTCTTCATTTTGGATAGCGCTACAGTATACTTGGACCTCAACCAATAGGGCTCTTCAATTAACGCGATCTCAGGCTAGCTGTTTCCAGTTCCTCACTCACAGTTGGTTAAGGTAATTTTCCAATTGGATGCACCATCATAGACGTTGTCGTTGTCTATTGCGTTGTCCCAGGATCCGAGTTGCACACTCCTCGGGCCAGAACTGATTTATCCATACGGTCTCCATGGTTCAGTCTAATGGAACCTTACGGAAATCGGACTGGTCTTTCGTGTCTAGGTTACTCAATAGCCACCTTAGGCCATCGAAACAGCGGTTATCAAGAGTTTTTCTGCGTTTGATATGGGCACTGAAGTTACTAGTACTATTTACTGCGGGGCCTAAGTATACGAAGTCCTTAACTCTACAAATTTCAAGCTGCCTATTTTGAAGTTCGACGTCGATGTGGAATTTTCCTTTTTGAGAACAGCATATAATTCGTTTTGCGCTCATCTCCATTAAAACTGTAAAAAGAATTAAAAATACAATCCGTAAGACTATCCTTTTTTTTTCTTGCCTTCATGTATATATTACTTATTTTATTTTAAGTGTTGAAGCCGTTTTTTGTTGTTATTTAAACTTAACTATAACTTTTCCTTGTGAAATAAATTTGAATTGAAAAAATATTAAATCAACTGGGTAGACCATTTTGTTAAAGTCCTTTTAAATTATTAGTTCATAATGCGCACATTCCCAATAATTTCTTTCATTTCACAGTGTATTCCTCACAACATCGTCAAATGCAACAAGAAGCAGCAACAAACTAAATTCACTCAGGCAGACCATAAAGAAATAAATAAAAAGCATTGCTCCTATTTACACTTTAAGTGGTAATTAAAAGTTGTATGGATCCTCACAGGAATCTATCCTTGTAGGAGCCCGCTGAGTTTGCCAGGGTAGATTTGACTACATCTGCTTCACAATAACCCCCACAAACCTCACGGAAACATCAATGCAATAATCATATTGAAAAGTTAGCTACATTCAAAAGGGAGACCAAGCATAGGTGAAAGGAAGTGAGAGTGCAAAGTAGATGGTAGATGATGAAAATAAAAAAAATACCAACAGGCTTTAAAAAGGATGTTTGCACTCAAAGTATTTAAACTTCATTCAGGTTTACACAAGACTAGAGAAAATGCGTCAAGGCTGAAATTCGTTGTCATGGTACAGAGTTGAGCTTTGTAATGTAACGCCATACCAGAGGAAGGAATCAAGTACTAGTTAAAGCGATGGACCAAGGACCACAATTAAAGCTTTACTGATTATATTCGAATGCAATTGATACATTCGGATTAATTTATTAAGACTTCAAGGCTATAGGATGACTGTCTGATCTTGTCATCTGGATGACAATTTTTTTTTTCGATAAACAAAGCAAGAGTTTATTTTTTACACCATCACTTGGTTCATATGTAAATTGATGAACCCTACTACACAGAGAAGGACTTCACCCCTTATAGGCTGACACAGAATTGTCACTTCACAATATTTGTCATCTGACAATTATTCATTCCTCTAGATCCCTTGCCTTCCTTTATTACAATTTCCAATTTTTATATTTTGAGCATGAATCGTAAGCAGTCAACCCTCTTCATTCCTAAACCATTTGAACGTGGCACTCAATATATCATGTCGCTTTGATTTCTTTCAAAATGTGTCCCTATCCGATCCTTTTTTTGTGTTAAATTCGTTTTCCTCTCCAGTTGTCTTTAACCATATGAAAACCGCACCAGGGAATTTGAGGTGCAAACGAGCATACCCGCACTCATGAATACATACACAGGAGCACATGCCCCTGGGTATACCTTTGCAGGAGGCACCTCGAGAGACACCAATTGAGAATCGTGGCTAGACATGGATACATGGTTGAGTTAAAATGTAATTATCCTTGCGCCAATAAGCCGTTCGAAAGAAGAAAGAGAAGGAAATAAATAAAATTTAAAAAAATATAAATATAAATTTCGTCGAAAAGGATCTCCTACAAAAGTGTCAAAATATTGAATAAGCCAAGGATTAAGTGTGCCTTTATCCCGTAGCTGTGGCGTCACCGAAAAGGGGTGATATCCACTACAGTCTGTGGATATATTTTTTTTGTTGAGTAATTTAACTGTCCGCAGCCAGGCGTAGCGCGAAATCTCCTTTTTCGACACTCGACAGGACCAACAAAAAAGGGTTCTCGTTATTGTTTTCGATACGTCGCTTTATTTTTTTTTTCCACTTTTGTGGTGACTTTTTCCACACTTACCCTGGCATATATACAGACAGCCGTATACCTAGGAAATGTACTAAATTATCTGTCCAATTCGCTTGGTCGTTTAAAAAACAACCCTACCCCCTGCAATTTGATATTCTACAGGACTTTTTGAAAAGTATTTATTGCTGTAACATTTAAGTGGAATTCAACATTTGTCTCGACTGGAATTTAAATATAAATTTTAGAACAGTTTAAAGGTGAGTACATATATTGTTATTCGTTTGGAATGAACACATGTTTCTGCCCAGTGTCTAGACAATTTGCGATGGCTGCACTGGAACAATCCACAAGTGTTCGAGTCATCATCAATGCATCCACAAAGATTGACAACGTGGTTCGGTTTGTGGTATGACGGCACCATTGTGCAACGTTTCTTTTTTTTTTATTGCGAAGGGAGACACCATTACCATCAATCAGGTGGAACGATGTTAACAGACTTTCTGTGGCTATGACAACATGCGATGACAGCGCTACAAACAAATGAATGCTCGACGTTTTGAATAAAAGACATTTGGCTTGAAACACTTCCAACAAAGCAAAGACGGTATTTTGAGAGTAGCATTCCACAAAGTAGCTCCAATGTAGTGACAGATTCAATGTTTTATCTAAACTTTTTTTCTATAATTTTTATTTGGTCACTTCTATAAAAGTCTGTGTCCAAGTAAATAGTTGCTGCTGATGTCTGTTCAACAAATCATCACAATTTTGAGGTAGCGAAGGAGTTTGTCTATCTCGGGACTTACACGACCGATGCTCCGCCAACTACTGCCCTAAATCGTGTTCCACAAAACTCTGCTGAGCGATAAGCCAACCAGTAGAGGTAATTTTTGATGACTTCGACAGATTGATTCTGCGTCTCCTGTCGGCGGGAAGATAACAAAATGATCAAATACACTAGCTGCACATCATTGCTAAGCAACGCACCATCTCAAAGGATCTTCGAATCACACCATCTAGGTTCGAGAACGACAGACAGTTTCCTCTTGATCTTCTGTCATTAAGACCACAAAGTTTTTATTTTTTAAATATTTTTTTTGTTTTTTTTTTTCATAATTGTGATTTGCTTTCACTTGTCCACTATAATATGTAGTACTTCATTCACCCTCAATCTCATATGGTTTAGCGTAGGGTAGGTTAGAGGGGTGCCAAACAGCAGTCACCCTAAGGCAGTTTAGCATGCTGACACAACTCAGTTAGATCTGCTTCGGGGACTGGGGGCACTTCAGTTATAAAAAAGATGCCTCTGCAGCTTCTGCAGGAGTCGATAAGATCCAATAGGATAGTGCCCAGTGATGAGGTCGTCGTGTGTATATTTAATTGCTTTAAAGGCATCCTGTAGCAGTTGTTGAAAGCGTTTCAGGCTCCAGTATAAGCTTTGCTAATCAACAAAACGAATCCGGATAGAGAACTGAACAAGTGCTTTTTCTACAGAGTTCATGTCGTCACTGTCCTGACACCTACATTTGTTAAATGCTTCAAAATTAGCTCATCTCGCCGAAATTCACAGAAGTTGAGTATCTCTTTCTTTGACTCGCATGATCCATCAAAATAGTCGTGGGGATAAATCACGCACTAGAGATTTCCAGGCCTAACTCATCAGAATTTATGCAAGGCACAACCGAGCTAGTTTTTGGGCTTGGTCCAAAAGGGACTTAACCATATGAGCTAACTATACATATTATTTGTCGACTGGCTCTACAGTCAGAGGTGGACTTGGGCCTTGGTCAACCTGCGTCTCTTAGAGTTGGTTAGTTTAGGTTATAGTGGGTGACTGCTAATGGGCCAGGGTAGGCCCATTGTGATACCACGCGGATTGACTCCTCCTAATACTGGAACCAGTTGGTGCTTCTAATGAAGCGATTTAGTTGGCCAATGTGGTACTTTTTAGCTCGTTACGGCTGCTGAAGTAGTAGACTCCCAGGTGCAGGAACCTGCGACTAGCAAGAGCACTACAGGAACAGAGAAGGTGATGGCGTCTCTTAGAGTACATTGTGCGGCTGTAGTTTCCAGCTTTATCGCGTTGTTGGCAAGGCCTTATGAGTTCATGCATGCTCACTCTTCTGGACGTAGACATCTGAGATCAATTTAAAATATGAAAACGTGTTTCGCACTTGTTCCAAGTCTAATTGCATAGAGCGTAAGAAAAAAATAATGCGAGTGGATATTTATGCGTGAACATCTTTGGTAATTTCAGATAACTCACGCCTGTCAGACTCATCAATATAATGAAGAATCAAGCGAATTGATTTCAGTTTTATGTGATCAATAGTGTCAGACATGTGAAATTGCTTTAACTCACAAGATGTTAAGTGACATTGTGTAGAATTTTTATTTAATTAGCCTCGAAGAACTAATGTGTTACTAGAATTAGGTTTTTGCTATTTCAAGGTCAAGGAATGTCTTAGAATAGTCTTATTTAAATGATTACATACTTGCTACACAAAAATACTTAAAATTAGCTTGGTTTTGGCTGAATACAATGATCTGCGTTCGAGGAACTTCAAGAAGGCTCAAATACAATAAAAATTCTGTTCACTAAAATGAGATATTTTTTTATTTATCACTCCTCTTGGGAGCATACTGATTCCACTTGACATCTCCATCGCACTCGATTGGTTGCAGCTGTCTTTACACTATCTCAAGTGATATTGCATTTTCCTAGTTCCAGAAGTACCGACCATCTAGAATTGTTCTTGGCTCTAAGTCTTTTGCCTTGGGGATTCGTTTCTGACCCCATTCCGACTTTGTCCGATGCATTCCCATTTGCCTCTCTTCATCTGTATTACGTTTGGTTCCTCTCTTGTCATTTCAAAAAGATTAACATTCTTGATGTATGGGCGGAATATTTGATATGGCGCGGAGACATTTGTTGATGAATATCTGTTATGATGCTGTTGAAAATCAACTATGTTTACCAGGTATCAGTACTGATTCAACACATGAGTAGAGTTTTCTGAGTTTCTAGAAATCTAGGAAGGCAAATATAGGTCGTAATTGTACGAATGCTGCGTCTGCTTTTCGAAGTCTGTTATCAACATCATCTAATGTGCCGCTATCTGTTGTTAGTATACGACCTAGATAGCACAAGCTATCAACATATTCGACAGAGGTTAACTTGGATGTTAATGTCTCCTCTGTCGCAGGTTTTGATTCTCAAGGTCTTGAGTCTTGTGGATATTTTTCTCCAATCCCTCGCATCATGCTTACTTTGGGAGGTGTTTTAATTTAGCACGGAGTGGCTAAGCTGTGTGAGTAGACATTTATCGTCAACATAGTCTAAGTCCTCGAGTTTTCGTGTGAGACTCTAAGTTATTCCATGTCTCTCTCATAATTTCATCTAAGACAACTGTTGAAGTGAGAGTAAACTTGCTTTACTCCTCCATTTGTAGTGATGCATTTACGATTCTATATATTTTCGATAGCGACTGTGCTTTATTCGCTTTATATGTATTTTTGAAACTATTCTCACCTGCGCGCCATACTGTATCAATGCACATCAAAAGGACACACACATGCGGATTTAGGATAGGAAGTGAAACTTTTATATGAGAGTGGATCTTTGCGCCTCCTGGAAAACACTGACGCAAAGTGTTGAAACCGACTTCAAATTGAACTAATTCCTTCACTCCCACACCCTTACTGTCGTCACAACAAGGCACTTTCAACCCCACAAGCCGCCAACTCCAGTAAAATGTTATTTCATAATTTTGAAAATTGACAAAAAGGAGGGCGACTTGTATTGACTGTGAAGAGTACGCAAAGTACCCATTTTAAGGATTCTTATACTACGTTCGTCCTTGTTATTGCGGTCTCGCACAAAATTTCCATGTTACTACGCACATACTTAACACACATGTGACAATCAACCCTTAGCTCCCCCCTGAACATCTTCGCTCAAGGACGAGACGTCTACATTAGTTCATGTCATCGTTTTATGTGCACATACCTGAATGAAGAGAGACGTGTGCTCGGCAAGAGCGGCAAGAGGTTCGCTGCTATCTGACGAGTTGAACTTTTGAACGAAGTATTATTCGAGAAATCACAGGATGCGGATGTGTAGATGGAACTGTGTGGGTGTGCGGGCGTATGCAGGCAATGTAACAATTTATTCCTCTTGTAATTACCAAACCACAATGTTACAACATTTTTAATGAAGCCATAATTTATGCGCGCCTTGCTTTGCTCGTTCTTCTCCCTGTTCTTCGGCGCTGCGAAAGGCCAAAGCTGATGATGTTCTCTTGATGTGTGTTAACGGCACTGTTGTCGGAGTGGGTTGAAAAGCTGTTGATGAGGAGAAGTGAGCTCCTTGCGAAGGAATTTCTTTACTTTTTTTCGGGTGAATTGTTTGCGAGTGGCTTTCAGTTTTTTTCCGTTGATTATATTTTTTCTGGTGGGGAGGGGATGGAGCATGTATGTTACTATGACAATGTGCGGTCTCGTGGCTTTTAGGAGGTGTAGGTTGAGGTTGCGGCTTGGAGGATTCGCTAGTGGAGTGCATTCACATCGAAAGTGTGATGCAATTTAAAATGTTCTTCAAGTGCTTCAAAATTGCTTTGAAGAGTAGGTAATAAATCAGTGGCACATGAATATTAAACTGGCTAGAGTTGGATCTTGTGTTGCTATGGTTTCATAAATAGTGTGTGCATGTACTTAGCTGAATGCACTTGCTGGAATGTAAATGTCAAGGTGGATTATAAGTTATTTTACCCTCGTTTCTTCGTGTTGCGACTCGGTGGTTGATGGCAGTGTTGGAAATGCATCAGAAAAGCATGTGTGGATTATGATTCAAATCGTGATTTACATCTGCTGTCTTCTTACGTTGAAGTCAGTGGACTAGTAGTCGGCATAATGTTGTGTAACTTCATAGTCTGGAGCGAATTTTATAAAAAAAAATGTATAAACAAGTTCAGCTGACAATTCTAAATGTAGTTATAATCTGCCAATAAAGTCGACGGTTTGGCGGTTACGAGAAGTTGTATTGGCACCCGTGCCGCCAGTACATACCACGCCAGCATCGCAAACACAATTTATTTCTAGGAATCTTGTCAAGCTAAGTTGTCGCGTTTTGATGATGAGCTTGAATTGGGCACATGTGCGGTGGAATTTCCAAGGAATCGATTGTTTATTTGGGAGTCTTTTCCCATCAGTCTGGCGAAATGGTAGTCCATGTCACATTGCAAACAAGGACGAAGGTTTATTTATAGATTTTAAAGAAGTTGAAGGAACACGCATCTGTCTTACCTTTCCTCTTGCATACAAATTGAGGTCTGTGTACATTGTCTCGCAAAAGGGAAATTGATTTGATACTATGCAGTCTTATTATTTTATTAATTTTAAATACACCAATAGTCATAAAAATGACGTCTGTTTTACAATTTTGTTTTATAAAATGGGTGGCGATACAGAACGTAGAGGGCTAGAGCCTACTTTCTCAGAAACCAGTCGTGTTGTGCGTACTAGTGTTCACTCACCATTGGAAGGGATCTACAGTTTCATGCCGACTCCGAACGACCACGTTTGAGAAGTTTTTTCTGGACAACAAATACTTTTTTAGAATTTCCAGTGACTCGAAAGAGGTGGGGCCGTGAAAATTATTTTTTTTCACACAGAGCATTAATCGAACCTACGACGTCGAGGTTCTGGTAGATACACACTACCACCAGACATTTCTTTTGTGTGATTTGAAATCGAAAAGTTGAGTCTCGTGTCTCTTTTGTGGTACAACCATTGGTACATACTCAACAATTATTATCGGGGCTCTGCTTCTGATCCTGAGCGCATGACCATTTTGTGTGTAAACATGTAAAAATACATACATCGAATGCAAGCACGCATTTTAAATTAAAGCTACTTATGATGGAAAATAATTGCTGGGAAAATAGTCATTCACGAATCTATGGTTCCACTGGTTCAATAACGTACCAAACACATTTTTTCTGTACTGTATGTGTATGTACTTCAACAAAGAGTCTATTGAAAGCCTGTTTCCAAAAATAGGTCAACGAAACAAAACACAATGTGCCAATGCGATTCACACGGCAATTTAAAATGACGTGCCGAGTAAATTGATTTTATTCAAGTCAGTGGGCTCTATTATGAATGAAAATGACGTGGTTAATTTATAACTGAGTTTCTGAATTGTTTGCCAGGTGTGCCATTATTCGCAATATTCATATATTGTAAATAAAATATATACACAAAAATACTGGCAGAGAAAAGGCTAGTAAACAGACAATTGAAAGAACCGAACTGCTTTGAAGGGAATGAATTTAATTAAAAAAAATACAATTAATACAATGAACAACTTTCCTGTTGGGACAAGTTTGAACTTTCAGTGCCGACGAAACCAAATTCTCAATGTGAAAACATTTTCTTCATGCTGAAGTGCTTGATTTTCGTTAACGAGATTCTGTGCCATTGATGGCAACTTTAATAAACATTTTCATTGTAATATCATTGTTTGTTATGTGATGTTAACAAACAGCATAGGCCTCAAGAAACGTCACTTTATCGACCAATAACTGCACGGTGGTATTCATGCCGATGGTGTCAAAGACAGGCTTAAATTTTCGTAATACCATCTTACCTCCTCGGCTCGTGAATAAGGAAAGCTTTCTTCTAAATAACACGCTTATCAAATATGCTGCAGTCAACTGGTATTTAATCATCTTTTATACTCGCAAATCCCGGAGAAGATCACCGATTTTCAAGTCGATACTTACCATCCCTTTATAGATTTTTAAGCATTCTGTCGCACGCGCACCACTCTGCCACATACGCAATGCACCGTGCAGTTCGCTACAAGAAACGCTATACCTTTCGAAACCTGCACCGAACCTGGATCTCGTCAAGGAGAAGCGCTGTCGTGTGATTTCTGCATTTTTGTACTGCAGAAGATAGTGCGACGGGCAGTTTTAAACACGGAAGGCACTATATTCCACATGTCAGTTAAGCTGTTGAGATATGCAAATGACACCGACATCTTCGCGCGTTCCCAACGTGTCGCAGTTTCAGCGCTTATCTTAAGGTCAATGAAGATGAGACGAAATAAATCCGCTACAGAACGTCTCAATCGACTGGTATAATTTTGCTGTAGTGAAGCAGTTTGCCGAAGTCAGGGCAAATGTGAACTCCACGCATGAGACATTAGTGGAGATCGCTGGACGCTAAGAAAAACTGCACAGCTGATTCTTGGTGCCTTCTTGATGCCTTCAGCTAGGCAGGTGAATGGAGGAGAGGACACAAGCGCGAACTTATGAGTTGTATGATGATGTCGATGTAGTACGGAAGGCAAAGTCTGTCGACACTGGCTCGGTCACACCGAGCGCATGGACAAGAGTGTTCCCCCAAAAAGTTCTTCGAATCCTAATCTCTTGGTGCGAGAAGGAGAAGAAGACCGAACAAAAAGCTAGCGCAAGTGCTCGCTTGCACAAGACGGTCAGCAAAGGAAGCCAGCGATATCTCAGGCTCAGCCCCTCTATGAAGCTGCATTTAAAAAAAAATATTCCCGTCGGGTCAAATAAATTTTTTTTCAACATAATAAGCATTTTAATAAAAGTCTTCCTTTCTTTATTCCCAAATACATGTCATTTTGAGCCACAAGATTTGATCACTGGCTTGTAACGAAAAAAAAACCATTTCAATTGCACACATACATCCATACATATTTGCTCAGAATAATAAATTGGTGACGCTACAGACGCTACAGAGGGCCAGGGCCTAGCTTTTTAGCAACCACTCGAGTTGCACATGCTATTGTTCTTCCACGAATGGAAGGAACCTACAGTTTTATAATGAATCCAAGTTTAGAAAGTCTTTTCTAGACAGGAAATACTCTTTGATCATTGTCAGTGAATCGAAAAAGTTGGGGTAAACAATTTTTTTTTTGTCGCTCAGCAAAGTAATCGAACATACAACATCGAGGCTCAAATGGGTTTGGGTCAACGCACATACCCACATCGCCATGGGCATTGTATAGCTAGTATCTATGGACACTGTCATATGCGACCTGATATTCCATGCACCGGGCATGCTTTCCTCAAGTAATGTTTTGAATATGAGCTTGTACATCATCAGTCTGGATATTGAGTGAGCGCCACATTTAAGTCTTTGTAGACCCATTGTGATGCTCGTTGAAGGACAAAACGAGATGTTGGTGGCATATCTCACGAATAAATGCTTCAATATTGTCTTCCAATGCGTCAATTTAAGATTGCTTGGCTGTGTGGACCTGAGCTTTAACATCTTCTTCTTCGATTGGCGCTACAGTCCTGGG
The DNA here is from genome assembly GCA_916610145.1 of Eristalis arbustorum. Classification (NCBI taxonomy): domain Eukaryota; kingdom Metazoa; phylum Arthropoda; class Insecta; order Diptera; family Syrphidae; genus Eristalis; species Eristalis arbustorum. The sequence continues at coordinate 62,119,213 of OU744317.1, read as the reverse complement.
TGGACCTGGGCCTCAACCAACATGCCTCTCCAGCCAGCACGATCTTTCGCCAGCTGCCTCCAGTTGCGCACACCAAGTTGGTTGAGGTCCTTTTCCACTTGTGTGCGCCATCTAGTGCGAGAACGTCCTCTGTTGCGCTGTCCCAATGGCTCGGTGTCGAAGACTCTTCGGGCCGGAGCTGTGGTGTCCATCCGCTCTACATGACCTAGCCATCTTAAGCGTTGGATCCGAAGACGCTTAACTAAGTGCATGCCGCTGTACAGCCCGTATAGTTCGAGGTTGAACCTTCTCCTCCAAACGCCATCAACGCAAACAGGACCAAAGATCGTACGCAGAACTTTTCTCTCAAAACAACCAAGAGCTTCTTCATCCGCTTTCAATAGCGTCCATGTCTCTGCGCCATAGAGCAGGACTGGGATGATCAGGGTTTTATACAAGGTCAATTTGGTGTTTCGAGAGATGGCTCTGTTACTCAATTGCCTCTTGAGCCCAAGGAAACAGCGATTGGCAAGAGTAATTCTGCGCTTGATCTCGGTACTGGTGTTGTTGTCCCTATTTACTCCGGAGCCTAGGTAGACGAAGTCCTTGACTACCTCAAAGTTTCTGCTGCCCAATATGACGCTCTGTCCGAGACGTCGATGTTGTGTGTCCTTTCTTGATGACAGCATATACTTTGTTTTGCCCTCATTCACCGCTAAACCCATTTTTGCCGCAACGCAAACGCTTCATTGACGGCTCGCTGAGTTCTGGCAATCACGGCATCGGCGTATGCTAACAATTGCACGGACTTCTGGAAGATCGTGCCTCTAGTGTTGGCGTGTGAGTTTCGCACGATCTTCTCCAGGACGATGTTGAAGAAATCACATGACAGCGCATGGCCTTGTCTAAAACCCTTTTTTGACATTGAAGGTCTCGGTAAGTTCGGTACAGACCTTGATGGAGCAGCGAGATTTCTCCATCGTCAACCTGCACAACCTGACGAGTTTGGGAGGAATGTCAAAACTAGACATGGCCTTGTATAGCTCGTCTCTATGCACACTGTCATATGCGGCCTTAAAATCGACAAATAGGTGGTGGGTGTCGATCTGCATCTCTTGGGTTTTTTCGAGGATTTGCCGTAATGTGAATTTGATCGATAGTGGACTTCCCAGGAATGAAAATGAATCCGACCATATCCTACAGATGAGCTGGTGCATGCGCCCAACCAAAAATTAAACAATTCCGCGGACAATCCGTCCGCTCCAGCAGCTTTGTTCGACTTCAGTCTAGATATCGCTATCTTAACTTCGTCTAAATCGGGGGGACGGAATTCGTGTTCATCATCGTCCAAATTGAGTGAAACATTCTGCCTGACAGCGGAATTTGTGTCGTCATCGCCGTTTAACAGTCTACAGAAATGATTTTTCCAAATTCTCAGCATCGACTGCGATTCTACTACTACTATTTTGTGGGGCTTTAACATAGCCCCACAAAAAATAGTCGCATGATCTAGACAGCCAATTGACCGGTCCCGAACGTGAAATAAAATGTTCACCGAACTCTCCTCTCAATAAGTCCATCGTTGCGCGTGCTGTGTGGCATGTGCCACCGTCTTGTTGAAACTACATGTCATGCAAGTCAAGCTCTTGCATTTTGGGCAAAAAAAGTTGGATATCATCTTCATATCATCATCATCTTACGGTAGCGCACTATCTTTAAAGAAGTACGGTCCAATGATGCCACCAGCCCATAAACCGCACCAAACTGTGACTTTTTCTGGATGCATTGGTAGTTCTTGCTTCTGGCTGATATTCACTCCAAAATCGACTATTCTGCTTATTATGAACCCATTTAGCCAAAAATGTGCTTCGTCGCTGAACACAATTTTTCGGTACTGAACTGAACTGAACTTTCTTCACAGAGCACGCATTTTGATAATAAAATTCAATAATTTGCAAGCGTTGTTCGTTTGTAAGGCGATTCATGGTTTAATTATAGACCAAACTGAAGATGTTTGACAGTGAAACAAAACACGAAACATGAGTCAGCTGCTTAAACCAGTGTTGCCAAAAAGATAATAGCTAAAAAATCACCCTTTAGTAATCCAATTATTTTTTTTTAATAATTTCTTTCCAGGAACGTCCACAATAGACTATATCTGCACACTACGGCAGATCCTGCAAAATACACAAAAAGTGAAAATCGACACCCACGAGTTAATCGATTTCAGTGCCGCATATGACAGCATGCACAGAGACGCGCTGTACAACGCCATGTTTAGTTTTAACATTCCTTTTCGGCTCAAGAGGTAATTGAGTAATATAGACCCATCTCGAAGGACCAAGTTCTGCTGTACGATGCGGATGAATGAAAAATCTCAAAAGCGGATGAAGAAAGACGCTTGTTAGTTGAGGCCCAGGTCCACCAGAGACAGTAGCACCACACAAAGACGAATTTATTTTTTGACCTTGGGTAATAATTTCAATAGAAGTTCGAACGTTTTTTGTTTTTTTTCAATTTAAATGCCTAAAAATCATCAGGTAATTTTTAAAAACAATTTAACTATGTAATACAAGCAAAATTTTAGTTAGATTGGGCCTTACAAACTCACCGAAGCCCATGTTTGCTGACTTTCTTATCTTCCATGCGAATTGGTTTGGAGAAAGCCTGAAGGTAAACTATTACTTATTTGAAAGTAATCCAATGAAGATCAACAAAATACCAAAACTCAGAACACCTTTGCATTTACGGAAGCAATCCCCAGTTAACGTTTAAGTCTATAAAGATTCAAATTCCAAAACGCCATGTCGATCGTTTCCTTAATAGTGAAGCTATTAGTCGGTGGCAGACAGGCACCGAGACCGGAATCGAATTCGGAACTCCGAAATCATAATGGTTCCCATAATATTCCAATAATTCGAAGTAGAGGAGGCCATTGTAAACCATTACATGCAAAATGTAAACGCCTTCTCCTTCTTGATGATCAAAATAAGTAAATTGCATAGATTTTAAATGTTACTCCAAAGATTTCTTAGATTTTAGCTGTCGATCTGTTTGCATAATGATTTATTTATGCTTTTATGTATCCACATATCTTCAATGTATAGTTAACAGCCAACGACAGCAAAATGTATCAATTGTCAAAGGATGCCAGTTCTCCTGGTGTTGACCATAGACACACATATCACGCAAATCTTTATCTTTGTATCTGCATTGAAATATTTACCCATCAACAAATTAAGTTCTCACCTTCTCAATGCAAACCACCACAACAAAAACAGCAAACGCCTGCAACAATCTCCAATTTCAATTTATTGCAGAACGGTGGGCTTACGGAAACATCCTGCTCTGGTTGCATCACCACTCAGGAAACCTACACTCACCCATTCCAAGACTGAAGTGCACAAATTAAATTTCCTGTTAGTGCCTTCTACCGATGGTGCGTTGCGCTCGTTTGAATTGTGTCTGGTGATGTGTGCTGTAGGTGCTTTTCATTGTCGTTCGCATTAAGGCAAATCCTTCTCACGTTACATCCTCGCCAGTCACAACCTTCGAATTTGAATTTTGTTAAATTTGTCCTTGGTAAACACTTGCCACCGTCTAACAAGAACTTGCCAAACTGTTTCCGCTCCTCCGTTGGATGTTGTTTCGGAGGCGGCGGATTGTAATGATGCAACCGCTTTACAGGATTATTGCAAACAGCAATCGTGCTCGTATTTAATTCATTTGCTACTCCTTTGGCCAACCCAATGCAAGTACTTCTCGCAGCATGGCCGCCGCGTTGGTTTAGTGTGTGCGTTTCAAGGTATAGGACAAGGCTGGTGTCAAGTGTGCTATCATCATTACAATCTTTCAACAAAGCAACTGTTTGGGTGTGCGTTACAAAGCTAAGAGCCGTGTAAGCTGATCCCTGGACACTGGATTGTATTCTCCAATGGAAGAGGATTTGATTTGCAAAAGTCAGCTCAATAATGTGATTCAATTGAAAGAAGATTCCTCGTTGATGGTCGGGTCTCACCATAGAATGGATACTTGATGGCTTGGTAGTCACTAGCAAGCGAAACTCAAAAGACAATCCATACGTAAGCGATTGATTCAAATTTCATTCTACAATACATTCCAACTATCCCTTGGTAGCAGGATTGGTCCGACTAGACATTGCATGCGTTACACTTATGTGCATTCGAAGTGTAGGGCTCAAATGCTTGCATCCTGCTGAAGTGGATTGGTGCAGAGAAGCGTGCGTTTGTAATTATTTACTTACGTGACTTTAACACGCAGTGAGGTTTAGGGCTTTGCATACTAAGACACTGTGTGTGGGAGGTCAAAAGGTTTAGTTTTGTAAAGCCCCTTTATCCCATTCAGGAGCTAAAGTGCCTATGCCCATTTATTACCAAATTTGTTGGCATATTAGATTCAGTATGCAAATGCATACATACCTCCTTTCCTTATCTCTGCTGAAATTAAATGCTTTTAAGTGCGTAATGATTTTTAGACAATCCAAACGGGAGCATCAGTAAGGGATGATGGCTTGCAGGGTAAATGCCAACAATTTGTATGCCAATAGAATTTAAGTGGATTCACATGATGGGGTTTTAACGTGCTCATATGCCACTAGGCGAACTTTGGTGAGGGGACGTCTCTTTTGTGGTATCTTGTTGCTTTGTGCAATAATATCTTGATTGCACTCATCCATCTTCACTTGGTTTGCATGTTAAATTGGTTTTGAAATATGAGTAAGCAGGTTCGTTAAAGGAGGAGTTGAATTGTGAAAGTGGTAATCGCAGTGGTGGAATGGCGAAATCACTTATGAGGTTGGAAGTGGTGTTCCGACCCTTTAACATTTAGTAATTGTATGGTTTAGGCGAATTGAGTAGACCTGTGGATAGTTCTTGGAGTGGTAAGTGCATGTAAATGTACACATGATTATAGGACGATACAACCGGCAGGCGATTTCTTGGACATGACGAATGTTATTTGTAAAAGGAGCTCTGTAGGTAGAATTGGTTTGAATTCTTAACTCCAAAAGAAAGCAACAACTTTTAAAACTAGATATGGAATTACGGACACTAATTGTGCTCGAAAGTTATGAGTGATTAGAGAAATTCTGTGAGATATGTGAGTTATTTTGTAAATTACAAAATTAGATTTGGACAGTACTCTACAACTTCAATTACTATTTGTATACGTACAAGATAGAGCAGAATACATTAAAGTTGATTAGAAAGGTTGAATAAGGAAATATTGTGAGGTGGACCCAAACCATCAATATAAAGAGCACCGTCTGTGGGACAATAGACAGTCGAACACCATTCGGAGGAGTAGCCATAATCCGCCGCTATAGTAAAGTTACACAAAAACACCATCTTAGCACGTGGAGTAAATGAGTCCATTAACATGTTTGTTTCTTTGAACGAGACAGCGCCGAGCCGCACATTGGTCTGAGAGCTGAGAAGAGGTCTTTGGAAGAAGTCCTTAGTAGCTTTTTGAGTTATATGTGTAAAAACACTTTAATACCCAGGGCTTCTGATTTCAAAGCTTATTTTGATATATATTTTCAATGGCAACTTGCCATGTCATTTTTCTCCAGCTTCTTATTATTAATTTTATATTTTTGTATGCAGAACTCAGCGAGCCGTCAGTGAGGCTTCAGTAACATTGAGACGGAAGCGGCTAAAATGGGTCTGGCGGTGAATGAGGGCAAAACGAAGTATATGCGAAGTATATGCGAGCGTCACAATGGGCAGCTATAACTTCGAATATGTGGGATAAAAATACAGCTGCGTCATCCTCGTACGTAGCCATTTCGCAAAACTGGTAATATCCGCATAAATAGAGAGTACAAGACAGCACTAAGAACAGAACCCTGAGGATCCCCAGCATGGAAGTATTTGATTTCCGAAAGCACATTATTGACGGATACACTAAATGAACGAATACTAAGGAAACTTTGGACTAATTTAAAAATATAATATGGGAAATTGAGGCGAATCATTTTAAATACAAGACCGTCATGCCACACAGAGTCGAAGGCTTTTTCTATGTCGAGCAGAACCATGCCTGTAGACTTGCCATGAATTTTGAATTTTGAAATGTTTAAGATTACAAAATTTGACGTTTTCTACGTCGCACAACGAGCTTAGTAGAGTCACCTCCAGTTTAGTACAGCGGCCTTGAGTAAGTTCTGATGGCTGGGGAACGAAGGAACTCCAGCGTCAAACCCTTTAGATCCGGAGTAGAAAAGGTAGTGCGTACCCCCTTATATAGCGCAGTCGGTCTCTGTCTTGCGGTGGATTGAACCTTACCTACCGCAACTTATAGCCGACGTACATATCGTGGGGTGGCTTAAAGGTAGTTTCTAAGTTGTAATTATGTATATGCAACAAACAACTTTAGCACACACATTTGGACACTAAATGTCTGTCTAGTATGTAAGTTTATAAGTGATATTTTAAAGTGTAGTAGAGTTCGAGAAGCAAAGTGCAGTATAAGTTAATAAAACAGTGAATACAATAAGTGAATGTTTGGGTTTCATTTTGTCACAATCCAGTGATCGAACTCTTTTATTGAACAAATTAATTGTGATTACATAGACACAATTTTTGTAGGTGTAGAGTAGAATGCATTAAATAAATACATTAGATAAAATAAGCACAAGAAAGCTACAAAAGGTTAGGTGAACTAACAATACCACAACCTAACATGAAGGTTAGGTTGTGGTAGCTGATTGCTAAGGGGCAGCTACGTTTAGACTAAAGGAGGCCCATTATGATACCACGTGGATTAACTCCTCCTAGTCTGAGAACAGTTTAGTGATTGTAATAAATCTTCATTCACTTTCAGGGATCTCGTATAGTAAGTGTCTCAAATGTAACACCCTCAATAAACTTTGTAAATATAAAAACTTGTAAATTCCAAATTGCTAATTATTTTGTTTTCTATTAACGGCTCCGAGAATTTGACAAATGCCAATATCAAGAATATCTAAATATTAAATATGGCCAAGAACAGATATCTTAATAAGTTTAAATATATGAAGCTGTAAGTGTCCGTAAAATGAATGTAATCTGGAGACTTAGTGGAGCATGGATTTATTTACTTACGTATTAACAGATCTCTACTACTCTTAATATACACAAATAATAAAAAAAAAGATACTCTCTAAATACGCGAGAATTTGTAAAGGCAAATGCATTTGTGTTTTAAATTCTGTACTTCTTTGTAACAGAAGCTTAAGAATTATCAATCTAATATTTTTCGTTTGACGATTGATTGACGATTGAAATATGTTAGTGCGTTGAGATCATGCCAGGACGGCAACCACATCGGTTTCAACCTGTTTTCTGTCCAGCATGTTGAGTATCCGTAACTTTCTCACACAGTCCTGGAGCTGAATGTAAAGCTGTTTAGAGCTTTAAGCACTGCCTGGTTATCTGAGAATGTTCATATTTTGTGCACACAAAATGCTGCTTCATCGACTCTATGTGGGCGCGTCTAGGTTACATTTGGTCCCTGCAATACCTGCTCTTACTCCACTCCCGTATGGATACGTCTGTGTATCATCTATGGGTGTCATCAGTCACATTCCTTGGATTGACCCATTCATGATTTTATATTGTTTTTCTAAAAGGACTGGTGTCCTGAGATCCTGATGCCGACCTTAGTTAGCTCGACTTTTCTTAAAATTTCTAAGTGTCGATCTTAACTGCCTTCTTCAATGTTGAAGGTTTCTTGTAGGTTGTCTCGCATCCTCTGCTTGTATGGTATGTAGTTGAGGTAGGCTTAATAACATTACCAAGCCTGCAGTTGGAGAGGTTCTAATCGCACCTGTTGTGAGAACGCGTGATGGCCTTTGTATTCTGATTAGTTTATTAAGGGGGCTTATCTCTGTTCGCATTTCTTCTACCAAATAACAAGTTTACAGTGCTGATAAAGGGATCAATGAATTCTTTAATATTACGCTTGCGTAAGCTTAAGAAGTAAGCAATTTGCAAATATATGGCTGATATGGGGCTAAGTTAAGCATAATACCCAAGCAGTTTGTAAAGGACAAATTATTGGCATTTGTATAAATTAAGTCTCTGTAACTTACTTTTGCCCCACTCAAAGATGTTACTTTTATCTGAGCAATATCATTAACTTTTTCAGTATGTACTTATGAACATTTTCATATCGTCAATATTTAGCATATTAAACTCAGAGGGTAATATTCTATACATAATAGAGGACATAAGTTTTCATCATTGCGACATTTGTTGTTTACTTTCTCTACATCACTGATCCTGATTTTGTTATTCTTCCAGTTATTTAGGACGCTGTTAGCCCAATGGTATGCAAAGGAGCCTAAATTTGCCTCCATTCGGTTCAAAATTAATTCTAAATATAAATGGGCAACCCTTTAAAATACACAAGCATTCATAGATTGATATCTAGGCCAGAAGTTTTTATCCAAAATTCATGTCGATCAACAGACTAACGGACGTACCGGAAATTATGAACACTGCTTATCAGGGTAGAAATAAAAACAAAGAATACATGCATTTATTATCACCGTCCCAACAACATCAATGGAACTGGAAATTGAGCATCACTCCAAATTTACCTCTAATAATATAAACTTCAAACACTAGAACTTTGTTGCTCAGGCCATAGCACAAATTTACATGTAATTTCATGCCTGAGGGTGATTTTCAAAACTAAATCAGATTTTCACTAGAAATCTGACAGCTAGGTAAAACATATTGACAATTTAAATTTAGTCATGCCTAATGCTTCTGATAAAATCGGGATGGACGTTATTTTGTGATATACATACTTTATTCAGAGTTTTGACTACATGTGCTAATAAATTCAAGGCAAATTCAAAGAAAATCGAATTATTGTACATAATTCAACCGAACCCTGTTCTCGGTATACCAGCACCGATGTGTGTAAATTTAAATTTGTATCACTCATATAAATGAGTGCTAATTGTCCTTAAATGGGTCTAGCGGTAAACCAGGGCAAAACAAAGTACATGCTGTCATCACGAAAGGACGCACAACACCGACGTCTCGCACAGAGCGTCATATTGGGCAGCAGAAACTTTGAGGTAGTCAAGGACTTCGTCTACCTAGGCTCCGGAGTAAATAGGGACAACAACACCAGTACCGAGATCAAGCGCAGAATTACTCTTGCCAATCGCTGTTTCTTTGGGCTCAAGAGGCAATTGAGTAACAGAGCCATCTCTCGAAACACCAAATTGAGCTTGTATAAAACCCTGATCATCCCAGTCCTGCTCTATGGCGCAGAGACATGGACGCTATTGAAAGCGGATGAAGAAGCTCTTGGTTGTTTTGAGAGAAAAGTTCTGCGTACGATCTTTGGTCCTGTTTGCGTTGATGGCGTTTGGAGGAGAAGGTTCAACCACGAACTATACGGGCTGTACAGCGGCATGCACCTAGTTAAGCGTCTTCGGATCCAACGCTTAAGATGGCTAGGTCATGTAGAGCGGATGGACACCACAGCTCCGGCCCGAAGAGTCTTCGACACCGAGCCATTGGGACAGCGCAACAGAGGACGTCCTCGCACTAGATGGCGCACACAAGTGGAAAAGGACCTCAACCAACTTGGTGTGCGCCACTGGAGGCAGCTGGCGAAAGATCGTGCTGGCTGGAGAGGCATGTTGGTTGAGGCCCAGGTCCACCCCGGACTGTAGCGCCAACGAAGAAGAAGAATTGTCCTTAATCATTTGTCGGATTATCGCTTCAATTTTCGCGTGTAAAACTTTCAGGACACTTATCTCACAGGACAATTATCTCGCTATGCGTAGGAATTAATGCGAGAGTGGAAAGCAACTGCAAATTATCATAGAACCTTGCGTTAAAAACCTTCACACACCTAGCGTTAAGTTCCATATTCAGGGACGTGCTCTCGCCTCTACAGAATGCATATTCGTCGCAGAATTGTTCCTAACGATTTACGAAATCATGGAGCGAAACGCGAATACACACAAATATGAGGACATCATCCTCATTATCGTAAGGATCGGCTTCAACGTTCCACCCTCAGTGTTTGTGTCGCTTATTTGGGGAGAAATTAACGAATAAAAAAACATACACACTTCAAAGTAATTATCTCAATTTTGGAGTCACTTATGACGCCACTCCGCTTCGTCAGAACGAGGGTGCAAGCATCAACATCCTTGACAACGCAGAGAGAGAGAGAGGTGGTGATGCTTATCATCGTCGGCATCATCCTCACGTTGCAGAAGTTAAACGTTAAGTGTCAGATGAGATGCGGAGATGAGTTGGCAAGTACAACAAAGGACTTGTGAGAGCGACGATTAGACACAAGATTACATTCATTCTTTAACGAAGTGTCTCCCATGCCAATGCAGGTGTCGAAACAAGCGTCAAGTGTGAGGTGTTACGTGCCAGAAAAGTTATCGTTCATAACGCTGCACCATTTCACTCTACTCCACCACCACCGCACCGCAATATGAAACTCTTTTCGAAATTGTCACGAAAACTTCATTTTTTCCAATCGTTCCCATGACGTTAAATCTGTCAATTTTTAGAGAAACGATGCTGTAATCGAAGTCAGCCCGAGGGTGGCAACATGGAAAATGGGTGAATTTGACACACTGGTGTTTCCGTTGGCGGAAGTAAAACTTTTGAAAAATCATCTTTCGTTTGGTTGCTGTAGGAAAAAAAAATCACTCCTAACTGCATAGTTAGCTGGTGTGTCCTTGCATCGGGCCCTCCATCTTGTCTTGGATCCCATTTCCTCTCGCTTGAATGCATTTCCTGAGTATGTTGTGATGAGTAGAAAGGAAAATAGATGGAAGGAAAAAGTTTCGTGAAACTTTGACTTTCTACAAAATTATGCCATTCTTCAGCATTTTTTTTTCTTCTCAGCATGGCATAACGTTTGGTGCTACTTTTTGGGGACGGATGAAACTAATGGAATTCTCAATATGCAATGAGGTGATTAACTATTAGGTCTGCATATTTGCGTAGGATATGTGGTATCAACCATTGTACAACTGTCTTAAAGGTAAACTTTTGTAACAAATTGAGTGAAATTAAAGGTGTCACGAATGCTAAGCGAAATCTGCAATTGTATACATTAATATTTTAATGGCAGCGCATTGAGTCGCTCTTTTTAGAACAACATATGCAGATGTATTCATATGGGGAAATGTGATACAGTCGAACCCGATTAATTGAAACTCGTTTAATTGAAAAAAAAACCCGCTTAAACTCTGGTACTTGAAAAAGAATATTACTTTTAAAATGTATCTGAAAGGCGGATGAACAGGCTTCAAATGCATCTATTGAATTTGTATTTTTATGCATAGTTCGGCATTGAACTTCACCTCTCAAAGTGATAAATATCGATACTGACAGCACATTTCCTGATTATTTTACTCGTTAAAACATTGTCTTGTAATCTAACTCATTTCAAAATATGCAAAAAGTAATAATGTTTAGAAACTGAATTAAATAGAAAAGGAAATAACACAAAAATTATCGAAACTTACAACGGCATAATCGTAAGAAACACACAAGTTTCTCTATTAAAGACAAACTTACTATTTCGAGACAGGCTGATGATGATGAGATGCGGAAAAACATTTGTGTGAATTTTAATTGTAGAGCACCAACATGCAAGGATATGTCAACAAACGGATTCCATTAATTTAAGCGAGTTCGATTGCATATGAAAACGAAATTCGCAAAAATAAACATTTTTAAAAAGCTTAAGCTTCTTACAAAAGGATCTTGTGGGGTGGATGTAGAGTACAGATCGTATACCAGGTATACCGGTTTTTTCGAAAAAAAAAAAAAACACTAATTATTAATGGGAAAGTAAAAACATTTTATTTAAAGTATTGGCCACTGTTTTCTACACATTTTGACCACCTTTCTGGCAATTTGTGAATACCACGCCAGTAAAATTGGTGGTCTTGGTGTCTTCTTGCCGAATCGATCTGGTTTTGCAGTCGATGTTGATGGTTGTCTTGGATTAACCCATGATTTTTTCCGTTAAGGATTCTTCAAATGAATCCATTCTTCATCGCCAGTAACAATCCGATGCAAAACCGATTTTCTTACGTGTCTTTGAAGCTAAAATTTACAAGCGTTTTTTCGGTTTTACATCTGTCTTTCATTCAATTCATGTGGCACCCATTTTCCACACTTTTTGATCTTTCCCATAGCTTTTACCATAAACGGTCAGAAATTGTTTGTTGTGCAACATTTAACATTGCTGCCATTTGCTTTTGACTTAAAGTGTCATCTCCATCCAATATCGTTTGCAATTCGGCATCTTCAAACTTGGTGGTTTTCCACGTTCTTCATTTCTCACATCAAAATCATTATTTCTGAACCGTGGAAACTATCTTTTGCATGTTGCTTCTGATAGAGCATGATCACCATATGCCTCGACAAGCATTCGAAGCGACTCTGCAGCACTTTTCTTCAAATGAAAGCAAAAAATGAATGCTTTCCGCAAATCATCACTTTCTGGTACAAAATTCGACATTTTGAACATGATGAAAAAATATGATTTTGTCTGTTCACTGACTTGATGTATACTAAATATTTTTCACAGATGTCATAGCAAACAAACAAAAAAAAATGAGGGCTTGTGACAGTGAACGTCAAAAAAGTTGCAACTCTATTTGGCTAGCTCGATTTTTTTGCAACAATGTTTGATGTAATAATGGGTGTGCTTATCAAAAATGTAGTGCAAGAATTAGTGACGAGAATAACGTTTATTAAATATAATTCATTATATAACAAAAAAAGCCCGTTTATGGAAAGCTTTCGGAACACAACATTTTTTCTGTGGGCCTTCATTATTTGCTTTGTAATTCAAATTATATCGACCAAATGGTAACAAATTTACAAAATTCGTGAACATTATACTTTAGTAGAAATGGATAAACGCGAGTAGATTAACTGAGTCAACCGGTGTTACATTCAAACCGAGTGTGGGCACATTTCGAAGCGAGCCGAGTTGCATTTTGATGCCTTATTGTTGACTAACTCGGCTTCACCCAATTCAAAATATATTCCTCTCTGTAACAGTCAAACTCAGCAACAAGCTCGGGTTAGCTTGGTACCATACACTCTATCTGCATAGTTCATTATTTTTTATACAAATATTTTCTGTATCATACTCTCCTCAATACAATTGGCTTGATAGTTTATACAAAAAACGACCCTTATTTTCAAACACAACAGCCTCACACATTTAGGTCCCGTCGAAAACCTGCCTCATCATTCACTGCTCCGTCCATAGCCAACACAAGTCGATAAACCGTCAACCGAGTTAGTTATTTACACATTTGATGTTCATTTATTCGTTTCATCTTAGTTTCATGAACTCGGTTTGACATAATTTTAACTCAGTTCAACTCGTTCTTGGCATAGCTCGGGTTCTTTCGGTTTTCAACTCGAGTTGACCAATCTCTATACACAACCTTCATAACGTCTGTTTTGAGTTCTCGTTTCCCTTTTTCGCTATGTTTGTGTTTATATTATACAAGTCTCAGTCTACTGCAGGAAAATAGCTTAGCATTTCATCAAATTTAGCAGGTGATTTTCATACTGCTAATGCGAACAAATATGGCACTCAGACAACAACTCGCAGTCGTCCACCTGTATGCACATGATATTTCATTTTACATTGATATTAACTATAAACTTACTAATTGTAGAGCTTTTGTCTGCAAGCTTGATGATTCCACAGTGGCAACAAGATATAAAGCAGTAACCCGGCACAGACACTTGACGTTGGTCATACCTAACTAACACAACTGTCGAATGAATTTTTCCAAGAAGAATATTAGCAGCTAAAACCCCTTTGTTACAACATATTGAAATACACCATGTCATATTTATACTATTAAATGAACACAAGTATTTCATTACTTCTTGTAAATTCTGTCTTTCCCCTCTATTCCTCAAAATAAAACAGACTTTTACACCACAATTTTGTACCAATTTGTAGCAAATGCTAAAATGTCTTATTATTAGATATCACATGTCCCTCGCTCATGGCATTTTTTTCCATTGTCAAACGGATAAAATGCGTCACCGGTCATTGGTAAAAGCATTTTCAAACCAATTTACCCACCCTCTCTCCAATTCCCACCGCATTCGAACGTAACTTACTCCCGGTCAAAGATACTACGAATGCAAAAAAATATAGCTGGAAATGCAGGTAAAAAAATTGGTCTACTTCAGTATTCATTGCGGTCCTATGTCACCTAACCCATAACCCCAATGCTTCAAGGACTCTCCGTCTGTTTTGCTAGCATTTAACCAGATTCCTAATAAAACTGTCCATTGTGGTTGCTACCAATAAAATTTCATTAAACTACGGGGAATTTAGGCAGGAGGAGTCACTAGGAAGAGCTCGTCCTACAGCTTGGGCGATGAACACCGCCTAGATGCAACAACGATAAAAAAAATACCAGAAACAAAGTATCTTAAAAGGCATGCACGCTCTGATGTGATTGCAAGTGTGTTAGCTTATGTCCCATTTCTCGCAGAGAAAAACTAGCACGGAAACAAAGCAAACGAAAAAACCAAAGGATAAAAGGAATTCCTTTGCTAAGAGGGGACAGAAAAATGGACGAAAAAAGTTGAGGGAAACGGGCCATGAAACTCGCCCAAACAAAAACTGCATCGTATCGGTTTAGGAAGTTTGTTTGTTGGACTGTCCGGAGGACGTGTGTGAACTATGTTGGTGCAGCTCGCTCATTGGAAATAGTTCTGAGTCAGTTCTTGATTGGGCATTGGGCACGGGGTGGTGAATAATCCATCCAAATAAATGGTCATCCGTTGCTATTGTTGTCGCTTTGGTCTGCAAGAGGATGAGGTTTCAGTTGGCATGTTTTGAAAGTTCCACCGAAAGCGGTCACTCGACTGATGTATTCTGCAAACTATTTAAAGCGAACTCATTTGCATTGAAATTATTCGGTTATACATTGCGAGCACCTGCTCTTCTGATGAAAAAATGTCTCCTCTGTCTTTATTCTTTTTTAATTTCATGCATAATACCAGAACCTGGTTATTTCTAACTTGCGAACTGCATGACGCTAGTCCATCGAGATTAGTTTGGACTTATAATTAAGAGTTGCAAATGAATTTTTTGATTTAAATTTCGTCAAAGGTATTATTCTCGCTTCACGTTTGCTAGTCTATCTTACCATCTCGTTTCTCTCTGTGTGTTTTATGTGTGTACATTTCAAGGAGAGCTGATTTAGCAGTTTTTTTCTCCTGAAATAGGCGGTTTGAGCCCATACTTGTAATTTTATTTGCGTAATAACGAACTAAACTTTGTCTTGGTTTCTGCCAATTTGGAAAAACGGCAAAGGAGTAAATCTGGATTGCGAACCGCTAGAGAGATTCTCTATATTTTTTTGCATACTATTAGATTCAAAGCGTAATTCAAAGTGATTTTTTTTTTGTTTTAAGCCTTCGGGATAAATTTGTGTATGATCTTCGTGAAAAGAGTATGAATCAAAAAACTACTTGTCACAACCTGCTGTCTTCGTAGTATTTTTACACAAAAGTAATGTGGACCCAACAACAATGATCACCACTTGATTTGAAATTCTTCTCTTACTTCTTCGTGTCCAATTTACGCATGAGTTGACCGACCCTTGTTGACCGACGGTACTTGTAGGTACCACAATGTTTTACTCCAAATAAAAACTGTATATGACTAAAATACGGCAGCTTCACTTAGTTTTAGCTACATTTACAAGGATTCTTTTTCCAAATTTATTGCACTTTGGTAAGAGTAATTGCAGTCAATTTTGAAACGAGTAGAACTAAGAAGCCATTACTAATCAAATATTATTTTTGAAATATTTGAATGGGTTGAATATTGGACATTGGTATAAACGAGAAATCAATTGAAGTTATAGGAATTTTTTTATTTTTTATTTTCGGGAAAAAAGTGCTAAAATTGAGCAATACCACAACTATATTTTTTATTTTGAGTGTTCGAATAGTGATTCTTTTCTTTGCTATATTTTCATATACTAAAGTGCATTATGTCGGAGTGTTTTATCAAAAGATGAGATTGTGGCTCTGATTGACGAATAATCATTGGACAATAATGAAGATACCGACCTAGAGTCTCAAGATGAATCGGATCTAATAACATTTCATCAAGAAATAAGAGCTGCATCCCAAATGAATACGGAAATAGAACAGTGGTTTAGATATTGCGAGGAAATTTCGGATACTCGTCCTGTATGCGGTCATTAAAAGAAGAAAATACCAGACGTTGAACCAATTCGCCAAAGGAAAACTATTGATTTTCTATTAGAAATTCCCGATTTGGGGTGGGGTGAGGTGAGTAAATCCATCAAATTTGTCCGTCTTATTTGTTGAAGGTTTGCTCCATTTGTTTATCAATCTTATCTGTACGCGGTTCAAAAACGTAAGGTATGGGACTTGCGAGTGTTATACTAAGTAAGTTTCCCAAACGTTTTGAACGATTTCAATACATTCATGGGAGGAGTAGACCATGCTGATCAACTCCGGTTCGCATATGGATTAAACCGCAGATCGAAGAAGCGGTGGCATTGTTTCTCTTGGGGAATGCTCGAAATATGTTTCGTAAAGCATCCGTTTATGGAGCACAAACTATGTGCAACCCTTGGACTTATGACACAAAAGGACTAACCTTTTGACAGACGTGGTCAGGAAGGAATAGCGACGAAAATAATGGAATAGCGAATCTCCACAGTGCAGTAAGAAACGAAGGGTAGTATAGAGCATGTATTGAAGGACATAGGACTGGTTAATCTGATTGTTCATTGTCCTTAGTTCGTTTAAGCGCGGGAAAGGTGTAAGCATTTTAGTTTCAACAAAATACATTCAAAGCCGTTTTCAAAATGCAACCATTGTATTCTTTGTCGCAGTGACAAAAAAACTGTTTTACATTTCACTAAAACAAAGTAATGACGTTGATCCTAAAATTTACATTTTCATAAGTATTTGTATCATATTCAAATGAAAGAAGGAAAATAAAAGAAATTTTGTCAAATGAGTTTTCTCTGCACCCAGTAGCCCAAATGTACTTTTGAATACCGCTTCCACTTTTAGTTTTTGGAAGTACAAAAGTGTCTTGAAACAGTCTGAAATTAAGTATAGCTTGGACGACGGGTTAAAGTAAATATGCTTGATATGGTTTGATTTATTCGATTTATGTGATACCATTCCATAACTACCGCTTCAAAATGGTATAACTTAATGTTGCCTAGCAAAAGTCATTGCCTCCATAACGGACATGTTTGTCCTTTTTGCTTTGTTATGGGGAATGAAGTATTGTTAGAAGCCAAATTGTTTATTATAGTGTGGAAATCTGTTAAAAGGCTTGGCGACGTTCTCTAAAACATTCATTTGGTTAACTTATATATTGACATTTTTTTCGCAGTGACTTCAGTGTAAGATAGTAAACACCAAAGCATCCACGTTGAACTCTCGGAATTAGTTAAGACGAGTGCCGGAATAATCTAGCAAAATTACATTATTATGTTTTTTTAAAGATCTTTTTCTGACTTCAAGTCAATGGAGGTTTAAGGCAGGATGCTTCCGGTCATCAAGGCCGAAATGTTTTTCGCCCACGATTATTTTGTCTTTGTACCGAACGTTCGGTCTTCATCTACTACTAGTAGTACTCGAGCCAACACCCCTGGACGAAAACATTTCTTGGTAAAGACTTTCCATATGGTCTTTGCTCCTGAGCAAAGTCCTCCAATGTTTGCCTTCGGAAATAGATTCACAAATTTGGACAGCTAGCAGAGTTCGAAAAGATGAGACCGATGTTGAATATTTCTTTCGAATGTACCAATCAACTATGCATTTTTGACTTTGTGTTTTAGTGGGAGAAGAACATGATTTTGGTCCTTCGATTCGGAGTTTCCACCCCAGTTGTTCCGACAGATCAAAGTAGCATCGTTTTCCAAGAGTGATTTTACGTCGTCACTGCCTCATAATTTGCTTAGGTTTGGGCTGCCAGCGAAATTGCCAGCAAACTTGTGATACATCCCACTACTACCACTGATCAAATACTTCAGTGATAGTGCCGTTTATTTGATCTCAAAGGCAAATGATGCCTGACCCAGATTTGAAAACCAAATAAAAGCGTGTTAACCTTGCTTCGAACCTTGAGACTCGTACCAGGAACCTCACTAACCAAGGGCAAGTACTCAACCAACCGCGCCATCCACCCGTTCAACATCATAATCAAACGAGATTAGTTTGTGTACTAAAACATTTATAATATGGATTAATATAGGTGACGCAACAATCATAGTTTTCTTTTTTTTATTTAAACAGCTCAGAAATATACTATTGCACAATTTAAAGAGATTTGGTTAGAATAACCTTACTACTGATAATCTATATACTTATTTCCAAATTATAGGAGAGGAAATGCTGTTGATAAAAACCTCTATTCAACTTGCTTACATAATAGGTAAATAATAATGGAAATACAAAAATTTGTGGAGTTGCAAAATAAAAGAAAGGGGGGGAGGGGGGGTGGCGTTTTTTTCACTATTTCAAGTTTGGTGTACATGGTGATTGAATAAATAAATTAGTATATAAATAAAACAATCATAGGTAGATCTGCGCCTTTTTATAGAGAATCCTCTCGAAACCACACAATTCTATTAACATTTTTCCATTTTATTAATATTGACTTTCTTTTTTCATTTAAATATTTAATAACTACCACATACTTAATTAAAATTATGGGTAGTATAGTAGCCAGAACACTAAGAGCCTTAGGCTAAACAATAGTTTAATATCGCGAAGCGGAATAGAATTGATTCAATAGAATTGAACTTCGAAATAGAAATTAAAAAGCTATAGCTTAAGCTATCGGTGAGCTTTCAACTTTAAAACTTAAAATTAAATTCATTTCTTTGCAAAAAAAACTGTTGGTTTTAGTCAAAAATAAGTTTGTTTAATTTTCTTTGATATGTTTTAGTGCATTCTAATCCACTGGGCATGGGGGAAATATGATATAGTATAGTATCGACATTGTCTTCTGATGTTAAATGCTAGGTGCTTTCAGTGCAGTGACTTCTTCTGGTGGCTGGCATTAGATGGAAACCTAGGTTTATATAGATGTTGATGATGATTGATGATTAATTCTCTTCTATGGAAGTGTATGTATGTTCTATGGAATGTCTCATTTTTTTGTAAAAAAATTTAAATTTGCATAATTAAGCCGATTCTTACAAATTTTCAAATTCAGTATGTCTATGTGCGTTTTCCATTTTATAGCATAGCAAGCTAAATTTTAAAATAATCTGCAAGACTCTTAAATTCAATTTTGAAATATGCAGTTTTCACTTATGCATTCAAACAATGTTACGTATTAAGGCTTGTACAATAAAAGGATATTACATTCCTAATGTACAGAGATTTTAAGAAAATAATAAATAAAATGAAAATATTTCAATAAGATGTTTACTATTCGAAATCAAACATTATTACGAATAAAATTCCGCAATTCTAATTCTGTCCGAACCTATTTCTATTCGTCTTTAATTATATGTAGAACAGACTCTCGCAATAAGCTTCTTAGATGATCTTAAAACAATATACCATATTTAATGGCTTTTATTTTTCCGACGTAGTAGCACGGACACACTGTTCTTTGAAATGGGTGTTTTTGTGAGTATGTTTTTCTGTTCTATAATTTTTCTTATGCTTATTTTAAAAACACTAAGCAGATGGTTATAAGTATTTGTATGACATATATTACAACAGTGTTAAGGCAATTTTGTTGTTTGGTAATTCATTGGTAAATTCATCATTTAATAATAATAATATGGGTGGCGCCACAGTCCATAGAGGGACAGGGCCTAGCTTCTCAGCAACCACTCGTGTTGTGCGTGCTATTGTTTTCACATGAGTGGAAGGGACCTACTGTTTTATGCCGAATCCGAACGGCTTTGTTTAAGAAGCTTTTTCTAGACAGGAAATACTTTTTGAGCATTGTCAGTAACTCGAAAGAGGTGGGGTCGTGAACATTATTTTTATCGCTCAGAGCTGGAATCGAATCTACGACGTCGAGGTTGGAGTCGACTTACATACCCACAACGCCACGGCTTCTAAGGATAACTTATCCTACGATAGTTGTTTTGTAACTTATGTTAACATTAATACGTATTAATGTGCTCAACATACTTCACAGAAAATTAATATTAAATGCAATAAAAACATATTTTATCAAATACTTTTAAATAATGTATAAAATTTCTTATACAACATTACATAGTTTAAACACACTTGATATGACACCAAACTCTCTTTTAATTAGCACAATATCCTTTCTAAACACCAATGAACCCACCCATTGTCAACCAAACTGCTGGACGTCGTCTTAACCAATCATCAGAGCTTAGTACAAACGTATAGTCAGTTTTCTGTACCAAGATCTTGTATTTGCCACATTTGACTTTCGTGCTGTAAGAAATTGTCAGCAGTATTAATATTGATATTTTATTTTTGGATTTTAGAAATGTTGAGTGCAATATGTTTTATATGTCGTTTGACGTTAAGAAACAAGTAGAGACACTTAACACAAATATTAATTACCTTTTTGAAACACATGTCCCACATCGTTCCTGTGTCGTCAGAAGCGAAAAATGTCCGTGGTTAACACATAGAATATTCCTCGCGATAAGAAAGAGAGACTTTCTTTTCCGACGATGGAGACGATTTCTGTCTACGGATATGCACATGAATATAAAGTTTGGAGAAACCAAACTGCTGATACGGTCTGCTAGGAGCAATTATTACAAGGCTAAATTTAATTGTGACCGATCATCTAGATTTCTCTGGAGTTGCAGGTTCGAGATATCGACTAACCAAAACTAACATACGACCTATCGACGATGGCATAAGCCAAGATGAATTAAATGTTCAATTCACTTCTGTGTCCTCTGTACCCCCCTCAATGCGTCTTCGCATTTAGAAATAAACAATCGAGAAGATACATAGGTTTGAAATAGGAAGAGTGAATACATACTCTGCCGGTTTCGCAATATTTACCATAAAGACAAAGTCTGTTAAACTGGATAATATTTACCCTGATTTTATAAAGGAGGCCCCTCAAGGTTCTATTCTCGGTCCCTTATTGTATTCAACGTTCATTAATGATATTCTTAAAGTTTTTTCCTATTGCAATTTCCACATATATGCAGATGATATTCCAAATCTACCCAAGTTTTCCTCTAGGTATGATTGAAGATTTAGTTGCTAAATTAAACGAGAATATTTGTTCGATGTGGCCCGTGGCGTTGTGGGTATGTGCGTCCACCCCAACCTCGATGTCGTAGGTTCGATTCCAGCTCTGAGCGACAAAATCAATTCTCACGGCACCACTTCTTTCGAGTCACTGACAATGCTCAAAGAGTATCTTCTGTCTAGAAAAAGCTTCTCAAACTTGGCCGTTCGGAGTCGGCATGAAACTGTAGGTTCCTTCCACTCGTGTGAGAACAATAGCACGTAGAACACGAGTGGTTGCTGAGAACCTAAGTTCTGGCCCCCTACGGGCTGTAGCGCAAATTTATACTCCCTATCAGTGTCAAACTAAAACTTGCCAACGCACTCATAGTGCATCTCTTAATCTATGGGTGCGAGTTGTTCGCTGACTGTGATAATGTCTCAATGCAAAAATTTGCTTTTACCAAGCAACGCGACTGCACAGTAATTTTTTTAACTTCGAAGATTTGATCATGTCTCGGTACAACGTCGGATTTTCCTCGGATGTGAATTAGAAGAAATGTTGAAATACAGATGATGAATACTTATCTTTAAAATCATTCATTATAAACAGCTACTACTACTACTACTACTACTACTACTTTCATGAAGAAATAACTTTTTGTCGTTCGAGTCGTGATATAACGTTGAAATCGTCAGTTCATACATGCTTAACTTCGCGCAGGCAATTTTTTATTCATTCTGTACACCTGTGGAATCATCTACCTCCACAGGTGCGATCAAGCAATTTTACTCCGCCTGTTTTTACACCTCTCCAAATCGCACTGATATAATACACATAATTTGAATCTTACTTTTCTGATATAAATACCAAGCTAACTTTTAAATATTTTTAATAAGTTGCAAAACTCTAAAGTTTATCAGTGAAATATGAATATGTCACAGTCACTTTATTAATGCAAGCAATGTTATATTGTAAGGCCTGTACTATAAAAGAATATTACATTTTTAATGTCCAGATACATTAAGGATATAAAAAATTAAATGAAATGAAAATAAAATTAAATTACACAATATTAGCTGCACAAACTGGTCCATGGCGTTGTTGGTATGTGGATCTACCCCAACATCGACGTCGTAGGTTCGATTCCTGCTCTGTGGACGAGAATAATTTGCACGGCCCCACCTCTTTCGAGTTGCTGACAATACTCAAAGAGTATTTCCTGTCTAGATAAAGCTTTTCAAACTTGGCCGTTCGGAGTCGGTACTGTAGGTCCCCTTCACTCGTGAGAGAGACAATAGCACGCACACCCATTATTATATTAACTGCACATACTCCAACTGAATGTACTCATGATATAGATTGAGTAGGTGTCACTTGAGTGGTCAACACTCGCTGTGTAAGACACAGGGGAACAATTATTTTGCAAACGTTGCATTTAATTCCACAAAAATGCGACACACAAAAAATCAACTAATTTGCAGATAGAGCGAAAATTGAGACGGCGTATTTAGTTCCACATAAGTTCAGCACACAATATTTGAAATCGTTGAAGGAGTTTTGTAGATCCAAGCAATTTAACTTTATAAATAAGGTCAAAATTTATGGAATAAATCAGAATAAGTCTAACACTCAAGCAGTTTGCTTCTTCCCTGAATAGCTTTTCAAGGTAAGGTGGTTATTCAAATCAACACTCGCATTTTAGCGTCTAAGTAAGGTATGGTTCGATGTCATATCTGCATTTGAGTGGAAAAAGTTCGTAATCATCTGAGAAGTCACTTCCTAAATCCAGTTTAATACTTAAAAACTGACTTATTTTCAATAAGTACGGAAACACAACACAACTATAATGAAAGACTGATAGACAGACTAGTGATAAGGGCACGACACCTGTCACTTATTGTAAATAATGAGTTCGAACGAATCATTTGTTTTATAATAGTTTTTTTTACAGTAACACATAGCAATAATTACACTATTATTTCTGTCCAATATATCTTTATAGGACTAAGTTACTTATCATGTATATTGCGGTCTGTGAAGTTTGACCGGGATAAAGACTATGCTTCCAACCAAATTATCGATAATTGAATATGGCACGCCATAAAATGCATGCCTGAATGTGTTTGTTTGACAGTAGTAATAACATAAGTCGTGAGTAACAAAAATTACTTATTGAAGTAAAACTAATATTTTTTAGTTTTCCCTGGTGAAATCATGAATTTCTTCAAACAGCTGACTGTTCCAAATGTCAAATATTGTCTGTTTTGAAGATCGCTGATTATTTTTTTGCTTGGCATTTATAATTTAGACCTATATAGCACTTGCAAAAATAACACACCTAATGTTTTCGCATGTTCGCTCGAATTCCACGTCTACTGCGTGCTGAACCAAATTCATTGAATAGCCCTTACATGTATTAACATCTATCAAAGTAAGTACACTTGTTATTTGTACTGATGTGACTAGGTGATTTGATGATATTCATTTAATTGCTGAAAAGTATTTGGATATTGACTTAAGACAAGTTTTCAAGTCATATAGATAGACTAATTTTGAAATTTTAAGTCCCCGTAAAATTCGTTAACGTCTCTGACTATAGTAGTCCATGGAAGAGTACGAAAATGGGTTCTAGTTAAACCTGAGAATCACCTACCCTATATTGTATTGATTGTGGTATGAAGTATGCTCATAATATCATTTACCATTTTATCTAGAATTGCAAGGAACAAATTTCATAACTGGATTTAAAATACCAAATTTGTACAAATCTGTCTTCAAATTCCTATTCGCAAGGTGTGCTATTATCACCTGAGTTACGCCCCGAAAGCCTGAAGGAACACATCCAAGCCCCATCAAATGAGGGGTTATTCAATCAAAAGGTGGTTCCTTAATGATGACTGACCATGACTCGTAACATTAAGTAATAGAAAAAATGTGTATATTGCTTAACTCTTACCAGGAAGCATTTTTATAACTTCGATTGCTTAAAGGCACGTTCATAAAATTTAATGTGCAGAAAAAAGAAACTGCATTGCAATTCACTCTCAAAAGCCTGTATCGATGCCCCAATGCCTGGCGCCACAGAAACCATTCAAAGATCCATTAATTGCTCAGACTTTACCCAGAAAATTTGAACCCAAAATGCAAAAAGTTTTTAATAAATGACGGCTCCACATGAACACCAAAAGGCTGAATTAATAAATTCAGAACAAGCATCCCGACCACCACCCTATCCAACAGAGCATCCACTTATTGATCTAATTTAATTCTCTTAAGTGTTAACCCATCACACGCTCGTATCTACCATATCTGGTGCATTTGCATTTCAACAAAAATTTAATCTCTTTTCGCAATTTTTAATAGCGTTATTTATAGTTCAGCAATTTAAATCCTTTTTCAGAATTCCACCGTGCACCGAGGTGGCTGGTGGCAACTGAATTTAAGAGGGATATGAGTGCTGTTGATTTTATTCAACCTCTTTAGTATGCAGTTCTGTGGGGATGTGTGCGTTTTGTTGCTGTGTAGATGGCATGTCTGTTGCTGTCCATGATTAGCGTCAATAGATTGTTCACTCATGAACTTTCAGTATAGCGCCCACCTAATTTGCTTTGCAACCATTATCGTCATAATGATGAACCTGCCTCGGCTTCTAACAAATAATTGTGGACGTTGTCCTGTGGGAAGAGCGAGAAATTGTTTGTATCATCCTGGAGGATCCATCTATTTGATTTGTTCCGGAGTGCGTTTTGGTCTCGCCAGATTTGTGGCTTGTCAATTAAAGCGTTGCGATAATAGTTGGATCAACATTGCCCACTGAGTTCTGTGGACTTTATTATCCTCTGTCGATCGATAGTTGAATATTCCTGCGGTGCAAAGATGAACTTGCACCATCATGAGTATCAATGCAATAGAACAAACCACATTGTGGTGTTCACGTTGAAAATGCTTCTAGTTGCCATACATGTTTGCTTGCGCCTTTGACTGTGCTATATTAATGCTACCAAATGGACCATGAGAGATTGTGATTTGTGTATAGCACTCTGCAGTTGAATCTTTGATAGTCAATGGATGCCGAGGCGTCAAAGCGAATAAAGGATGGACATTTCAATGACACTAACGTGAGAGATCATTTGATTGATTTTGCTTCGTACCACGGACCATGTGTGATGTGGTACAGGTACATATCTAGGATCCTCAAATAAATATGACTCATTGGTCATTAAGGAAGCTTTCCACCACAAACAAAATGTTTTGGGAGTTTACTCCTCGTCCATGCACACAAAGTTCACAGACATTGTTCTTAATGCATCATGGTGGCGTTTCATGTTCTGCGATGGTCCAATTTTGACCACGCCTGTTTACCGCTGTCGCTCCTCTGTTAATGCAAATTCGGATAATTTAATTTTGACCATTTGATATAAATAAAAATAGAATATTCGTGTCAGAGATTTCCTTTGCAGAGATCTTCTCTTTGTCAATTCTTAACATTGACGCTGATCCATCTCCTGAGTACCATCAGATCAGTGTTTCTCTGTCACCGCAATGGCATGAACACCTCACTCTATAGCTAGACAAGGTAATGTGTCTGAAAGCACGTGATGGGTTGCACCTGACCAATAAGGCATATTTTGTTTGCTACGAAGCCTTTTAGTGAGAAATGCGCTTTATCACTCAAGATGATATTGTAATAAAGATGGTTACTAAAGTCGGCACGGAACTTCGGTAAAAAGTTAAATTATTATCTTTGTAGACTTTCTTCTGTAATGCAATTTTCACTAAGCATTGACAATTTGCTTGGCTTAAGGGTGTGTTCATAGGGAAAGTTAAAAGTTGTCAAGTGCCAATTGGAAAACTATTTAGAATAAACTGTCGCACCCGTAAGTTTTTCTTAAAGTCAATTGTAGAACAATAAGAATCGGTTGATCGTTGCTGTATTGAAGTCAAAAGATACGCTACTAATGTTGTACCATCACATCAAAAACGACACTAATGACTTCATTATCTAATCATAAAAGCAAACAAACTTTATTGAGGGAGGAATTTGTTTCTTCAAAACTGCAGCAGTAACAACGGTATTGTATTTATATTAATTGAAACCATTCTAGTGTTACGATACCACCACACGTGTTGGAGACATCATTTTGCAAAGCGATTGGATCGTCTGGTCTTTTTTGGAAACATTAAATTGCTGTTTCCGCACACTTATTATGTGAGTATTCTTTGAAGTTTGAATATCAGTTCATGGTTACACAATAATTCTAATAGTCAAGAGGTTAGATAAATAATTCAAACAGAAAAATAAACGTTCATCATAATCGTTTCGAATCAAATGCCGAAATGTGTGTGGATCAACACTACATCTTTCATGAAAAGAGTTAAAATTTAACATAAAAGAAGGAAAAAAATGCGCAATACACGATGAGACGAGTGAAACTGAGCCCTGCTGATTTTTCCCTTATACCAGCCTAATGCTGTAGGCCAAGGGAGACGACTTAACATGAACTATTGCTACAAAAACTATTGCACAAGTTATATATACAGTGTAAACCAAATACACGTTTTTTTCAACTTTTTTAATGACTTTATTGGTAAGAACAAACATTCCCATTAATTATAAAATTCAACGTCGTTCAAGTTTCAGCCTCGGCTGGCTGCAGGAACGTATTCAGTCACCCCATTTTTTTCAAAGATGGGCTACTGATGTGTCGCTATAATAAATATGTAAGCAAGTGCACCGTGCATAATTTTTGACCATGTGACCACACCAAATACGATTGGTTACATTAGAGATAGTTAGAGCGTATGGTACTCGTTCTTGCAACCCAAAGATCAGCATTTGCTCTACTCTCTTTATTGTGCCAGGATTGTTCAGACATCGTCTGCATTTTCCTCTTCTGATAACTACTCGCCAAATTTTTGAATGTTGGTTGATGTGGTAGAGCTTAACTTTCACTAACTGCTTGAAACTCCATAACGTAAGGTGGTCATAATTAAATTTTTCGAAACAAAATAATGAATTTAAAATAAGAAAAAAATGAAATACAAATTTAAGTCATTCTTCAAATTTTCTTGTAACTATCCCAATACTACAGGAACCCGGGGTTGTATTAATCCATATCTTGAATTTTAGTAAACAAAAGTCGGTTTAAAGCATACGCCTAGAATCGTTTCGCGGCGATATGATGCTGACTTGCTGTCAAGATTTAGAACGGAAAAGAGCTGTCAGTATCAAACAAACTTCTGATTTGAAAATAATTATGGTGATGACCCGCTCTGTACAAGATTGATGTATACAATATTACGCCTTTACTGACAGACGTGACGTAGAGGGGGATGAGAGTAGTTGAACTGTTCTTTATTTACATACTAATTGCGGAAATTCATTCATATTAGTCTAAAGATGAGTATGGCTTGTACTTTTATGTAGAGTTAGGAGAGTTTTATTGCAAATATCCCTCATTTTCTTGAAATTTATGACACTAATCTCGCTTTACGTCACCAAAAACATGGCGGATTTTCATTTGCGTAATATATTCTACATCATTTTTGCGCCCTGTACATTACTAATTATTAGTGGTGTAAAAACAATAATCAAAATATAGAGCCCAAAAGAAAAATTGAATTCTGTCCTGATGTGGCTGTTGATGGGACGGACATATGACGATGGATTGGATACAAAATAATTGCATTGGTATAAATTTTCACGTAGGTACACTTCCATCACTTGTAATCGAAAGTTGCCAATATCTGCATGGCAGTGATTGTTAAATAAAATTCCGATGTATACACGCAAGTTTAATCAGATGGGCTCTGACACATATTCATGACCTTCATCTTCAGCCAATTTTACGGATATAATCGAAAATTTTTTCCATCAACATCGAAAAATCATGCCGAAAGCAATGCGTTTACAAATGGGTTTAAAGTTATGGAGCTGTGTGTAATTTATGTAGGGCTGAAAATGGCAAGGCGAACAAACGGAGATAAAGCATAATTACAAAATTAAAGTCGACAAAAGCAGTAAACCGTACATATGGCATTACCGAGAGTAAAAATGTATTATTAGACGACTTCAATTAATGCAGTAGCCAAACTTAATGTTTAATATTATTTCTTAGTTTGAAAATTAAGCCGAAAAGCGGTGCACAGTAAGCTGAGGAGGAAGGTTTACACGTCTTTTTACCAAGCTTCTTAGGGTAATTTATATCACTGTTTGCCACCTTATTGGTATACTCTTCAACATCGTACATATAAACAAAATTCAAATCGTTAATGAAAAATCCGATAAGAAGTCCCGAAAATGGTACTAATCGATCTTAATTGGAGGTGTGTTTTGGACTGCAGAAGAAAAGATTCAATATGTTTCAACGGGAAACCTAGTTGATCTAACATGTGGAATCGTGGTCTATGCATTAGGAATGGAAATTAATGCTATTTTCGATTAATTTAATTAGCATGTGATTTTTGTTTAATTTTTAGCATGTGAAATGCTAACGCTAAATTAATTTGAAATACCAAGCATGTAGACCAAGTACATAATACATAGATCGCTGGTCATAAAAAAAACTCTCCTGATCAACGAAAAATTAAGTTCTGTGTTGAATTGTTGATTAACGTATATTCATACATACATATCCGTTTATGCGGAAGTTACCATGGCAACGAATATCAATTTTATACAGGAATATATTTTTTTTGTTTGCCTTTGCTTTTGGGTTCAATCTTAATTATATATGAACGCCAAAATGGCTTAATACTTTTTCAAATCGATTCAATGCTTATTAGTATGGAATTCTACGATAATAATAGGTGGAATATTACATTTACTCACATTAAAATGAATAACTTAAAACTGGCTTTCAAATATATGTTTCATTTGCTTATCAGGCAATGCTAGTGATTGTAAATTAGTTTCAAATATACCAACATATACGAATGATATGTACACCTAGTGGAGAATTGGAGAAGATAATTTTTATGATTTGGATAGCGATCCCGATAAATTGCCGGACCATGGATTGTTGTTCAAGATCTATATCGATCTTTGGCTCTATATGGATCTTTGGCCGTAATAAATATGGCCATACACATAATATGTCTGTTGAGTTTTCGTTCCCTCTTTCGTTGTGTGTTCATATCAAACAACGCACGCCTTTTGCAGAAAAATAGCTTAGCACTTCATCAAATTTATCATGTGATCAAACAGCAAGTGCGAAACAATATTTTCATCGTTAATTTATTTTGCTAATGCTTATTATTTCATCACTAATATTCATGGTGTAGAAACCAAATCCCTTTACGGAAAATTTGGCCACAGCAGCTTTGTAAGTTTGTCAATATGTTGACCTAAGTTGCAAACCACTTACATACGATACAAATTTTCTCTTAGAGCTTCAGCGGGATTGAATTGATGCAAAATAGAAAGCAGTCATTTTGAAAAATTAAATTTTATTGGCACATCTGGATATGGGCATAAAAATGGAGAATGGGTTACTCAATTAATCATTGCCAGAGTCAGATGTTAGTTTCTAATTGATTTTCCCAATTTGAAAAACCTAACAAAAAAATGAATATAAATGCGAGTAAATAGTGCCCTAAACGGATTCATTCGTAGTTCTTTTCGGTGTTCTGTAGTGAACTTGGGGCTTATGGTCCTGAAGCACAAAAGTATTTGTTTTTCTTTATATTTAATAAATTTTTAAGAAAATTTTCAAATTTTTAGAAAAATTATAATCATGCCGATTATGGAATCCGTCGGACGAACTACATTATCGATCCAAAAAATCCCTATCGACCCCTTCTGTAATCAGCTGTTTGGTGTCAATTTTGATTTTTTTTGATTCAATTGCAACGAAAAATAGTTATTTAGATATTGCCTTATGTATTCAGAAGAGCAAGGATATTATTCCCAAGATATTCGTTATAAAATTAGAAATAGGGCGAAGGATATTTAAACGAAGTAGAAGAAATTATTTTCTAATCAACCTTCATTTATGCATCCTTCTTTCAGATTTGTAATGATTCAGGCTGACTAAAGCAGGATTAAGATATGTAATATTGACGAAAATACTGCCACCTGTGTAAAGCTCAACATCCTTGTTTCCGGAACAAAAGTTCCGTTAAGATTACTGTATGAGAATGGATATCAGACCAGTACGGTGTCAGTTGTTCTATTCAAGAGTAGCTATTACAAGAATATTTATGTCCAATGGGAATAAATAAAAGCATGAGCGACAAAACAGGAAGGAAATTATATTTTTTATTTGTTTCTTTTTCTAAAATTTACTTCCGCTGCAACCACACATCCTTTTTCCCTCCAAATCAGCGGCTAATTGGGTTCGGACTGAAAACGTCACAAAATGTATCAAATGCGGATGAGTTGCGTTTTCTATAATAGCATTTTTTTTGCACTACTTCACCGACATCCACTCACCTTCTGGATTGTGTTTTCTATAATAGGAATATATGCGGATGCGAAAATGTTCCCCCCGCAGTCAATCCGCCGGTATGTATAATCTTAATTTTTCATGTGTTTTAAATTCAAATGAAGTGCCAATTTTAAAGACCTGTTTCACAGTTCAGATTTAATAGCATTTATGCCGCTCTCCCATCCGAAACAGACCACTGTGCGGCGAGGTGTATGTATGTAAGATATGTTTGGATGTCTAGCATGAGCTCGCTGCAACGCAGTGGATTGATACAGTTCCGCTTCGACTTCAGACTTCATCTTTTACAATTCACCGACTTAAAGAATATTCCTGTTAACTCGCGACTCGACTCTTGAGCTCCATGGCTTTGTCGGATTTGCCCGGCTGTCGTGTTTCCTGCTGATGATGACTCAGGCCGATTTGCTTTGCATATCATAGTCTTACCCCCGTCGTTTATCATATAATTTTTCATAAAAGGCTTCAGCGCAAATTCGGCAAATTCATGTGGTATGACGTGCTAAATAGAAAGGGAAGATAATGATAGTGCAAAGCTTTTGGTATTTGGCGAGTTAGTGACCAGGATGCTCAAGATACGGTTGTATATGATTCTTAATCGGTATTTCGGTTCAGGTCGAAAATTATCGCATTCCGAAATGCTTGCTCTGTTCAGCATGCACATTACTTTGGTTGCAAGCTGACAAACGGTTTTGAGTGTGGAAAAATTCCGAAGCTCTTATTCTCGAATCCTATTATGTATAACTAAGCTACTAAAAGCCTCACATGCTTCCAATAAAAACTAATGGCATGGATATTTTCGATTTGGCGAATTCTTAACCCTAACATTGCACTGTGGCGTACGCAATTTGTATATATTTTCTCTAAAAACTAACTCCATCCAATGAGTTATACAAATCTTCGTACAATTCCTGAGTATTATAAATTTATATTAAATGCCAACAGTTACTCCCCACGCCCTAATATAAAGTCAGGCATACAAAGAAACACTGTGAATTCGTTTCGCATAAAATTTCCATCAATTATCCTGTCTTCGTCTAAGGATACGCACGCAGCAGTCGGTCCTCCTACTAATTTTTGCATCCAACAGCGAGATAAAATAATTTAACGAATTGTTTTAGCTGAAAAGACTTGCCTCCACGACAGCACTCGACGGTTGCGAGGATTCCCCATAATATAAAGTGCTGACACATGGACTGTGTTAATTCCATCTCGATTCATTGCCTACGATTTCGATTTCGAGTTCACTTGGAGAAATTAAGTATTTTTGGGTGGGACCTGTCCCAGCCACCCGTCGACTGTCTTTCTGTACCAGTTGGGAAGTAATCAACGTACGTATAAGTTTTATGGGTCTCTCCAGGGCCTGAGCCTTGTGGGTGGGTAACGTAGATTTTATATTCACATGTTCATCCATGTGTGGGCTCGTGAATATTTTCGATGGGCAGATGGTAAGGTGGTAAGAAGTATAGGGCAAATCTGAATAAGCGACAAGGAAGCGGGAACTCATTAGCCAACACATTGCCGCCTTCAGTTCGGATGGTTGATGGGCTCTCATTCTCTGGGCTATGAACTAATTAACCAAAATGTCCTCTTATCCAAACAGCACATATCGCATATGGTCGACGATATGTGTTAGTGTGTATGTCATACGCTCCCTCTAATTGGGATTCATTCCTGTGGATGGCCGTAAGTAGGCGAATTGAGAAATTGTCGTCATTTTGTCCTGCGTATAATATCAAGCGTAAGTTAAGCGATTTATTGCAGGATTTATTGTCCTGACGCCATAGAATTTGAGTGGAGGTTTCAGGATAATCCATTGAGCAACGTAAGGTGCAATAACTCTGGGAAATGCTGCACGTTTTAGTGGCTTGCTCTTTGGCTTCCCGAGTTCCTAACTTTGATATCTAATCTTAGTTCTATTTCAGAATGTAACAGATTTGAGGCTTAGCCAATCTGGCTCAATATATGTAATTGCTGTTTAATTCATATCTGTTATTATTTTTTTTTTACAGCCCAACTTTCTTTCAGAGCTTTTAATTATTGTCTTTATATATTTGCGTGTAATTAGGTTAAACATGGAGCTTCAAATAACAGCGACTAGATTCGTCGGATTTGCAGATAAAGTTCATGATATAAAATGTGTGTACATGTGTATAATAGGAATAATTCCATCAAGCACACTACATAGGTAACTTCTGTTAGAGGGGTTTGTGGAAAAATAAAGACAAGCCGATAGGTCTCAATTCGAGGATCAGTGACAGATCCTTTATTTGCTATAATTTGCATTCTTTTACAGATAATGAAAAAACGTCTAGTTGAATGTTATCAGTAGGAGGGAAATATGTTGAGTGGCAACGAAAGTAGATTTTAGAACCCACTTTTTTCGCTTATGCTTAAATATATTCACATTGCACATGAATATTCACTCCATGCAATGGACGACGATAGAAGAGAATTCCGTCCACCCGATCTAGACGAAGTCAAGATAGCGATATCGATACTAAAAACGGACTTTCTGCGGAACTGTTTAAAGCAGCCGAAGATGATCTGGCTGGGCGCATCCTTCAGCTCATCTGACCTTTAATGTCAAGAAAGGTTTAAGGCACGCGCTGTCATGTGGATTTTCAACATTGTACTTGAGGAGGTCGTGCAAAACCCACACGCCAATAATGCAGGCACGATATGCCAAGAATCCGTGCAATTGCTGATTGACCGAACTCAGCGAGCCGTCAATAAAGCGCATGCTTGTTTTGAAACGGAGCCGGCAGAAATGGGTTTAGCGGTGAATGAGAGCAAAACAAAGTATATGCTGTCTTCAAGAAAGGACACACAACATCGACCACTCGGTCAGAATGTCACCATAGGCAAGGTCACATATTAATAGTACGAACAACATCAGTACCGAGATTAAACGCAGAATAACTCTTGTCAACCGCTGTTTCTTTGGGCTCAAGAGGCAATTGAGTAGAACAGCCCTCCCCCCCCTCGAAAGACCAAGCTCACATTATATAACCCCTATCCTGTCCTGCTGTATGGCGAGGAACGGACGCACTTGGACTCTTGGCGAGAAAAGTTCTGCGTTCAACCATTGTCCTGAATGTTCCTGGAGAAGAAGATTCAACCACGAATTGTACGGGCTGTACAGCGACATGAGTCTAGTCAGGCCTCTATGGATTCAACGCCATAATGGCTAGGCTAGGCCATGTTCAGCGCATGGACAACACTGCTCCAGCCCGAAGAGTCTTCGACTTCGAACTAGTGGGACAACGCAATAGAGGACGACAACGAACCCGATGGCGCACTCAAGTGGAGAAGGATCTCAACCAACTTGGTGTTCAAATTTGGAGGCTGCTGGCTAAGGATCGTGCTTGCTGGAGAGGTTTGTTGGCTGTTGGCTTAAAGAAATGTGCATAAGTGAATGTTGAATCAAAATGATTACAAAAGAACTTCTTTTGCTCGCCCTACTTCTGATTTTACAACGAATATCTTGGGAATCATTTTCTTGTTCTTCTGAATACATAAAAAACACTTAAGTCCATAATATACTTTTTCACATTTTCAATAACTAACTAACGAAAGCGTAGTTCATCCGACGGATTCTATAATAGGGTCGAACTTCGATTGCGGAAACTCCGTCCGCAGTCGATCCCACAAGACTCCATAATCGGCATGCTTATGTGATTTACGTAAGCATATACAACATAAGAATGTGACATTTATGTGTAGCGTATAAAAGTAGAAATGATTTCATTAAAATTTCGTATACACTAGTGTCATTAGATGGTATACGTAGGCGGAAATCATGCTCGTTGTACTGCCATGTGGGTTGAAATTTTCGGCGTGATTACTAAGACAGTCAGACAGTTTTCTCAGAAAACTCGGGTATTAATTTGAGCGATTTTTTGCTGAGGTCTCAGATACTGAACCTTCAAACTGCATTTAATACATATGTTCTATAATATGGGTGGCGCTACAGCCCGTAGAGGGCCAGGGCCTAGTTTCTCACCAACCACTCGTGTTGTGCGTGCTATTGTTCTCTCACGAGTGGAAGGGACCTACAGTTTAATGCCGACTCCGAACGGCCAAGTTTGAGAGGGTTTTTCTAGACAGGAAATACTCTTTGAGCATTGTCAGTGACTCGAAAGAGGTGGGGTCGTGAAAATTGTTTTCGTCGCAACAGAGCAGGAATCGAACCTATGACGTCGAGCTTGATGTCGACGCACATACCCACAACGCCACGAGCCACCACCAAACTGCATTTGCGAGCAGTAATTAAGAAAGTTAACATTTTGATGCAGAATTATTACAAATAGATCTTCACCAGGTTCATGACTCGTAACTGAATGGAAAACCTACTCAATAAGATCATATCTCTGCTGAAAGGGTTTCTAATTCTAGTTGGGCGATTAGATGGAAAACTCCTTGTATTTATAAAAATGTTTATGATATGAATAAATGAATGATATGGTCATGGGTAAAACTGGTACATAAACTCCCAATCCAAGGCAAATATGCCAACAGTTATCTCGTGTCTAATGTGAGGATTGATTGCCGATGCCTCATCTAAATAACTATTATACATTTTCAATCACTGTACTCGTGGGAATACAATTTCTAAACAAAGAAAAAAACAAAAACGGAGACGACTTTAAAAATTTCACAAACAAAAAATGAATGATTCATCCTTGGAACCAAATGTATCTAAGCAAACACAAAATGTACAGGCTGTTTTGAAAAAATCGAAGGATGCTAAACGGAGTTCCCAGACTCGCTTATCTCCTAAACCCAATGAGGTAAATGTTAGAGAAAAAGTAATATCTAGAGGCCCCGGTAGAAAAGAAACAACCAAGAAAAATCTACCATAGCAGCATTAGACCGCAGTTCCATGAATAAACCTTGAAAGTAGGTGACACTACTAAATAGAATTACTCCGCCGCTATTGAAGCCGTGGGATAAGTAGTAGTAAACTTCAATAGACTTCAGTATCGAATTTGCTATTTTGAGCTCTTTTAGATCGTGCGGACTCGTCTAACACCGACATTAGATTGACCCTCCATATTGGATAGAAGATAGTACTTGAGAGTTGTACTAGAGCTTTCATTGTCGTTTGACTGTCTGCACAAGTGATTAATAAACCGTCTTAGTAAGTCGCAAATTGATATTGAATACAACTGTGTTAGACGTAGATAGGAGGATATTGTGTTATATGGTATTTCTTATGAACTATTGACAATCATTCGGCTCTTCTTCAAAATGCTAGTTGTCTTCGAAACAGTTTTTGCAAA
The DNA here is from genome assembly GCA_916610145.1 of Eristalis arbustorum. Taxonomy (NCBI): domain Eukaryota; kingdom Metazoa; phylum Arthropoda; class Insecta; order Diptera; family Syrphidae; genus Eristalis; species Eristalis arbustorum. Next base: position 62,083,245 of record OU744317.1, on the reverse strand, counting down.
AGGCGGGCGTAGATAATTGCGCATAATTTTGATAATGTGCCTGACTAATCCAATGTATAATTGAGAAAAACATTAATTTCCTAAATTTCATGTCACAGGACACTCAAACATAAACTTTGCGATTTGTTAATCGTCATGGCGAATGCAAGACAATTGATTCATTTTAATTCATTTGAACTCGACTGACATGTCGGTTGGGATCACTTCGTTAGATTCATTTAAGTACGGTCACGTTAATTTCATTGCCACTACCACCATACGCGTCGCCAGACTCAACATTCAATTAAAAATTATGTTATGATAAGCCAAGCAAATTCATTGAATTTGAAAAATCAGTTGTTTAGTTGGTTACTTCGTCTTCGCTGGCAGGGGCTCAACGATTTGATCTTTAAGTGATATTTAATCTTTTCCGTAAGAATTGCTGACTCACTCAACTTTAAGCGGTTGCACTGATTCTATTCGGGGGGGACGAAAGCTAATAGTGAAGTCAAAACTACTGACGTACCAAAAGGAATTGGGGCAGGTGCCAGCTCTTTCTCCAGCACACTACTATGCATCGCAATGGTCACCCAGTTTAATTGGGCCAATTCGAGCGAATAGAGATCGCATTGTGACACTATGGCCCGATTTCACCGAGCGACCTTATCTGCTGGTTTAGCTAAGTGGAGAATCAAATTTGTCTTGCCTCAAGAAGATTTCACACTCAATATTTAAGGGATAAGTCATGGATTGAGAGTCCTTGTGAACTCTTGACTCCACCAAGCCAAGTAAAGGGAACACGAACAGCACCGCATTGAACAGAGGATAAGAGAACACACGAACTCAACAAGCGAATGTTTATGCCTTAAATTTTTATTTTAATATGAGTGTATCCACAATTTCCACATTGGTCACTTGTGACCCAATTTTGTCACTGTCGCACAACTTTTTAAGCAACATAAAGCGCATCTAATTCACCACACAATTAACACAAATCATAAACACAAAGTAAAGGAATAAACATAATTTTGACATTGGTATAATATCCTTGGCCCGTAGCGTTGTGGATGTTTGCGCTGACTCATACGCACTGGAACTTACGTAGATACGATTCCTGAGACGACAAAAAACAAACAAATAATTTGCACGGCCCACCACTTTCGAGTCACTGACAATGCTCGAAGACTATAAATGTCTAGAAAAGGCTTCTCAAACTTGGCCGCTCGAAGTCCGCACAAAACTCCCTCTCACTTATGAGAAACTGTAGCATGCATAAGACATTTATAAATGTATATGAAATCATTATCATGTGCTCACAAATTTTTATTTTGGTAATTTTTAGCCTCAGTTGGTCAGTTTTATTTCCATCTTTGGACACACAAAATCAGTATTTTACAAAAAATCAGACAATTAAAAATGAGAGCATTTCTGCAATGTAATCGTGGCAGCCATTCTTGAGTTATAAATGGTGTACTCAACCCGTCTTTGCTTTTTGTTTTGTTTAAACTGGAAGAAACAACATGTACCTCATATACTTTAAACAACCATTCCACTTCAAGTCAGCCAATGTTAGCAAATGAAGTTAGTTAGTTGTTTCCTTCTAATGGCCTGTGATCGCCACAACCAACTATAGAAAACTATCAATTAACTTAATGTACCTTACCACCAAGTTCGCACACTGAAATCCTCACACGAAGCTCTAAAAAAAGTATTCGTTTGTGTTTGCACCCACACGCATACAAGTCGAGTGACAATTAATGCAACTTAAGATCACTTTTAGGACAGAATGCAGAAAAAGGCTTTAAGCAACAATGAACTCCGACGAGGAGCTCCTTCTCGACGGAAAGAGTTTTGTCAAACTACATGCACACCCACACGCACACATTCAGCTCATCCGTGCGCATCCTTTCTCTAGATACACAAAACTTTCTTCAAACTGAAAAGAAAAACGAAAAAGAAAAAAAAGAACTTTTATTACCTTCAACCAATTTCCTAGGCAAAAAGTTTAATGATCGGATTTTGTGGTGTATCCCAATGACATTCACCTCAATCTTCGCCCCGCTTGGATTTCGAGTCTAGAAGAACGGAGAAAAAAAAGGTGTACCCCCACAATCCTCAGTGTCTTTGTAAAATTTGAAAATTCCTCGAGCAAAGTCCCCACCCTCATTATCCCACAACCACGTCCAAAAGCGTGGAGCGTCGCACAGCCCCTATGCGCGCTGATACACTGATGTACTGATACACCCTGTAAAATTAAGTATTTAATTATGTTAAGATTTATTTCGTTTTTAACAACCGGGGAGAAATTGCTCGAAAGGATTTCACAGAACTTTTCGGGCCACCATCTAGGATATGGCTGACTATCTAGTTCAGTGTGAGACACTGCTGATGCTGACGATGGTGACGGTAGGTGGATTCGTAATTACCCACCATGAGTTGTGGTGGATTATTGTCTTAAGGAAGAAATTTCAGGATATCTCTCTTCGTTTTTCTCTGTGTGTGTGTGTGTGTGTGTGTTTGCCTGTGCACAGAAGAACGTGTGGGTTTGTGTGAAATAAAAGAAACGACCTTCCCCTACTGTTAGGTGCTTAGGTTTCTATCCATCGTTTCGGCTTTCAGGGTGCGGCAGCAGCCTTGCTCATCCCGTAAATTTAATTCGCTGTGTCTTTGCCTTTGCAAATCAGTTTTTCAGCAGGCGAAAATAATATCCCATTGCCATACAGGGCACATAGGAAAAGTTTTGCCTTAGAGGCGATTTCACTAGGACTGACTGTTTGCGGGGGCGAAGAGGCGACTTTTTGAGGAAAGCTCATGCAAAAGTGTCGGAGATCAAGAGATTAAGGACCTCATTGTGTACTTTGCTTCATTAAGTCACTTTTCAGTGTGAGATGTTCCGGTACGCTATGCGCTAAAACAAAAAGGACAAAAGAGAGAAGGTTTTTGTTACTTTGTGATGGAAGTGCAGGCCACAGAGGGGACCTGTGGTAGCGCGGTAGAGAAAGTAACTTCAATTTGGTTTGCCTTATTAAATTCATTTATTTGTGTGGCTTTTGGTATTTCAATGGATGTCGAGTGTTGTGCTGTTCTGGCGGACGCAAATATATGAACGTGTCTTCATTTGCTGTGCTCACAAACGGAAGTCACAGAGTAGTTAATCGGAGTGTGATTTAGCTAGTTAGAGATGGTTATTTGGAATCCTCTAATGATACGGCATTCAAAAAAAAGGCATGAAGGTTCAAGGTAGTGGAAGTTCGATTAAATAGATGGAGGATAAAACTAATCCCAGGCATTAGTTGGAGTTCTTGGTTCGTGAAAGTAGGTACTCAATTCAGGGGTAGATGCATATACACCAATCCAAATTAATTTCTGCCAATTGCGACCTTTTGTCTCGGAGCTGATTGTGGTTAGATTTATTTGCTGAGAGTTAATGGTTTGTGTTGAATGGATCTTAAAATATTGCTTTGCGGTCTGTGATGTGTGAGTTTGGATCTTCTATTTTCGTCAATTGTCAAATGTATACACATTAACATCAGTGAGTTCACATACTCAGCATTAACTTAGGCTTTCTCAGACTTCCATTCACCGTGTAAGATTCCTCTTAGCTTGGCTAACGGGCGGTAATGAAACAATCCATATGAAGTAGACTTTCTTGATTCCCATGTGCTTATCAGTACTTAATAGATATACACTCCGTTTGATAAGATCGTTTACGGCAAAACTCGTTTATGAAAACCGATTAGGAAGTGGCATTGGCATTAGCAGATAAAAAAATACGTCTACTAAGATGCTTTGTATAAACAAATTAGAGTGTGTTAAATGTTAGTCAGGGACGGAAGTATTTTAAAATTTATTTTGTTCTATTTAAAAGCGACTCAGTTGGGCCAAATAGAATTTGGACAGAGCTCGGAACAACGTTAATTTTTTTAACAAAATTTTGAAAAATGTTCTTAACTTAACTTATATATGCAATAACTATCGAATTGATTTTATATTGCTCAAGGAACCTCGCCTAAAATAGTTATCAAGACTACAATTAGGATCAATTAGGATCGCCTGATCACTGCGGCCTAAGATGGTCCTATTGTGATTCTCCCCCATTAAGAGTTAACGCAGGCAGCCTCATGCAACTGAGTATATTTCTGAGTGCACTTGTTTCAATTTTGTCCGCTTTAAGATAGTATCCGACTACGTGTTGATTACGTATCCTGACTAGGCAGTTACCTCGACACAGTATGTGCTTTGCAGTTTCTTCGTCCTTGCTACACATTCTGCAGACGCCATCCTGTGTTTAGTGTATAGTTTTGAGATGCTGATGCAGGCCTGCACCATGTTCCTGAACCAATTACTTAAATAACACTTAGTGATGTTGATACGTGTGCTGCTAGGTGCCTGGCCAATAGGTGACCTCTGCTGTCTGTTGTTAATTTTAAAAGATTTGTTCGGATTATTTCCGTCTTTATTTTGATCCAGGCGTTGGTATCAATTTGAAAATGAAAAACACACCCGGGTATGTGGGAGTTGACCCAAGAGTTAAGGCGATGCCCTGATGTGTCAGGGCAGGGCAGTCACCTTGTGTGATTCCATGGTTATCTATGCAGTGAGACCATGCGAGGGTCGACACAAGCCTTTAGGGGGCTTCAGCCAGAGCCGTACCGGTGTTAACTAGAAATTTTATATCTGGACCTACACCACTAAACATTAGGATGAAACACTAAACATATTTTAAGGCCAGCCAGGTTTTAACGGGACGAAGGCGTCTATAGCATAAGCCTGAAAGCCACCTGAAATGAATTTCTCCAGATTACTCAGGTAACAGAATACTACAGACGTCAGCATTGATGTCGATAGTTCCAAAAAGGGTTTTCCAATTTATCAAAATAACGACTTTACTGGGCTCAGTCGTAATGCCTATATAGGCCGTATCGTCTAACTCAGCTTCGCAGAGTGCACATATATTTCCTACCATGTCATAGACTGTGTCTGTTTGTGCCTGTCCGTGCAGGTTATTCACTATCCGCCACCTGACACTCACACAGTAGCTAGAGTCAGAGCTGTGGGCCGTACAATGGTCATGGTAGTGCTCTTTCGTTTCCTGTGTTATCTCAATGACCTGGTATCCAAATGAGGTTTTGTGCTTGTGTTGGCCAGCTGGTGCAACAGTTGTAGGCAGTTCCATACTAATTTTGAAGTGACTTCCAAGCTAAAAGAGCACCTTTGCTCTCAAAAAGAATATAGATATGCTTGTTAGTAATAGCTCTGTCTATATTTTCACTGAGCCAGAGCTCAATTGCAATTATCTCTGATATAAATATATTGAAATTGGTGTTGACTCCATATACTCAAGCTCAACGCCTTCATCTGTTTTGGAGCCATCTGTGTACGAGATGAGACACCCGCGGATGAAGGTGGATCTGTTTTGTTTCCAATTGTGTCGTGGGGAGAGTGACCTTATAATATTAGGTGAAGTTGTATCTGGGAAGGCAGTATTCAACGAGAGATTTTTTTTAGGGATCGGTGGCCCGTGGCCTTGTGGGTATGTGCGTCGACCCCAACCTCGGAGTAGTAGGTTCGATTCCAGCTCTGAGCGACATAAATAATGTTCCTGACCCCACCTCTTTCGAGTCACTGACAATGCTCAAAGAGTATTTCCTGTCTAGAAAAAGCTCATCAAACAAAGGATTCGGCGTTAAACTGTAGGTCCCTTCCACTCGTGAGAGAACAATAGCACGCACAACACGAGTGGTTGCTGAGAAGCTAGGCCCTGGCCCTCTATGGTCTGTAGCGCCACTCATATTATTATTATAATTATATCATAGGTGTTAACCATACAACAATATATGTACCAGGTGTACCAGTATGGAGTGAGTGTCAAGATACAAATGTCTCGATAGGTAACATTTGTTGTGGACGAGCCCTTATATTATTTTTTTTTTTTGTTTGCTATGACATCTGTGAAAAATATTTAGTATACATCAAGTCATTGAACAGACAAAATCATATTTTTTCATCGTGTTAAAAGTGTCGAATTTTGTACCAGAAAGTGATGATTTGCGGAAAACATTAATTTTTTGTTTTCATTTGAAGAAAAGTGCTGCAGAGTCGCATCGAATGCTTGTCGAGGCATATGGTGATCATGCTCCATCCGAAGCAACATGCAAAAGATGGTTTCAACGGTTCAGAAATAATGATTGTGATGTGAGAAATGAAGAACGTGGAAGACCACCAAAAAAGTTGGAAGACGCCGAATTGCAAACGATATTGGATGGAGATGACACTTTGAGTCAAAACCAAATGGCAGCAATGTTAAATGTTGCACAACAAACAATTTCTGACCGTTTAAAAGCTATGGGAAAGATCCAAAAGTGTGGAAAATGGGTGTCACATGAATTGAATGAAAGACAGATGGAAAACCGAAAAAACAATTGTGAAACTTTGCTTCAAAGACACGTAAGAAAATCGGTTTTGCATCGGATTGTTACTGGCGATGAAAAATGGATATATTTTAAGAATCCTAAACGGAAAAATCATGGGTTAATCCGGGACAACTATCAATATCGACTGCAAAACCAGATCGATTCGGCAAGAAGACAATGCTGTGTGTTTGGCCGGACCAGAAAGGTGTGGTGTACCACGAGCTCCTAGGACCTTGTCAAACCGTTAATACTGATCGCTACCGACAACAAATGATCAATTTGAACCACGCATTGATCGAGAAACGATCAGAATTGGCCAGACACGGCAAGGTAATTTTGCTCCATGACAATGCACCTGTACACGAAGCAAAACCGCTTCAGGATACAATCAGAACACTTGACTGGAAGTAGCTACCCCACCCGCCGTATTCACCAGACTTGGCTTCTTCCGATTACCATTTGTTTTCATCGATGGGTCACGCATTGGCTGAGCAGCACTTCGATTCCTACGAAGAAGTCGAAAATTGGGTGTCTGATTGGTTTGCTTTAGAAGACCAACAATTATATTGGCGTGGTATTCACAAATTGCCAGAAAGGTGGTCAAAATGTGTAGAAAACAATGGCCAATACTTTGATTAAAATGTTTTTACTTTCCCATTAATAATTAGTGTTTTATTTTCACCTGGTATAAAGTGGTTCATAAAGTGCCCAAAAACTGATGTAGAATTCCATGTTCTCGGAAATGAAATGTTCTTGAATGTATTGATAGCAGAAAAAACCGGTGGACTCCCCCTGAGTCAAAATGCTCTGTAACTTCAATTTTGTTCTTGCCATACCAAGCAATTCACTATCTCACTTTAACCGGAACTAATTCCCCTTAAAATTCCATTTAGGGGTTTTAGAATTGTTTGCCTTAACGCAAGTATATGCATATGCAAGAATGATGTACTTTGGATAATTTGCTCAAAGTTTGCGTTTCCGAATGGACTCAAACTCAGCCTAACATAGACTAGGATTTGATAGAAATGCATCCACATGGTTTGAAAAAAGGGATGATAAGAAAAGAAGTGGGCGCTCAAACATCTTCATGGGCTTACTTAAATACAGTTTTTGCTCAGAAAGTCGGACAGTCTTGTCCAATGTTACATTATGGCTTATGGCCAAATCAAGCCTCGCATATAATTCGTTTGAATTTTTTTGTTTAACACCTTCCTTAATACCTTCATTATGAGAAAAAACGACTTTTAATGTTTAAGAAAGGGCACCAATGCAATTTTATAATTCAATAGCGGGTTTAAGCAATTTTTTTTCCGGTGAAGGATTAGTACGAGCATTGTTCGAAATTCATAGGTGTATTACCAAGTTAAGCATTATCCTGTTTCTGTTTTTTAGGATATAATACTAATAACAATAAGAGATAAGCAACCAATCATGTTGTGAGTGATATTGTTCTCTCAGTACAAAAGGTCTCCGAACGAACTTAGAGGGCATGGGCCTGCACATACAGAGCAAAGTTGTTAATTGCTCTAAATTTGGCCAGATGCCAACAACGATCCCTGAAAATACTTTGGTAAAGTTGACATCCCGCCTCCTAGTGGAGCCCTCTACATAGCCTTTGCAGCAAACGCTTGGAAGTGAACCAATGCGTGCAGCGGCGTCTTGTCCAGTGTTCATTAGCGAGAAAAAATATTATAGTTACGAAGCAACAATAAGCACCGGATATGAATGATCTTACAGCTGACGACGTAAGTACAACGGTTTTCGAATTTCCTCTTGGGATGTTAGGGAGATTAACAGGCCACGTGCAAGAAACAACTTTCGGAGGCCCTAGTCCGCTATAAAGCAGACATTACCACAATACAAGAAATACGATGCGACCGACCGAACAAAAGAAGGATGAAAAATTGTGATATTAACCACGGTGACTGCAACAAAGAACATGGTCAGCGCACATTTACAGGCTTATCATCAGCACCAGACAGGCCAAGAAGTCTTGAGTTTTTGGTGTTGGAAGTCCACTTAGGAACAAAGCCATCTCTCGAAGTACCCAGATATCCCTACATAAGACATTTTTAGTCCCAGTCCTGCTGTATGGGGCAGAATCCTGGACACTAACTAAACCGGTGACTTATCGGGAGAAAAGTCCTTCGATTATCTTCGGTCCCGTATGTACGAATGGTGTTTGGAGGAGGAGACTGACGACGAACTGTAAGGACTGTGCGACGACATCGATCTGGTCAAACGAGTTCGAATCTCTTTTCCCAGATGGCTAGGTCACGTAGAGCGAATGGAGACCAATGCTCCAGCCCGGAAATCTTAGACTCTAACCCCGAAGGAGAATGCGGTAAGGGAAGACCTCGCTGCGCAAGCAGTTAGAAGTTAACCTGAATAAGGTGAAAGTGCGTGACTGGAAGGAACTAGCACAAGACGGGTGGCTAGATAAAGAGGCATGTTGGCAGAGGTCCAGGTTCATCCCGAACTGTAGCGCCAGTCAAATAAGAGGAAGAGTGCGAACAGACAAGTTGTATAAGCTTTTTCTAGACTGTTTTACTCCTTGAGCATTATCGGTGACACGAAAGAGAGAATGTATGGAGTATGTATCTACTACCTATCAGGGAAATATATTTGATTAGATGCACGTACTCACAATGCCACGGGAGTCTTTAAGATTTAAGAGCATTTTTAAATATGAAATGGTGGTTGAAGGGAATCAACAAAGCGAAAATAAACTTAGCAGCTGTGCACTTTATGCCCAAATAACTCAGAGAATTTTTTACCTGGTGTGTGCAAAGTGCTGTATTGCATATTATTCGGTTGAAATTGACACGACTGCGAGGAATTGTGATGTACGCAATAACAACGAGGATTTTCTTACGTTTTCTTGTGGCTAAGCCCCGTGTGTCCTTTATGAATCGCCAGTATCATACAAACGATGTTTTTCCCTTGAATTGCATTTAAATCTTGTAAATCATGAATACAAACTTTGGCTTTCAGCACAAACAACGCTGCTGTACCCTAACTTAATTTGGATTCCACTAGTGACCAGAGCACTGTGGTGGAACTCATCTTAGAACTGCACGTATTTTTCTATTACCAAAATGTGGTTCAATGGTTTCCAATATGAACGAATGAACGCACGTACTGCAATTTTCATTGTGCACTTGAAGTAGCCTCTCCTCATCGACTTGACTTTCCATTTGCACAAATGCAAGTTATTCCTGCTGAAAAGTTCACACCTTCACCCACAAAACCGACAAAACTCCATCGAACCTTAATTAAGGTCAGGGTTGCACCGGTATACCTGGTGCACAGCAGAACCATTTATCCAGTATCAGCTCAACCAACGGTGTTAATCCTGCTTTCATAGATACATCCATTCGTACACGCACTCAATTCATACACAAATCACTTAATGAATCGAATTTCGATAGTGAACTCTACCAACCACCCTCTATCTGCAACCCACTTGAAAACAATATCCTTGCACGGCATGCATGCAGTCTCAATCCACACTGCACTGCACTGCCAACCACCGCTTGAACTTTGAATTTCCCAAATTCCATTCGCCAAATTCTACGACGAGCTATTTCGTAGTGTGAGCACAGCAGAACGTATGCAAATGGTGCTTCTCTTCAGCTGCCTGCCTCCGAGGGCCCGTGTGGATGTTTAAGCACATTCATGTAATCACCTTAATGCGCTTTGGTATTAACTTCATAATTGCATCAACATAATAATTATGTTTCGATGTGTGTTTTGAATTTGGTTGGCGGAAATGTCAACACTGTAGGTACACGAACATTCAAAAATCCTTGCAGCAGCAATGCCTTATTGGGCACTTGGCAACTTGTAGTCATATATACATGCAAGTGTAATTGAAATTGAGAAGCATTTAAGAGAAAATCAATTTTTTTATGTTGCACCGGGCAAAATATTCTGAAATCCACTTAACCCCATGCAAGTGAACCGTAACCGATTCGCAGCGAAACTCACGTCAATAATTCACTCGAAGCGTCAGTCGCGTTGCCATTTCCAATCAAACCATGAATTAAACTTTGATCATTCATCATGGGATCCAGGGAAGGCTGATGGCGATAGGAAATGGTGTTGGCACAGTGACTGTACCTAACGCAAGACCTTTCCCAGGATGCTATTCTCTATTGTACACCTCCTTCGCTGATGATTGATTGATCATTTGTTGATACATTTATGGGGTAGGTAGCTGTGAACGGAGGTGCCATGGTACGTGTGTACGTGTGTTAATATCCTTTCAATAGGAAATGGACACCTGTTCGGAATTTATTTGATAAATCCTTTAAGTCGTTGCGCCCGGGAACAGTAGCGCGCGTTGCGTAAAAGTGAGTAAAAAGGTTTTAGTAATCGAAGCGAAAGCTTTCTGTTTTGCTGAAGAGGACACTAGACGAAAATTATATTGTAATTTAATATCCTTTTAGGAAGTGTCAGTTTGGAATGAGTGGAAGTGAATGGCAGGCGTTTGTATCGAAGCAGATTTATGTCAACTTTTGATGGAAGTCACTTAAGTCTTTAATATATACTGTCCGAGGATGGGTGATGATTGGTCTTGTAGCTCATTGCCACGGAAGGGTTTGTTTTCTTCGATACTTTATGGCAGCTACTTGAGAATTTGATTGATAGAGTCACATTTTGGGGGAGATGTTAAACTGTTTATGTCAACCATTTAGACCTGAACCTGAACTTCTATTCTACGGCAGGATATTATTTTAAGCTAGTATACATTGCTTGTTCACACATAAATTGTTAGGAGGTGGGCTCTTTGTTTTTATACATTTTCTTTATATGTATTCTCATCCGGTGTCTACATGCGCCGCTCAATTATATTACTGTATGCATCGGCTTCATGACATAACAATCGAATCTTTAAAGTCACTAAACAATGCTCAAGAAATTTAGCTGTCTAGAAAAAAACGTCAAAAAGTTAGCCACTGGGAGTCGGCATAAGACTGCTGTAATATTTAGGCCAAATACTTGTGGACCTCTCGGAATGAAGGCAGTCCTATATTTTATTAGCAATAAATAACTTAAATTACCTCAAAACACACAAATTTTTAATTTAGTTAATTTCAAATTTATTCTAATTAATATCTAGTTGTTCTTAATCTAACATAGTTATTAGCGATATTTTTATATCCAGTCTATTTCGATATTTCAAATTCGTTAATTGTTTATTCCAATATCAGCAATTTTTACGAATTAGTGAAATGAAATGATCTTTATGATATTAAGATCAAATTAAATAAAAAATGAGAGTAGATATGGAATTATATCTATTATTATTTTTTACATGCACTTAGTATGTATTTCGAAGTAAGTAAGAATGCAATTTATCCTTTCCCCATTGCATATCGTAAGAAAACAGGAAAATAATATGAACTACTTTTTTATTTTTACTTCACCAGGAATGTGGTTTCAGCTACTAATTTTAAAAATTGCAATGCTCCGTCGTTTTTTAATCAACAATATTTTCCGGCTTCTGTAAATTCTCGTAGCATTAACTGCCTTAACTGTGAAGAATGCTAATAGGGGCTCTCTAGAAGAATGCTCCATAAAGTAGACGAGTGATGTCCTTGGGACTGAATTCTTTAAGAAAAGTCTAATAGCCAATGATGAGTAGCAAGATAAAGGTGTCTTTAATCTCAATTCTGCACTGACTGTTACCTGTCGTCGAAATATACATCCTACACATTTTATTTAAAGAAGAATGCCTTATTAATACAATAAAGAAAATTTCACTAAAATCAAGATGCACGTCGTAGTAGATTTTTACATATATTTCATAAGATTTAATAGGAGAACTTCTAAAAGTATTCAGAAAAACTTAAATGTAAAGTATGTGAAACCCAAACGTGCCAATGCTCAATAACTCCAACGTTCCGCCACTCAATCCCCATGCATGGTAGATTGCTTGGAGTTCTCGAGTTTCGTTTACCCTCCAAATTAACAATCGTATACTTATTACTCCACTGAAAAGTTTACTTATATTTTCAACTAAACGGTCATTAATATTTGCATTTAAAAACACGTTGAAAACACGACCGAGAATGGAAACTATCAATCCACCCAAGCAACGCGTCTTCGCAACACGACAGATGAAGGGAAACTACTATATTTGCATGGTGTCGGTTTAAAGAGGATATCTTATTCATTTCGTAAGATATTCTCTTGAAATTTAAAAAAAGAAGCAATAAATTATTCTTTTTAAAGGAAACTTTTGTAGTTTTCAAAGGATTTCTTATTAATCTGAAAAATGATGAGTTATTATTTTTCTTTCTTAAGAATAACGTTATAAGCAGAATTCGTATAGACAAATATGTTACATACATGTTAGGGCTCTCTAAGCAAAAATGAGTATGTAACCTTGTTATGTGTTTTAATAAGAGGACCACTTTCAAGCTACTTGGTGATCCTTGCAAGAGTAATAGAGAAATCTCCTAGTGCATTTAAGATTTTCTTCATCGAATTAATAAGATTTCTCTGTGGATATTTCTCATTTTTCGTTCATTTGTAATAGCATTTCTTTCTGCTCAATATGTCAATATTTTTTTTTTATGGGGTACTTTTTAGCTCATCGCATGAAGATGGAAGTGGTGTTGATAGCATATTTTTTTCCTCATTTTTGTTTTATTTGTAATTCATTATTTTCAATTCATTCTAGACAAAAATGCTTAAAACTAGCTAACTAACTTAACACCTGTTCTTACACCTAACCTACTGACCCTATACGGGTACTCTGAGCTATTCTTATTGTACATTTTTTGTCTGTGCCTTTCGGCGTATGCTGTTTTTTTATTGTGCTGAGAAACACACTGTTTTCGTTGTGTTTGTTTCGCCAAGAAAAGTGGTAACAAAAAACTTGGCTATATTGATAGCATCCTTCTAGGAGTCTCAGTAGGTTATATAATAAGATATAATAAAGGAGGGAGTATGCATCGGAGTCCACCGCAGGTAATTTACTATAAGCATATCCTTCATTTTCCAATTCAATATATCATCTTCAATGCATTGTATGTAGATTAAAGTGAATAAAAAGGGTGGGTATTACTATATGTTTAAATAACAATTATATTCCAAAAAAAACCTTCCTCTAATACCCAAATCAAACAGCGATAACATACAGTGATCACCAGCGTTTTAATAGAGACCGTCATCATCATCATAATTTTCCGACCCGTATCATCCACTAAAGAGGTCGCTTTGTGCAAAGATCTCTAAGGCCACTCGATAATCTGTCATCGACTCCAACTCATCAGGACTTATGCCAAGGGTTCGTCTTTCTGATGGAGCCGCAATTAAGGACTAGGTTGATGGAGACATTCCCGTCACGAGACATTCGTAGCTGCCCGACATTGAGGTCCTCGCCTACTACCTACCATGTATGGACCAAGTAAAAGTTTTATTAATTATAATTCCAAGGTTTTTGCCAGAATTTATGATTCTCAGCAAAGTTTTGACGAATGTTGCAGTTGCGCATGATTGAGGAAGGGCTATTTTCTAGCCACTCAACTGTTTAACCCTTCTAAATTTTTTTGTTTGGCAAACAATAGACACCTATTTACAATCATAGGTTCACTAAAACGGCTGTTATCTTTAATTGTTCTAATAATTATGCGTTCTTCGAGTGGCGTTTTTCCAACGAAGTGTTATTTCCTTTGCGGCACATTTTATTTTGTTTGGTACCTTAAGATGTTATTTTACGGACTATTGACAAATAATGGTGGAAAAAACCGAATATTAATGACAGTCACTGTACATGTGCTTTTTCCGAAAATTTTAATTCAAATACCCAACTCAAACAGCGAAAATATGCGTTGATCACCACCATGTGATACCAGTGATACCTCGTGATAGTCTTAACTGGCACTTACAATCCGTGTTTTTTTAATAAAATTTCACGATTCACACAAACTGTTACTCGGAAATGCAACCTTGCACTTGTTCACCCCTCGTTGCGTCTGAAGCAAAACTGACACATTTCTGACATGAGCAACAAGAACAGTCCTTAACCACATCACACGTCATGACTACATATACAGACAACAAAAAAAAACACACTTAAATAGAGAAATTGATAAAAATGACATGCAAATCATCAATATAGCAGCTCCATTTCGGGACCAGTGTCAGGTTGATTCCTGCAAATATAAGTATCATCTCCCCGAGCCACTTCACCATTCAGTCATACCTTAAGTGCGTTCCTCATTTGCATTTAATTAGCTGCGCATTGACGCGTGGCCCATTGTCGCGATAATGATACCCTTTTCAAATCTACTTATGCCACAATCACTCCAAATGATTGCCACATTTGCGTGCAATATCCTCTGGGCCCACACGTTTCGTTTGCACGCGTTAATTCAATTCCTACATAAGGAGCCCATTAAGGAGGTAATCAGCGTAAATTATATACTCGTACTCTGTATGATGTTGACTGATTTCAAATGGTTATTTCCGCCCGATACTTACAATCATACCCAATATCCCCACTATTCCCATATGTGTGTTCATATTTGTATGTCAGCTTACTACCCTCTGCGTTGTGTCAGGCTTAATGCATGGCTATCTCAACTCTGTGCTTGTCAATGATGGAGAAGACGGGAGCCAAGGGTTAATTTCTATTCAACAAGATGATAATGACACTATCACCCGTTGGGTGTCACAACTCTCCTCGAGCGGTTCCCGATATCATGCTGTCCTTGCACGTACCTAAATTCCGTCTGTGCGTGCGTGTGTGTGAGTTTGTGGACAGTTCTCTGACGGTGACATCTTTTGGTCAATCATTGGTGAAGCACTCTCAGCCCCGCACCCTTAATCAACACACTTACAGCACAACCATGTAATCAATAATATTAATTACTTGTGATTACCTCATCAGTGAGTGACTACGTTGCCAGCGGTGATTCATTCTACGTACGCCATCCCCGTGTGCACATATGTACATCCATCCTTACGTAACAGATCAAAGAGCTTTTAGTGGAGCAGTTGAATGTATGCACTTTTAAGTTCCAAATCCTACATAATCGAAGAACTAATTAAAATTACGTCAATGACTTGGTGAAGGGTACACTGGGGAATGGCAGCTTTAGCCCGCACACATTCCTCAAATTAATGACAGCAATTTAAAGCCGCAATGCCTCATACACAAAGGATGAGGAGAATCTTGTACAACAGGATACATTATGCAAATCTCTGATGCCTTGTCGATTAGACAGTATTTGATTTTGAAGATAATATCAACTTGAACAGATTGCGACAGATTCGGATGGCTGCAGGATACTGCCGTAAGTGGTTCAAACAGTTTGTAGTACGAGTGTATGCTCGGGAAGCATATGTCATGTTTTTGGTAGAGATGCGTTGGATAAGACAATTTTCTGGAGCTCTCTTAACATGGAACGATCAAATAGATAGATGAATCATCAGGCATCAGGCGTGTCATTGAGTATATATTCTGAAATTGTGATTATTATTGTCCTTGGTCGAGAATTGATACATTTCTCAGTGATCAGTTAAACTAATGTCAAATCTGTGTTTTCTTAAAATCAGATATGAAAATGATGATTGGGAATCACGGCTCCAGTTTTAAGCAAAAATAGAGGCTCTCATACTTGCGCTATATTATCCAAAGGATGGAACACAGCTTCACTCTGATGCAAGAACCCTAAGTTTCGGCTCAATACTGATTCTAAAAAAGTCTGATGGAAAGTTGCATCTAATATTTTATTGCTTCAAGAGGACGTCAGATCAAGAGTCAAAGTACCACAGTTACAAACTTGAGAGTCTGGGGATCATATGAGCACATAAAAGATTCGGGCTTCATCTTTAAATATTGACGAACTGCAATTAATTAACGTTAACTTACACACTTACTTGTCAACACGGTGCTCCATGAAGGGTCCGAGCCTGAGCAATTGCTGCCTTCCATCGGCGACGGTCCTGTACCGGAGGTGCGGTCTTCCTCTCCTTCTCGAACCAGGAAGCTCGGATTCGAAGACCTTCTTTGCCGGCGCGTTGTTGTCCATTCCCTCGAAATTGTGACTGTCGATTGAGATATTCTCTATTCTTAGGTGATGTGTGACGAAAAGTTTTTTTGTCGACGACATATATTTTGTTTTGTTATCATTGACCTTAAAAACAACTCGTTTCGCCTCTTCTTCAATTTCCGTAATTGGATCACAGGCAGGCGATGGCTTATTGACATAAAATCGATTACCTTCGACCTTAACCATTTTCCCACTACGAATTCGCATCCAAATATGTGTATCCTCTTGTGACAAGTGTAATATATGCCCACTCTTTCGTTTCTATAATTCCTTGTCCCATCCAGCGTCGTACGTACATATTCTGCGTTATTGACGCTTTCACAAGATATATTAAGATGTTCGCCACCACAGGATAATAGATTTGAATTTCCGGTTATACACATTGCAATATTCTGGTAGGGAGCATGCACCAGATCATTTGTGGATTTTGGAAGACGAAAGCATGCCCGACGACTGGAATATCAGCTCCATATGACATATCCACAAATAAAAGACTATCTTATCTTCTGCAAAATCTATATATATATGTATCCCTACCCAACGTCGCCTACCAGTTCTTATCGAGCGTAATGTGCGAACGTATGAATCCGTTTAGGAACGCATGTACAAGTGCAGCTTCCATTCCGGGAAATCGACTAAAGACCAAATCATCACATTAAGGCAAATGCTGGAGTACACCATCTGTTTATCGATTTGAAAACCGCATACCACAGCAATCGTCGGAAGGAATCATTCGAAGCAATGGCCGTTTTCGGGATCAAGGAAAAATTGATCCGTTTATGTCGCACCACGCTAACACAAACGCGATGCACAGTGCAGTTTGATGCGCTCTCGTGTGACTTCTTCAATTTGGTACTGGAGAGGATAGTGCGGCGAGCAACTTTAAACACGGAAGGCAGTCCAGCTGTTGGGATACGCTGATGACATCGACAGTATCGCGCGGTGCCAACACGTCGAAGTGGAATCTTTCACGGCAATTGAGGAACAGGCGAAACGAGCTGGTCTAAAGGTCAACGAGGACAAAACTTAATATATGCTGTGGAGCAAAAACTGACCCGCAGCTCACCATCTAGGCCAAAGCCATCCAATCGACAGATGCAATTTTGAGGTAGTAAGGGGTTTTGTCCACCTCGGGGCAAACGTAAACTCCACGACTGACATCGTAGTGGAGATCTGACGTTGAATCGCCCTTGGCAAGCGATGCTACTTCGGTTTATCAAAACAACTGAGCTCGAAACTCCTGACTCGAATTTCATGCTCTACAAAACTCTTATTCTGCCAGTCCTGCTTTGTGGAGCCGAAAGCTCGACAATAAGCAAGACTGCAGAGCTGCTTCTTGGTGCCTTCGAAAGAAAAATTCTACATCGGATATTTAGTCCGTTCTGCAAGGAAGGCGAATGGAGGAGAAGACACAACCGCGAACTCTGCCAGCTATACAAGGATGTGGATATAGTCCGGTAGGCAAAAATCCGTCGATTAGACTGGCTCGGCCTCGATATGGTATATATCGGATAAATACCCGTCCCTGGACTTAGACACACTTTCCAAAGAATGTAATACGACAATGGAAGTGAAATAAGGTAGTATGCTCAGCACATTCTTATATTCAGTACAATAACACCATAACGGATGATATGGAGGGATCGGAAAAAGCAAGGCTACGACAAGTGGCAGTGAATAGATGTGAATGTGCTGGGAACGTGTGACGGACTGGCGAACTGCTCAAGCTGAAATCCTACTTATACCTCATACTTAGCTGAAGTTAATTCGCTGAGAAATAATATCACTCATAATCACTCTTGAAAGCGTATGTAGATCAGAAAAGGATGAAGCCCGTGGACCAACAAGACGAATGTGGCATTCGCTCAATTGGAAAAGGACATAAATGCTCCTCTTCATAAACAGGAGAGATGTAAGCTGAGTCAACAGCGTGAGACTTTTAGGAACCCCCTACATTCATTTCGTTCTTCGCCCTAGCAACTATTGAAGGTACTACCCTCACTTTAAGGGATAGCGCGAAGTACCTTGGGCTAATCCTAGACCGGAAACAAAGCTGGAATCCTGACATTGACGAAAGAACCGAGAAAGCTGCCTGTACAATACTGCTACGCAGTCAGATAAATGGGAAAACATGACATGAGCCCCAGAACAATACGGGTATAGTTAGTGTTCCAAGCCTGCCTAAAAGCCTTCAATCTGCAACTACTGACAAGAATTCAGAGACTCGCATACCTAAGAGTGACCGGACCAATCTTCTCCACTCCTACAGCGGGTCTAGACGTTCGGATGTTCTTTCTTTTGACCTCTATGTGCAGGTTGTCATCCAATGTCATGCAAGTACTCCCTCATCTCCCTTGACTACGATGCGCCCTTCCGATGCTATCTCCCTACAAGTGAGGATTGGAACACGGAAGAACTCATCAAAAACTCGAACTCCATTCTTGTTTACACTGATGGGTGGAAGATGGACAAGGGATTCTCCGAATTGTTAAGCCCTCAGTGCTCGATCAGATTACCTGACCAAGCCAATATAGCAATTTCGGCTATAGGAATCAAGGCTGATCAATTTTAATTTCTTCTTTTTCTATCTACTGGCGCTGGGACTTGTGCGGGAAATGTTAGCTGCAGCGAAGAGCTCAAGCTCTTGGCTTGCAGCCCAAGCTCTTGGCTTGCAGCATTCGATCATTCTATGCTGGGTCCCGGGTGAAAAGGGCATAACCGGCAATGAGATAGCAGAAGAACATGCTAGGAAAGGGGCCAAATACGATCCATCCCAAGTAACCCCATGTTTCCATCCAGCCCTTGCTGATGTCAGGAGTATAGGAATTAAACTAGCTAATGCAAAGTGGGACTCCCTTCTCACTCGGACATTATGTTCTAGATATAATAGTGCCATAACGGACATAGTGCGGATGGTAGTAGGGACGCTTACCGGGCATAATCGTCTAAGATACTATGAACAAGAAATAGGCCTTACCCATGGCACCATATGCAGAGACTGTGGTACGTGACTGAAACGGCTGCATAGTGAGACAGAGGACACTTGGAGATTTCTTCTTCTAGAACCTCCAAGACATAGCAAATATCCCATTAATCTCTATTTGCATGTTTGTCAAGACCACCGGATGGCTGGAAGGGACAGCACAACATCTGTAAATCTCCCACGACTATCAACGAGTAGGACAGATGGTTTCCAGCCCCATGGGCATCACGAGGGGTCCAAAAGGACCTAAGTGAGACGTGGCCCCATCGCGTCTACCCACGTACCCCACGTACCTAACCTATCCTAACCCCCTACAATGACATGTCGACGTGGACGTAGTACTGTCGCAAGGTGGCATCATACCTACATACCTGAATTGAATGTCTTGCTTCAAAGGATTTTTTTTAAACAAAATGTTGATAAATTCGGCTGGGAATTATTTCACCTAAACGCTATGCGCAATTGTCCGATACTCTGCGAATCAAATGCTATTTTTCGTGTGATGTTAATGATGTATTAAGTTGTCATAAGAGTAACTATTTAAACACCTATTTATGGCGACAGATTTATTTTGCAACAGTTTAAACCATCTCACAATAAAGCTCTGTAATTTCGTGACTTACATGCCACACTCGCCCAAACACACAGCAATGCCGGGTTCACATGCAACAATGCGCCATTTGAAGTTCGTCCGCACACCGAGCATTTGACACACTCTGGACTGCAGTTGGAATGCCCAGCAGAAGGAGCATGAGGGTCGAGAATAATAGAAGAGTTCAGGTGTGGCAGGTGAAAAAAATTCCGGAATGTAGAGCATCCATCTGCTTCCTCACTCATCACCGTCATCACCGCCATCATCATCATCGTCGTCATCACCACAGTCCTCGTTGTAGCCGGATGCTTGTTTATCAAGAGTGTTCCGAAATTAACCCAAATCTTTCCGCAACATGAGCTGACATGAATATTTAAATGACGGAGGGAACTGTTCCCGCTTAAAACCTGCTCCTGTCAACCGTTTGAGGGAACTGAAGGAAGGGCTTATGAGGTATTTAAGCTACCGAAGTGTGAGTGTGCTGAGATTTTTCATTCACCATACACGAGAGCCTTCCGGGCACGAATGACTACGAGACGAAAGGACACACAAAACCCCGTGCTCCTGCTATTCATGGTGGGTTTTTATTTTTTCTTATTTTTCGTGAATATCCTCAGGATATTAGCGATGGATTTTACGTAATGAGGTGTAGGTGATTTAATTGCAGGAAACGCGTCGCATTGTTTCATGTGCATTCGCTTCACTTGGGCTAGCTGCATCTACATGTGCGGCATATGTACGAGCATGTGCTCTGCAGTGGTATACTAAGGATCTAATGCAGCTTATGCACGAGAAGAGGACATAATCCGAACTAATGAAGCCCTCATATTGAGGAGAAAACACAGGCGAGTGCTGTTGGGGGTGGAACCATGAAATGCCATTGACCTCCGCTGTAGGGATTTTTCGGTTCCGATATTAAGTCGAGCATATGAAATATTCTGATGTTGATAGATACTCACATTTTGGCATGTCGACGAAGATTGCTTTTCCATTCAGCTGAGTGTAGGGAAATTGTGTACTTGGCTTTCGGCGATTTTCGGTTGGTTTTGTTTTTAGATAAGGCGCTCATGTCTGCTCAAAATAAACTTAAAGTGTGCGCGATAGATTTTTTTGCAGGAACTATTCATGCAACTGCATTTTTTTTTCAAGTTCCAAAAAAGTACTAACGTAATTTTTGTTTGTGCATAGGGAATACATAGGCAGTTTCTAACAGATTACTGCAAGTAGGACTTAAAGCAAAAATAAAAAAAAGCATGTATTTATAAGTGGTGAGACTAAAAATGTGGTCGAGGGAGCCATATCTAAGAATTATATTATATATAAAATATAGGTTGGGTGCGAACCTACTCAAATCTGAGAAATTGCTGACGGAAAGCATGTCCAACGAGTTGAATTTAGGCATTTTTACCCCGATCCCTGCGGTATCGACAGGAGGATATGTCCTCTATCATACTGATGTGCCCAGGGGAGCCCTGGAAAAGACTCAAAAAGAGTTACTGACGATTACGACTTATTCAAAATGTCGATGTGGTTGCATAGAGAATATATAGCCTTCCTCTACCGCCTAGTTTAGTCCAGTCACAACGGCGGCAAAGAGTTCCCGGTGCTTAAGGAAGGAAGGAACTCGCCGATACCTTCAATGTCAAGAAAGGTTTTAGATAATGCTAGGCACAGTCATGTAACTTCTTCAATATCATTATTCACAATTCAACAATTCATATTTTCCAGAAATGCGTTCAACTTTAAGTCATCACGGATAGTATGGCAGACTAAGCGCAGTCAGCGATCAATCAGACTTTTCAAGATAAAATTCAGAGTCCTTTTACTCGTGCTCATATTCCGTTGGCCCGATCATCACCAAATCTCTTTTACAATTTTGGCATGCTTCCGCACTTTAAGAACAACTTGCTCATTCCTTCGCATGCATAGTTTGCGTATCTAAATCAACTCAATAAAAATGCAAAATCACTTAACCCTGGGCTTTCGTTGAAGGCTTCCTTGCCAGTTTGTAACTGCGCGTCTCGACTGTAAAAAAAAAAAAAAACCGACGAAGACATACAGACAATGTCATGTTTTACCCAAAAACATCGCTTAATTGCAGGCTGTTTCTTAATGGCTGATCATTTTAACATTTACCTCATGTGGGTACAGGGACGCTGTGACATAGCAGGAAACTGCAAGGCCGATGAACTCGCCAGATGTGGTACGACCTCATCCCTGTCAATAGCAGGTGTACCATTTTCCATGCCGAACGCTACAGCTTACCATCTCTTAAAGATTCACACAATAAAAACCACCAATGACAAATGGCTAGAACGCACCACCTGCCTTAAAATAAAAGAAATCTGCCCATCACTTAACCTAAAACGGTCACTCAGTCTACTCAGACTCAGCAAGCACTCATAAAGGAATCTAGTAGGAGTCATAACCGGGCACTGTGCAATTGGCACTCATGCTCACAGGATGGGCGCCCCATATAATGATTTTTGCAGGAGCTGCATGGATGAAGAGGACGTAGAAAACACTCATCACCTACTCTGCTCATCCAGCGCTCTTGCTAGTTGTAGGTTCCTACAAGTAGGGGCCTACTACTTCAATAACCTCAATGATTTAAGCAGCGCCAGCATAGGCCAGCTAAATGGCTTCACTACAAGCACTAACTGGTTCCGATGTTGGGAGAAGCCAATCCGCATGGTACCACAATGGGCCTACATTGGCCTTAGCGTAACTGCCCTTAGCAGTCAGCCACTATAACTAAACATAAGAGATAACTTTGCCGAGCACTTAGTTGGAAACAGTGTGAAAATTATGAATTCAATGTCATAACTGTGGAAACCCTCAATCAATTGCAAAAAAAAAAACGCTTATCAATCATTGACACATAATATGTGTATGTTCGGGGCTCTTGGAAGACTTCTCTCGTAAAATATTCAACCAGTCATTGTAGAATTATCCTCATATCCTATTATTTTTTTTTTCATTTATGGTTTGATTTTTATCACTGTAACTTAAGAATATTGTGTTCATTTAATAGTACAGGAACATTGTGAATAAAGCACTGGTAACAGCGGCCATTGAACTTCTGTCAATATTGGTCGAGGCCGGATGCAGATTCATTGCCTTTGCGGTTTGAAAACCAAGAGTAACAAAGCAGTTGAAATGTCAATGAAGCATACAATTGTATAGAATACTTTCGACGTCTTTGAACAGAATTATTTGCCTTCTGTGTCTGAAAAATTGAATATAACCCATCAAACGGATTGGTAGTAGAGCTCGAAAATAACTGTTAACCTTTATTCTCCATTGGTTTCTCATTGACCGATGTTGTATGACTTACTTAAGGTGGCGCCACAGTCCGGGTTGGACCTGGACCTCAACCAACAAGCGTCTCCACCCAGCTCGGTCTTTAGCTAGCTGTCTCCAGTTTCGTATGCATAGTTGGTTGAGGTCCCTTTCCACTTGCGTGCGCCACCTGAGTCGCGGCCTTTCTCTACTGCGCCGTCCCTCGAGGGTGGTTTCGAAGACTTTTCGGGCCGGAGCATTGGTTTCCATCCGCTCTACATGACCTAGCCATCTCAATCGTTGGATTTTCACTCTTCTGGCTAAGTCGATGTCACTGAACAGCCCGTATAGTTCGTCGTTATATCTCCTCCTCCACTCACCATCTATACATACGGGACCGAAAATCACACGAAGAATTTTCCTCTCGAAACAACCAAGAGCTGATTCATCCGCTTTTGACAGAGTCCATCCCTCCGCGCCATATAGCAGGACTGGGACTATTAAGGTCTTGCGTTACCTTGGTTGTTCGAGAGAGGGCTTGCATTCTTAGCCCAAAGAAGCAGCGATTGGCAAGAGATATTCTTCGTTTGATTTCAGCCCTGGTGTCATTGTCTGAACTGATAGCAGTGCCTACGTAACAAAGTTTTTGACTACCTCCAAGATATATCTGTCTGCTATGATGTTCTGACCGAGACTACGCTGTTGGGTGTTCTTTCTCGTTGACAGCATATACTTGGCCTTCCCTCGTTTACCGCTAAACCGATTTTCGCGGCCTCCATTGCAATACCCACAAAAGCGCCATTGACATCACGCTGCGTTCTTCCGATAATGTCAATATCGTCGGCAAATGCGAGTAGTTGGACGGACTTCTGAAAGATTCTTCCTCTGGTGTTGCCGTTCGAGTTTTGAACAATTCCTTCAAGAACGATCTTAAAAACGTCGCATGATAGCGTGTCGCCTTGTCTGAATCCTTTTTTTTTGACATCAAAGGTATCGGTTAGATCTTTACCGACCGTGATGGAGCAGCGTGCATACTCTATCGTCATCCTACACAAACGGACAAGTTTGCTAGGGATGCCAAAAATTAGACATTGCTCTGTACAACGCGTCTCTATAGATGCTATCATACGCGGCTATAAAATCGATGAAAAAGTGGTGGGTATCGATTTGTTGCTCCTGGTTTTTATCCAAAATCAGCCGTGGTGTGAATATTTGGTCGATGGTGGATTTTCCTGGCCTAAAGCCACACTGGTATAGACCGACCAGGTTGTTGACGTATGGCTTTAGGCGTTCACACAGTGCGGCAGATAAGATTTTGTATGCGATACATAAGAAATGATACCTCTGTAATTGGCG
Organism: Eristalis arbustorum; assembly: GCA_916610145.1. NCBI lineage: Eukaryota > Metazoa > Arthropoda > Insecta > Diptera > Syrphidae > Eristalis > Eristalis arbustorum. The sequence goes on along the minus strand of OU744317.1, from coordinate 62,058,570 downwards.
CAGTTCAAATGATATCCTTTTTTATAACTGACCGAGACACCCAACTTTTCGCCCTCCACTTGAGTTTTTTTTTTCATTCCAAATAAACCACTCATCTATTGACATTTTTTATAGGAATTAAATGGAAAAGATCAAGCTAAAACCTCTTTCGCCAAGAATAAATCGAAAGTCTTAAATATAAAGAATTCAATCATTGCATTTATTTCACACAGATTATAAATAGAGGAACGCTTTATGCATGGCATGGGAAATTAATTTTTGAATAATTTAGCTTTACAAAAACTAAACACTCAAGGGTTTCAGAACTAAAGCTATACCTTTTCTCGCTAAACATGTAATTCAATAAGAAGAAGGCTCTATCGATAGTTACTTGGGTTGATGGTACGAAAAGCAGGACCAATGCAAGCTTAAGAATATGTGGAGATTTTAGCTTTAATTTATGAACAAATGAAATGGCACAAGTGCGCGCATTTTTTCGCACATATTTGATAACATCCAGCTGATTTGATTCAAGTCACTGCTTAGATTAGCTTTCCGTCAGTTTTCTTCAATGCTATCTAAGTACAAGCTTTCCATGTGTGGATGTCGCGTCGGGATGACATCTGGAAGTGCTACGTTTAAATTATGCCCACTATACAATTAAAAAACACAGCACTTCGATTTTACTCGTCTCATTATAGTGGAAGAAATTTCTAACAGAATTATTCGAGATTCGGCCTTTTGTTCCCAATGACTAATCAAATCACCAAGCAGCTAAATGAGATTTATCTTTTCTCAAAGTGATATCGCTCACTGATTGACCAGAACCTAAGGAATTATAAAAAAAAATTTTCTCTCCGACCGAGAGCTAAAAAAGGGCTATGATTCAAATCGGTTATTGAGTGACAGTTTTTCAAAGTCTCAAGGAGAGAGAGAGTTATTTTTAAAACCTTTCAAAAGTTTGTGAGATATTTTCGAGTACTGATTGGTAGATACTATTTTAACATTAAGAAGAAGCAACTGTTCAAACTCCAAGAGCCAGTTCTGAAGGGAACTTTATCTGGCAATGCGTTCAACATCTTGCATTTGTTAAATTACAGAGGTTCAAATAATTAGTTTTTTGTTTATTCTTTACGTTTGCCTTTTTTCTTCTCTGAAATAAACATCGTCCGCAAAGTAAGCAAATGGAAAAAGATTTTGAAGTTTGCCTCATTTTGCATATATTTGCAAAAAAATTGTATGTTACCTTCTGCGATTTAGACTTTCCGAATGATATCTATGATTTGCATAATTTTATTCGTGGTGGGTTTTTATTTTTTCTTGTTTTTCGTGAATGTCTTCAGGATATTAGCGATCGATTTTGCGTAATGAGGTGTAGGTGAAAGGAAAAACACGCAGGAAACGCGTCGTATTCGCTTCACTTGGGCTAGCTGCATCTACATGTGCGGCATATGTACGAGCATGTGTATAATGTATATAATTTGAGTTATATTGTAGCTATTCAATAAATAAAAATATTTGGATAAGGAGAGTACGGAACGAATCTTTGCACAATACTGATGAAAGCAAGATAGTTGCGCTTGACATTTTTAAAACATTAGACAGAGTTTGCCCTGTTGTCGTAAATGCGTGTCTATGTTGTTGACGAGTCTCTGCTACTATGGATTAGAAATTACCTTTTGAACCGTTCAATCCAAGTTGTTTTGGATGGATTCAAGTCAGATACCCACAAAATAAATGCTGATGTCACCCAAGGCTCTATTTTGTCTCCGACAATCTTTCCCAATTTTGTATATGACCTCCTGCCACTTCTTATCCAATCCACTTACTATTTCTTTGCAAAATTCACAACCCTGCCCTTCGGACGTAGTATTGAAATGGTAGCGTATGTTAAGCACATTCAATTCCAATCTTGACAGCATAATTAACTGGGGTAAGAATAATAGAGTGGAATTCAATGCTTCCAAAACTCAATGCTGTCTGCTGTCTCTAAAGCGAATCCCTGTTAATCAGCCATTATCCGTAAATGGCGCTTATATTGACGAAACCGGAAAACGTTGCATCCATAATGTGCGCATCAACACAACACTTAGTTGGAACGATCACATATTCGAGCCCGCCAAAAATGCTGCGAAATGTTTAGGTTTCCTTAATAGATGCAAGAAATATTTCACCCAATCTGATTTGGTTTAAATCTATAGGACGTATATTCGCCCAAAGCTTGAGTACAACGCTCACATCTGCTTTGGTGTCGCCAAGACCACAATGCACCTACTTGATAGAGTCCAAAAGCGAGCGATAAAACTCAGAGGAGACAACGATATCGCGAGTTCATTAGACTCGCTCGAACATCAACGTACCGTGCTTTCTTTGTCAGTGTTTTATCGTTATTTTAAGAAACGATGCTCAAGTTAGCTTGCCAACTGCATTTCTCCTCTCCTTAAATTCACCCGCGAGACACGTTTCGCAAGGAATACACATGAGTTTAGCCTTAAACCTGCTTTCGGACGCGTAGTGACATTTAGAGACGCGTTTTTAAGCCGAACCACACGAGTATGGAATCCTCTTTCCGGCTCAATATTTCCCATAGAATATAGTCCACAGATATTTAAGACCAATGTGCACAGGTACCTCCTCTCACTCTATACCTTCGACTCGTGCTGTGTCTTCACCGGACAATTAAGGGTATTAATAACCCTTTGTGCACGCGCAAATTATACAAAATAAATAAATAAATATAACAACAAATAGCAAATTGTTAACTGTAAGAAACTTAAACAGGTGCAGACTGGTATGAATGTATGTATCAAGGGAACGTTGCGTTGAGAAGCACTCCGTCCGATGGAATTAACGCAATCATTTGCCAAACAAGTAACACCCAGCCGAATCGAAGACGGACGAATGATGGGGTGTAGGAGTATGCTCGAACCTGAATCACTGCTCCGTTTTTTCAGGGAAAAGCAAAATCATCACATTACAAACTCGTTGAGCATTTGAATATAATCGTCATGTGGGCAGCGTGACATTATGACATGCCTGGCAATCGAAAAGCCAATGAACGCGCAAGGTGTGATACTTCTTCTTCTTTGATTGGCGCTACAGTCCGGGGTGGACCTGGGCCTCAACCAACATGCCTCTCCAGCCAGCACGATCTTTCGCCAGCTGCCTCCAGTTGCGCACACCAAGTTGGTTGAGGTCCTTTTCCACTTGTGTGCGCCATCTAGTGCGAGGACGTCCTCTGTTGCGCTGTCCCAATGGCTCGGTGTCGAAGACTCCGATACTACCTCTTCTCAAACAACTTTAAATGATCCATCTCCTATGTCGATTACTGCAGGATACCATAATTTTCAGATAAGTAAAATTACAATAAGCAATCATTAAAAAGACCTACATTGTAACACAGGAATGGTCAGTACTAAATCTTAAATTATCACTCTGTCTGATCGGACTAAGCTGATCTTTACTCAGGACCGAAGGATGGAGATACAATAATGCATGAAAGAAGAGGAGCTAAGAATAACAAGTCATCTTCTCATGTAGCACTTTGGCAAGGCGTAAGTACTGACATTTAAGGGCCTACTAGCGTAAGCAAGCCTGTACACAATGTTTTAATCAAATCTTGTTGCCAACAGAGCACTCTCAAGATAAGGTTTTCAGGACTGACAATTTCATCATGAGAAAAGTAAGTGAAGCACGACGCAATGCAACGCAGGTCGGGTACTTCAAAAATATCGTACTTTCATTTTCAATCTTACTTAGTTCGTATTAAGATTGACACTCCGCGTTTTAGATGTTATTCACTACGCCACAGCGACCGCTAATTTATCAGGATGCTGATGCTTATAATTCTCCCACCCCTATAACACAGAATTCCTACCCAAGCAATATGATTGCCATTCCATCCCAGCAAATCCTTATTGCGTATAAGTAACTTACTCAAAGTCTCTACCTTCTGTCAATTACAGCATTAATCCAGATAATGTGGCCCAAGCGCATCGTTTCAGTTCTACGCTGTAATCCCCATTCCAGACAATTAGGCTTACTCTTCACTCAAACTGTTCTAGTACTCAATGTCCCAAATGTAGGTCAATTAAGTTTCGCTTAATTTAATTGAAAAGAAACGTATTAAGTCCTCTTGGCCAAATGAACACACTATCTAATATCTGTGGCGGACAAAACAAAGAAGAGAATTGAAACTCGCCATCTAATTACACGGATTTTCCATATTTCATGGTGATAACGAAAAACCCCAATCTAAAGTCTAAAGGACAAAAGGACTTATAGAAGTACTCACTCTCTTTATTTCCCTCCCTCATGCTCATTAGGTACGTTGCCAGGCATTTTTGGGGGGTGCCACAACCATCCCTCATTATTGTAGATAAGAAAACCGGAAGTCCTTTTTGTGTGACAAATTTATTTTAATGTCCTTTTCAGCCTCTCTATGTGTTTGGAGGATTCTCAAAAAATCTAACCGCCAAAGCGCAGAAGGAGAGCGCGAAAGATTAGTATAATGAATGATTAGAGAACATCCTTCCTCCCACCTTGCCTCGGACAAGATATTCTCTAATTGAGGCAATCAATTCTCGAGTTCATTGAAAGTTGAAACAACTCGCAATTTATAGCAAGAAGAAGAAATGGGGGGAAAATAATTCAAAACGTGAAATTTCAAATATGGCCAACTATAAAGGCAATCGCCTTCGGTTAGCAGTCACATTATTCTATTCAACGGCAAACGGATTGATACACTTCTCGTGTAATCAACTGAAATATTGTTTTGATCACCGGATTTCTGTAATCCGTCATTACAACTGTCGAAAGCTGAAATTGATATGGAGCTTAATATTTGGGCTTTGGCGTAATCGTACTTATTCTCCCATCTGTCCCTATCGTTGAATCGGAAATTACTTCAAATATATTTCCAGACTTGTATACAAAATTAAATATTGTACATTTTTCTTATTTTGTTAACTTGCTGAGATGTCGAAGATCCGATACACATACTTACGAGCATATGCATGCTGTCCCATACTTCGAAGTCTAAAGATGAGGACAATAATTACACGGATAGGTGAATGGGAAAATACTTGAGCACTGTTGCAATTACAAATAAGTAGATAGATTAGATTCATTGCATTTCTTTATCTTCTTCTTGTGGCGCTACAGTCCAGGGTGAACCTGGGTCTCGGTCAACAAGCCTCTCTAGCTTGGAGTTACCACCAAATTTCGCACTCCAAGTTGGTTGAGGTCCCTCTCTACTAGAGTGCGCCATCGGGTTCGTGGTCGTCCTCTATTGCGTTGTCCCACTGGTTCAGAGTGGAAGACTCTTCGGGCTGGAGCAGTGTTGTCCATGCGCTCAACATGGCCTAGCCATCTTAGGCGTTGAATCCATAGACGCCTGACTAGACTCATGTCGCTGTACAGACCGTACAATTCGTGTTTGAATCTTCTTCTCCAGAAAGCTTCAACGCAAACAGAACCAAAGATTGAATGCAGAACTATACTCTCGAAGATACCAAGTGCGTCTTCATCCGCTCTTGAGATAGTCCAAGCTTCCGCACCATACAGCAGGACAGGTCTTATATAATGTGAGCTTGGTCTTTCGGAAGTGGGCTCTGCTACTCCATTGCCTCTTGAGCCCAAAGAAACAGCGGTCGGCAAGAGTAATTCTGCGTTTAATCTCGGTACTGATTTTATTCGCACTATTAACTTGGGAGCCAAGGCAGATGAAGTCCTTTACTATCTCGAAGTTGTAGCTGCCTATGGTGACGTTCTGACGGAGTAGTCGATGCTGTGTGTCCTTTCTTGATGACAGCATATACTTTTTTTTGCCCTCATTCACCGCTAAACCCATTTTTACCGCCCCCGTTTCAATACAAGCAAACACTACTTTGACGGCTCGCTGAGTTCGGCCAATCACGTCAATGTCGTCCGCGTATGCTAGCAATTGCACGGATTTTTGGAATATCGTGCCTCTAGTATTGGCGTGTGAGTTTTGCATGACCTTCTCAAGTACAATGTTAAAAAAGTCACATGATAGCGTGTCGCCTTGCCCAAAACCTTATTTGACATTGAAGGTCTCGGTGAGTTCGTTACCGACCTTGATGGAGCAGCGAGAGTTCTCCGTCGTCATCCTGCACAGTCTGACGATTTTGGCAGAAATGTCAAAACTAGACATTGTTGCTCGTCTCTATGCACACTGTCATATGCGGTCTTAAAGTCGACACATAGGTGGTGGGTGCATGCATCTGCATCTCTTGGGTTTTTTCAAGGATCTGCCGTCATGTGAAAATTTGATCGATAGTGGACTTCCCAGACCTGAAACCGCACTATCGTCGTCCATTGTGTGGAGTGGAGCATTCTGCCTGACAGCGGTATTGGTGTCCTCTTCGCCGTTTAACAGTCTGCAGAAATGATCCTTCCAGATTCTCAGTATCGACTGGCACTCTACTACGAGTTGTTCCTCTTCGTTCCGACAGGCTTCTGTCCGATGTTTGTACTCTTTGGATAGTTGTTTCATTTGCTGGTAAAAATTTCGGACATTATTTCTGCCGTACCACCTCTCCATTTCCTCGATCGCCCGCTTCTCATGCTCCTTTCTTTTCATTTTAAGAAGCCGGTGCTATTTCCTGAAGAACGTGGAAGACCACCAGAAAAGTTTGAAGACGCCGAATTGCAAACGATATTGGATGGAGATGACACTTTGAGTCAAAAGCAAATGGTAGTTGGCCACATGAATTGAATGAAAGACAGATGGAAAACCGAAAAACACTTGTGAAATTTTGCTTCACGGCTTTTGCATTTTCTGCTCGGTTTTGCATCGGATTGTTACTGGTGATGAAAAATTGACTTATCTTAAGAATCCTAAACGGAAAAAATCATGGGTTAATCCGGGACAACCGTCAACATCGACTGCAAAACCAGATCGATTCGGCAAGAAGACAATGCTGTGTGTTTGGTGGGACCAGAAAGGGGTGGTGTACCACGAGCTCCTAAAACCTGGTGAAACCGTTAATACTGATCGCTACCGACAACACATTATCAATTTGAACCATGCATTGATCAAGAAACGACCAGAATTGGCCAGAAGACACGACAAGGTAATTTTGCTCCATGACAATGCACCTGCACACATAGCAAAACCGGTTCAGGATACAATCAAAACACTTGGCTGGGAGCAGCTACCCCACCCAGCGTATTCACCAGACTTTTCTCCTTCCGAATACCATTTGTTTTCATCGATGAGACACGCGTTGGCTGAGCAGCACTTCGATTCCTACAAAGAATTTAGACAAAGTGCTCGGAGCAATATTATTATGTTTGCAAATTCCCTTTCTGCTTCTTCCTTTTTATTTCTATTATTAATCTTTTTTTCTTTAACGTTATGTTATTCCTTTTCGCTGGTCCACACTGCAAAAGTAAAACTATGATTCCAAATTTAAACTGAACACTAACTGAATTTTCCGATAATTGTCAAACTGACGTTGTCATTTTCTCGATCAACTACTTTGTTAAGGGCTGGTTTTTCATTTACTGAAAAATGTTTATTTAAAATTTGTTCTTATCCATCGAACTTGGTATGGAACACTGAAGGTTTGTCTTATTAAAATTGTTTCTTTTATCCGAGTTTTTCTTATAAACGTTTTTTCTTATAATAGACGTATTTCACATTGGTTTATATTGGAAGGGATGTGGTGTTTTCATTAGGGTTTCTTTTAAACGAGTTTTTCCTATGAGCGTGTTTCTTATAAGCGTAAAGTACTGTCCTTTGTTAAACCATTTTTGCCACCTCAGATTCAATACCAGGCTTCATTGACGGCTGTCTGAATTTGACCAATCACGTCAATGTCGTCCGCGTATGCTACCAATTGCACGGATTTTGGGAATATCGTGCTTCTAGTGTTGGCGTGTGAGTTTTACACGAGCTTCTGAAGTACAATATTGAAAAAAATGCTGCCAAATCGTACAGACTGTACTTTTTTCACTCATCTTTATTTTGAACACACATCAAACCTGTGTTTTTAAATATCTAATATCACATAAATTAAACATAACATTATTTAGTTTTAGAAAACTGTAACCAATTTAACACCAAACAAGCAGCAGCACAGCCATGAGACTCAAAACACTTCGATTGTGGTCCGAACTCAACACTGGCTACTCAACCATTCTCAAGGAATTCAATTTCCTACCTAACGACACCGACCGCCTACTACCCCAGGCCATCTTCGAAAAGAAATTCTCAATCAGTATTCCCTCCAGATCGGACTGGATGACTGATATGCAAGCATTGAAAGATCCTCTGCGCATCTTCACGGATGGATCAAAGACATAAGAAGGGGTGAGTGCGGGTGTCTATCCACAAGACCTCAACATTGCTATATCCCTGAAGCTCCCTGATCACTGTAGCGTTTTTCAGGCAGAAACCATAGCGATTAAAGAGGCGCTGTCCTGGCTTAAAAACAATGTGATATCAAAAAGGGATATCACCATCTGTTCCGATAGTCCGGCCGCCATAAAATCCCTGGACAATGTCATGTTCTACTCTAAAACATCCCTTAATTGCAGGCTGTCTCTTAACGAGATGGCCGAGCATTTTAACATTCACCTCATGTGGGTGCCGGGACACTGTGACATACCAGGAAACTGCAAAGCTGACGAACTCGCTAGGTGTGGTACAACCTCATCTGTATCGATAGAAGGGGTACCACCTTCCATGCGTATCGCTACAGACTTTCATCTTTTAAAGATTCATACAATTAAAACCACCAATGACAAATGGCTAGAAGGCACCATCTGCCTTAAAACAAAAGAAATCTGGCCATCACTCAACCTAAAACGGTCACTCAGTCTACTTGGACTCAGCAAGCCCTCATTAAGGACCCTCATAGGAGTCATAAGCAATTGGTACTCATGCTCGCAGGATGGGTGCTCCATATAATGATTTTTGCAAAAGCTGCATGGACGAAGAGGAGGAAGAGAACACTCATCACCTTCTCTGCTCCTGCAGTGCTCTTGCCAGTCGTAGGTTCCTGCACCTAGGAGCCTACTACTTCAGCAGCCGTAACGAGCTAAAAAGTGCCAGCATTGGCCAACTAAATCGGTTCATCAGCAGCACCAACTGGTTCCAGCGTTAGGAGATGTCAATCCGCGTAGTATCACAATGGGCCTACTCTGCTCTGCAGCAGTCAGTTACTACAAACTAACCTAACACCAAATTCAATGTAAAAAACGAAACTTGCAAGGCCGTCACTACGAACTCATCACGAAAAACTGAGGCTAAGGCAGCTTGCACTTGTTCCCAATGCATATTTTGTATTTCGCTGTGTGTTTTGGTTTCGGAAATACAGTGGTGGTCGTAGGCCACATTTGCCGCGATTACTCTAAGAGCCAATAAATATGAATATGTGATCTGCCTTACTTACCCCACATTATTTCCAATATTGAACTGTTTACATCGAACGTATTTTCTTTTATTTGAAATTCCATCGCATACTTTGTTTGCCCATTTCATGCCATAAAAATATGTTTAAAATCAACAAAGAGTTAAATTTGACAGCGTAAGCCAAATGTGTTGATAATTGGAAAATCCCTCTTCAAAAACAACTTCCTCATTGGATCACCAGACCAAAGTCATTTTATTTTACCACAGAAATATTTTCTCCTCCCAAATATATAAATTCGCAGTTATTCCCGTCAGTGACGGCTTGCCTAAACAACATCCCGCCCAAGTTAAACGCAGGACATTACGCACAAAATACGACTCAACATAATCAATGACTGCCTGTCTAACCCTTGCCTCTGTTACATACTCGGCTGTGCCGCTGCTGCTACTGCTGGCGGCGGTGGAGGTCGAGGTTCGCCGGGATGGTCCTCCATTTGCATGACTTAAAACAACAAATGTGTACGCACCACTCTGGCCTAATCTAATGAGCTTAGGTCGTATTATTTTATATAAAACATCCCCCCCCCTCCCTCCTCGTCTGTGGCATAGAATAGCCTTTATCCGGCTTTAAGGGCCAACAAATCCAGTCCATAACACCCTGGCAAGTGGTTAACTGATAACATCCCTCCGCTTGATATACGGCCCGCATAACGGAGTCGCTTTTAGTGGCAAACACCATGGCCGGAGAAAAAAAATCTATTGCTGCAGACGCATGAGGCGTGGATGTGTACGTACTGCGTACCACGGCCATCGTTCAGGATGGCCGTAAGCATTCGCAAGCTCAAATTGCAACACCATTTGTGTACAGCTAGCTGATAATAAAGTTTGCGCTTGTAACAACGACTGCACACAACGGCCAATCTGTAGCATTATTATCTGGTGATAGGCGTCGTGCCACCCAAATGGGTTTTCCCCGAGATTTCCTCTCGAATATATCAGAAAGCTTCCTCATTTCCCCTTATCCTGTGGTGTTGGGTTCTGCGTGAAAAAACAAGATTCTTCTCCGATTTTTAATGATATGCCCAATAGAGGGCGCCCGTAAACAGAGCACGATGACAAAGTGTTATCTCTCCGCTTTGAATTGTTACTGCTGGAGTGTTTGCTGAGATGAGCTGAGCAGCTCCCTTTCATCGCGACTAGTACATGTATGGTATGTACACAGTCTCCTGGTGTAGATAGTACATACACATATACGTAAGCACAAGCAATGGAGACGACATTAAAACGGGGACCGGTCGTCGTGACAACACTCTGAATGGTCCACTGTGTAGTGGTAGGCAATTCCCTCGATTTGACGGCGTTTAAAATTGATCCATTTATCTTGTCGATAGCGCCCTCATACTCGTCGTTGGCGTTGTCGCTGCCGTTGTCGTCGTTTTCGTCGCAGTGTTTGGTGTAAGCAACTTCCTCGTTTGCCTCGCCGTTAAGTGCGTCCTCCTCTATTGTAATGTGGCCGCTTCATCGTAGGAATTATAAAATTTACTCGTGTTTTATGTTGGATGAAATCTAATTAGGATTTAATTTTATGGCCGGAAAATAAACTCGCACACAACAGTGGAGTCTCGTCTAATGATTTACTTTGTGACACAACAGGGACGGTGCGGGACGCTACTCCACTTTCGCTGAAACACAGAAGGATAATATTTTTGATTGATATTTTTCGAATGCCGAATAAAATGACTGGCTTCCGTGAATGAATGGGCATCGGAGGTATTTGTCGGTTTATTTCCAGTCTTCGCTATTTGTCCATTCAACTTTTAAATGTGGATACAATTATTTTCGTCACAAGGAAGCAAGTAAATGATGAGAATAGAAATTTAGTATAGTGGTTACCAAAATTGTACTGACCCAAAAGATCTACAAAGTTGTTATCTTCTTCTTTGCCTAGGGCCTCCAATAACAAGGCTCTCCAGCCACCACGATCTTTCGCTAGCTGCCTCCAGTTGATCACGGCAAGTTGGTAGAATCCATAGTCTGTTGCTCTGTGGCTCGGAATAGAAGACTCTTCAGGGCGGAGCTGTGCTGTTCATCCGCCCTACATGACCTAGCCATCTTAAGTGTTGGATCCGAAGACACTTAACATGCCGATGTACAACGCAGACAGTAGCTGATTGAATCTTCTCCTCCGCACGTTCCATCGCACGCAGAACTTTTTTCTCAAAACGTTTCTGCGCCATAGAGCTGGACTGGGATGATCAGAGTTTTATACAAAATCAACTTGGTGTTTGGAGAGGTGGCTCTGTTTCTCCATTGCCTTTCGAGCCCAAAGAAGCAGCGATTGGCAAGAGTAATTGTGTGATTGATCTCGGTACTGATGTTATTGTTTCTGTTTACTCCAGAGCCGAGGAAGATGAAGTCCTTGACCTTCTGCTACCCATTGTGACAATGTCTCCGAGACGTCGTCCGTTGTGCGTCATTTCTCGATGCCAGCATGTACTTTTTAGCCGTTTCCGCTTCAATGCAAGCAGACGCCTCATTGACGGCTCGCTGTGTTCTTTCAATCACGTCAATGTTGTCCGCGTAAGCAATCAGTTGAACGGACTTTTGGAAGATCGAGCCTGGGGTGTTTACGTTTGAGTTTCGCACGTTCTTCACAATTATGACGTTAAAGAAATTAAAAGACAGCGTGTTTCCTTGCCTAAGACCTTTATTGACATTAAAGGTCTCTTCGTTACTGACCTTGATAGAGTAACGAGAGTTCTTTATCATCTTCCGCACAACCTTACGAGTTTGGCAAGAATGTCAAATCTAGACATGGCACTGTATAGCTCGTCTCTATGCATGCTCATATACAGTCTTGAAATGGACAAATAGGTTGTGGGTGTTGATCTGCATCTCATGAGTCTTTTTCAAGATCTGCCGAAGTTTGGATATTTGTTCAATGGTTGACTTCCCAGGCCTCAAACCGCACTGATAAAGCTGTTGACAAATGGTTTCAGGTGTTCACACAAAACGGCAGAGAGTATTTTGTACGCGATGTTAAGGAGGCTGATCCCTCGATAGTTGGCGCAGTCAAAGGGGTCTCCTTTCTTGTGAATCGGACAAACAACGCTGAGATTCCACTAATCGGGCATGCTCTCCTCCGACCCTATCTTACAGATGAGCTGGTGCATGCGTCCAACCATACGATCTCCAGCTGCTTCAAGCATTTCCGCGGAAAGTCCGCTCCAGCAGCTTTGTTCGACTTCAGTCTAGATATCTCTATCTTCGGGAGGGACGAAATTCTTGTTCATCATCAAAATTGAGTGAAACATTCTGCCTGACAGCTGAATTTGTGTCTACAGAAATGATTTTTCCAAAATCTCAGCATCGACTGCGATTCTACTACTAATTGTCCATTTTCAACCCTGCAAATTTCGGACCGATATCTTCTGGATACTTGTTTTACCTTTTGGTAAAACTTTCGGACCTTCTTCCTGTCGTAACACACCTCCGCCTCCTCGACCGCGCGCTTCTCATGCTCTTTCCTTTTCCTTTTGAGAAACCGATTCTCTGCCCTTCATTCCCGTTGAGCCTTGCCTTGTAGGCTTGCTGCTTGGCTGCATGTACCTGCCTCCACTCGTCGTCAAATCATGGGTTTCTTTTTAGAGGCTTCATAAAACCCAGCACATCAGTGGCAACTTCTCTGACAGCTTTTTGTCAACGTTTTAATTCTTCTTCTATTGTATGTGCAGGCAGCGTCGAATTATCGGAGAGTTTAAGGAAGATTCGGTCGACAACGTTCCTAACGATTGATTTCGATTGTAGCTCTTACCGACGTTAAACCGTAGTGTCCTGTCTCAACTCCGTTATTCTATCGATATCATATCCTTACCTTGGCTACAACAAGGAAATGGTCAGAGAAAGTTCGGATATCGAGAATATTGGAGGAGTGTCAGTCGTCGATCGCAATGTGATCAATCTGGTTGACGGTTGATTGACCAGGAGACTGCCAGGTGCCCTTATGGATGTTGAGGTGTGGGAACCGAATGCTCATCACGGAGAGGTTACGTGCCGAAGCGAAATCCACAAGCCTGAGTCCGTTTACGAATGTGTTGTCGTGCAGGCTGTGTTTTCCGATGACTCTAGCAAAGATTTCTTCCTTGCCCAGCTGTGCGTTCAAATCACCTAGAACGATTTTGGTGTCGAAACTGGTGCATTGATAGTATGTTCTTTCTAGGAGATCATAGAAGTCATCTTTGCTATCATCGTCTCTGTCCTCCGTCGAGGTGTGTGAGAAAATCAGGCTGATGTTTCCGAATTTAGGCTTGATGCGGATTGTTTTGAGACGCTCGCTGATATAATCAAGGCTTAAGATTTTTTGCCCAAGTCTGCCTCGAACAACGAATCCGCATCTCCTGGGTAGCGGTAATATCTGCTTTGTAGCAGTCCAGAGCCTTCGCGAGCTCATCGGCCACACGTGGTCTGTTCAAGGACCTCACATTCCACGTGCAGAACCGAAAATCATTATCCTTTGATCGTTTGCTGGGTCGTCAACTGTGAATCCGTCCATATCCGAGGACTGTTGTCGGTTCGTAACCGTCGAGTTTTTATGTGGTGAGGGAGTTAACCTCACGCGCAACCTACATCTGGTAGGCCAGGCCCATTATTTGACCCTCGGGCAGAGCGGGATCACTGCATACATTAGTCCACCATACTTATGCACAAGCAGGGATCGCACTGGCATCCTACCAGGTTGCGTGCCGTCAGTAGCTTTGCCCTACGTGCCGCCCTGTCTCGTCTACAATATATAAGTTTTTGCACAAAAAGGGGCTTAAAAATCAAGTATTAAATTTATAAGTTATTTTCTTCCTGTACTGAACGTCGTCACTTACTTTAGGAGACCATTAAATAAACAATCCCCTATAGTATGTAAGCCTACATTCCTTTGGTTAGAGTTAATCATTTTGTGTATAAGACACCAGTATTGATTCGGGGGGAATTCAATTTCAAGCTAATTTCCAAGTAATGGTAGTACTTTACACTTTATGGGCTTCTGAGAGTTTCTTTCTATCCCCACATTCTCGGCTCTTTAATTGAAACTTTTACTTAATGCAAAAAGATAAGCATGTTTAGCTGGTGCCTAATTAGCATACATTATATATAATGTCCCACCACCATGGCGAACGCCCTTTGACGGCGTTCTAATTGAATTACTCCGTCGACGTTGTGTAGTGCGTGGGCGGGAGGGAGAACAGTCTCAAATTCAGGCCCACATGCGAACACGTCAACAGTGATCTTTGAAACTAAAAGATGCAATTAATAATAATCGCTGTGAGAAATATAAGCTCCAGTGCCTACTTTCACTACCGCCCGAGCACAAAGTGGAAAGTTGCTCTATTTCCAATTTCGAGTGAAAACCGAACAACTTTCAGGGAAACTTTGTTTTAAGTGGGATTCCACGGGTGTATAGTATCTAATCCAATCTAATTATCTCTGTGTTTGCAGTAATTACGGCCTGAGAACAAAGTTAACAGACTTTAACTACACCAGCGACATATCGCGCTGAACACGTACCCCGCAATAATATTTTGTATGATGGCCACGGGGAATGTCGCGGCAAGCCTTTTGTTTCGTAATCTAACGGCAAACGTTGCACTGCCTGAGACGTCGGCAATTCCCCATAAAAGGAGGCAAAGAACTGGAGGTAAAACATTTCCAGAGGTGGTTGGAAATTAACCGATTTCGATGTTGCCTTCGGTGACGACTGCGAGAGTATTTTCGGGCTCAGTCTACGCCAGCAGAAGGCATGTCTCGGTGAAATGGAGGTAATTTGGCGTTCGACTTAAATGGAGTTTTTAATTTATTTTGAAGAACATTTCTCCCCTTTACTCGGTTTTACTGGTGATAAGTTCGGTTCGGTGTGGATAGCGGTTTGGTTGTTCGAACGTACATTTTATATACCATACACATGAAACGAACATGGCTGATGATTTGATTATTTCTTTTGCCGCAAAATTGCGAATTTAAGAAAAGAAGAAGAATTCTTTCTGCTTCTTAAAGAGGAGTAGCTGTAGGGGAATATATTCTTTAGGTTCTTAAGTGACCGTGGAATGTGTTCGAAGATGTATGAAAAAACGCTTTTGAAAGGAAAACCCTTGAGAGGGGTCAGTAAAAAATTAAAAGGTCTCTTAATAGGACGAAGAATTTTCAAGGGCAGGGTTGATCAGGGTTTTGTTTAAAGTCAACAGACCTTCGGGAGAGAGCATTGAATTAGGCATTGGAAATTCTGGATTCAATGATGGTATTCGTACTGTTTACTTGGGAGCCGAGGTAGACGCTGTCCTTGACTCCTTGAAACGAATGTCTGCTTATGATGATGCTTTGATTACGTAGCCGATTGTGAGTGTCCCCCTCTTGACAACATCATGCGCAGTCAAGTCCCGATTATAACGACCTTTAAGGGACTGACGATCGCTTTAATCGATATCTTGGCATGTGAAGACATTGTTTTCGTTTAGACAACTTGTGCCAATTTTTGATGGATATAATAAGATTTACTAGGTATACCGGTATGAAGAGAGCGTCAAGATACAAATGACTCGATAGGGAACATTTGTTGTGAACAAGCCCTTATTTTTTGTTTGTTTGTTTGCTATGACATCTG
This sequence comes from Eristalis arbustorum, assembly GCA_916610145.1. Lineage (NCBI taxonomy): Eukaryota > Metazoa > Arthropoda > Insecta > Diptera > Syrphidae > Eristalis > Eristalis arbustorum. Next base: position 62,042,563 of record OU744317.1, on the reverse strand, counting down.
TGAAAAATATTTAGTATACATCAAGTCATTGAACAGACAACATCATATTTTTCCATCGTGTTAAAAATGTCGAATTTTGTAGAAGAAAGTGATGATTTGCGGAAAGCATTAATTTCGAGGCATATGGTGATCATGCTCCTTCCGAAGCAACATGCAAAAGATGGTTTCAAAGGTTCAGAAATAATGATTTTGATGTGAGAAATGAAGAACGTGGAAGACCACCAGAAAAGTTTGAAGACGCCGAATTGCAAACGATATTGGATGGAGATGACACTTTGAGTCAAAAGCAAATGGTAGGGGGCCACATGAATTGAATGAAAGACAGATGGAAAACCGAAAAACACTTGTGAAATTTTGCTTCACGGCTTTTGCATTTTCTGCTCGGTTTTGCATCGGATTGTTACTGGTGATGAAAAATTGACTTATCTTAAGAATCCTAAACGGAAAAAATCATGGGTTAATCCGGGACAACCATCAACATCGACTGCAAAACCAGATCGATTCGGCAAGAAGACAATGCTGTGTGTTTGGTGGGACCAGAAAGGTGTGGTGTACCACGAGCTCCTAAAAACCTGATAAAACCGTTAATACTAATCGCTACCGACAACAAATGATCAATTTGAACCATGCATTGATCAAGAAACGACCAGAATTGGCCAGAAGACACGACAAGGTCATTTTGCTCCATGACAATGCACCTGCACACAAAGCAAAACCGGTTCAGGATACAATCAAACCACTTGGCTGGGAGCAGCTACCCCACCCGCCGTATTCACCAGACTTGGCTTCTTCCGACTACCATTTGTTTTCATCGATGGGACACGCATTGGCTGAGCAGCACTTCGATTCCTACGAAGAGGTCGAAAATTGGGTGTCTGATTGGTTTGCTTTAAAAGGCGAACAATTTTATTGGCGTGGTAAAAATGTGTAGAAAACAATGGCCAATACTTTGAATAAAATGTTTTTACTTTCCCATTAATACTTAGTGTTTTATTTTCAAAAAAAAAAACGTCATTTCATACCGGTATATACCTGGTATGTCTTTTTTCTCATAATTTTTTGAATTTTTGCCTTACCATTTAAAACTGTGCATATAGTGATTTGTGAAACGCAACAGCCTTTTGTGAGTTCTTTGTTTTGCTCCTCGGCTTCCAACGTAAAATTATACCCGCTTTATCTTAAGTCGTGAAGCTTTTGCATTTTTGACTCATTGTGCAACCGAGGAGTAAGCCGTAAAATATCCGAAATCCAATGTATTTACACGGAGCAGTGTGCAGTCGCAAAAGTAGCCTTCGGTTTTAGTCGTTATAACCAATATTACTTCAAAATGTAGAACATAGGTCACTTTAAGCGGTATGCTGTTGTGTAATAGCGTTTATTATTTGGATCTCACCCGTGATCTTAGAAGTTTGTCGTTTTATCCGATTTGTCGCTTCAACCGATGTAAACGGTTTTGACTGTACTTCGCATTATCCTCATTCATCACAAGACGCATTGAAGCCGAATGTTATTTAATTTCAATATCAATGTGTCCATCAAATTAACATCGCAGCTCAGCGATATCTAGGTCAAGTTAGAATACATTGCTAGATTATCACGATGCGCCGGATTGGAGATAAATATCCAGAAGACCAAAAAGCCATTTGCATCAACACCTGCAGAGTAGATATTTCCATCGAAGGAAGCCCCTTCGAGCGTGTACATAGATAACTCCCGCTCACGACAAAAGACAAAAGATCTAGATCTGGAGACTATCGGTACCCCTGGAAATAGGAAAAGGCAACCTTACTTGGAATATCACACGCCGAACCGAGTGGGATGTTGCTGCCAAGTGCAAGCCACATGTTCCCAAGAGGATAAATGAAAAATATGTAATAATACAGTGAACTCTCCTAAAGTCCAACTCTGCCTGAGTTGAATTTCTCCCTAGCACGATTTTTTAGCTAACTATTCTTTTGCATTCTCCTCAATTTTCCATTGAAGAAAAAACACTCTCTAATACATCTTGATACCCATTCTACTTAGGGAAAGTCGACTATCACCATCATAATTTTCTGACCCGCATGATCAACTAAGCGTTCGCAGGGGTAAACTAGAGATCTCCAGGCCGCTCAATGTTCCACCACTAACTCTTACTCATCTGGATTTATGACCAGGAGCAACCAAGTGAGTTTTTGAACTTGGTCCAACCACCTCGTCTTGGGTCTTCCAATGGGACGCCTCCTGATGGAGTCGCATTTAAGGTACACCTCGGAAGACGTGATGATGGAAACATTCTTACCACGTGTCCAAACCATCGAACCACAGCTCATTCCGTTCGGAGAAGTAGCTACTCGACATTGAGTTTCCACCCGTACTGTCGCATTTCAAACCCTATATCGGCGAGTAACTCCAACAACAGCACGAAGATATATCAACTCCGCAGTTTGTATTCGCGTTCTTATTTTCTTCATGACCAAAGGTGAGAGTTGGAACAAATACTGAGTTGAAAACCTTTGACACCAAGCTCGGCCTTTCTGATTACAGATCTTCGAAGCTGTTTCAAAAGTGATCCGATTGGCCAATCCTACAGTAAAGCTCAGTATAACTCCTCCCATAACTCATGATAAATACCCCGAGATACTTGTACCTCACCGCCGGACTCCACTTACATGTACAGTGCAGTATAGAACAGGCTTTCTGGAAATTACTATAACCTCAGAGTTGTCCACGTTGACCTTCATCCCAGCATCTGCACATACTGTCACAAATCTAACGAGTGTGCGCTGGAGTTCCATCCAGTCTCTCGGTTGTTTGCGATCTACAAAGCATCTGTACTCCCAAGCGTTTTTGAGCACCAATCGAAGAGTGAGAAGCTGGTTGGTTGTTCTTCTACTCGGGCGAAAGCCGCACTGTTCATCCTCCATCCTCAACTCGAGAACAACTCTAGATCGCGCTGGTACGGGCGAATTTGACCAGTTTTAGTGATTAAATCGCCAAAATGTCTTGCTCCACCTTTGGACTATTCTCCGCCCTACTCAAGACCATGGGTCTGCTACCCTCAGAAATATGCTCGCTCCATGTCGATCTCCATCTTTCCCTTTTGAGGATCCTCACTTCCGCCTGTACAGATATTTGAGGTGCAACTCCCCACCGAAAGAGTGTCCATCCATCGAAAAGGTCTACAGCTCTAGATTCTCTTTGCTTCGTTGAAGAGATACCCACACTACCAAAACTGTACTTGGCAGCTTTTTCCACTAGCTCGAGATCTATTCCTGTGAGCGATAAGACGTTTCATGTGCCTATCCCAAGTCGATGCAGTTGTCTTTTGATCTGCGCATGCAATGGTGAACGCATAACGTGATTTTCCCCACATGATCTGGCTCAAGAAGACATTTTTTCGGTGCATGCCCGACAGGCTGCCGAGCAGGATAGGCCGACCATCAGCTAAAATACTGCACCCATTCAGGCCTGACTCCAAATGTGACAATGGCCGGCCTTCTTCTTTTTGTCATTATGGAGGTTGGGCTTGTTTGATATGTTCGTACACCCCATACATGTTGCCGGCAGTGTTACCACAGGGACTCTATAGAGTCAAAAGGACTCATTTGTTTTAGCTTGACTCAGGTACTCATTTTGATTTGACTCATTTTTTTTTATATTTCCTGAAGGCTTTTATATAAAATGTCTGATCACATACTAGTACTGCACCCAGGAATGGCTCCGGCCAGGCTTCGAGCCAGGAAGGGAACGTGGTGGTATCTTCATAGATGGCTCCAGAACCTATGAAGGGACCGCTGCTTTCGTGGAAGGCGAAAACATTAGACTGTACACCTCACTAAGTATCAGTTTTCCAAGCGGCAACCTATGCGCAACTATATGTGAAAGGTGATGTTTTGACCTCTCGAGAGCACTATCACATTACTCTCCAGGATGTGGATAGACCAAGAATTTGCTCCCAATTCCGCGGCATTCTTGTTCTCTCGAGACAGAAAAGACTGCAGACGACTTACCGGCATAGTAACGGGCCGCTACACCTCTGCGATGCCTATGGAGAGAACGGCTACACGGCAGAGCACTTCCTCACCACAGAAGTGCCTGCTGCTCCTCCGAAGAAATTGTAGGTTGCCACCTGGTAGTACAATGGACCAGTCTTGAGTCTTGGTGCTCCAGTGAAGTATCAAAACTACAAAAAAAAAACATCATACTGGTTTCTTCTGGTTTTTTTTTTAGTTCTCACATATTGAGGCATTGTGTTATTAAAAACCTTTGTTGGGACTCATTTATTTCTAAAAGTACTCGTTTTTGAAGCTTCTGGGACTCATAAATAATTTGACCTGTGGTAACACTGGTTGCCGGCCCCTCACCACGAGCAGGTCGGCTGCCGAGGGGGACAGTCCACCATAATATTCAAATGTCACAAGGTATTTTTTGTAGATCATTATGTTGTGCATCACTCGTGTTGTGCATGCTTTTGTTCTCACACGAGTGGAAGGGACCTACAGTTTTATGCCGACTTCGAACGGCCAAGTTTGAGAAGCTTTTTCTAGACAGGAAATACTCTTTGAGCATTGTCAGTGACTCGAAAGAGGTGGGGTCGTGAAAATTGTTTTCGTCGCACAGAGCAGGAATCGAACCTACGACTTCGAGGTTGGGGTCGACGTACATACCCACAACGCCACGGGCCACCACACGTTTACGTCAAAAAAAATCTCCTTAGAGCCATAACATGAATTTAAGGCCACTGTGCGATTAGGTTTTATTTTTTTAACGTCATCGAGAATATGGTCACTGCTGCTGGTCAATCGACTTCTTACTGTCGGTATTGCATGAGCCGAACTTGATAAACAAATGGTTTCAACAAGACCGTGCAAACGTTTACAAGAAACATTCATTGTTTGCATAATCTCCCGTTTCATACCATACCTCTCCCACAATTCTTGGAACTACTTGACGTCGTGGGTATTATGCCAACAATCCTGCAGAAAATAATAGAAAATGTGATAAAGGGGGCACAAATGTGTATCAACACTGTCGGCAACTACTTGATGGATATCATCTTTTCCACTTAAAAAATGTAAGGGTTCGTAAAATGTCTGTGAATAGTAATCTTATTTTCAATAGAAAGTTGCGATTTTCTTTTAATAAACTGATAGGAAACGCTGGTTGCAATCGGCTTGTTTTTAAAAGTCGCCGGTAATGGCATAACAAAGCGCCTTTAGTGACTGTTTTCTTTTTTCCAGTGAAAATAGTGACTTTTTATTTACCACTGCTGTAAATTGCTCTTAATGTTGAGAGTGAATGTATGAGATGCAAATATTCTTGTATTTATTATTTAACAAAGTTTTATTTCCGGCTATGTGGTGGCCGTGGCGTTGTGGGTATGTGCGTCGATCCCAACCTCGACGTCGTAGGTTCGATTCCAACTCTGAGCGACAGAAATAATTTTCGCGGCCCCACCTCTTTCGAGTCGCTGACAATGCTCAAGGAGTATTTCCTGTCTAGAAAAAGCTTCTCAAACTTGGCCGTTCGGAGTCGGCATAAAACTGTAGGTCCCTTCCACTCGTGAGAGAACAATAGCACGCACAACACGAGTGGTTGCTGAGAAGCTAGGTCCTGGCCCCCTACGGGCTGTAGCGCCACCCATATTATTATTATGCACAGGTTTGTTTCTTCAACATATTATGTACGATTATTGTATTGAAAATATAGTTTTTTAAAATATTTATAATTCAAATATATACGCATTATACTGTGTATAAGTACATGTTGCAGTAAAATCATCATGTGTGCTGCAGCAAAGCAGAAGGCAAAACGGTTTATTTTCGATTGGTCTGGGGTGGAAGCTACAATTTAGAAATTATGTATAGAGATGTCAAGTGATCCATTTGTGGACACAGCTATGTTTGTGTACGGATGCATAGATGGACATAAATAATTCGTAACTTTCGAACTGTATGTCGTATTGTCTTCTAAATAATAAAAAAAATTAGAACGATTTTTGTTTAAAAATTTTAGATTCCTGCGACTTGTAGTTTCGCAGCTTTTATGACAGACAAACTTTCTGATATATATAAGATTAGTAATCATAGTGGTTTCACAATAAGGATTCAAGAAAAATGAGGTATATAGGTTTTATAACACAGGCCCAAGAGCACAGCTTCGGGGAGCAACCGAACTGAGCTGGTAAAATTTTTTAATGAAATCTATTTCTTACTCTCTCTCGAGAAAGAAGTGCTCTGTTTTTGTTTTTTTTTTCTCGCGTGCGATCTTGAATCACTTCCGAAAATTGCCAAATGCCGATCAAATAGCTGCGAGGATCTTCCATCCTCAATTAATTAATCCAGGAGAATCGCTAGTCCAAAATGTCGCGCAGTGAAAACTACTGCAGTCCTAGACCACCCTGATACGGATAACTCCGGTGATGATGCTAGTGCTTTAATTGAAAGGCCACAACCAAAAATGTCTATACCCCCTATTAAGGTGTCGCACAAAAATAGTGCTTTTGTACATAATTTGTTAAACAAACTTAATGTGGCTGACTATTCAATCCGAAAACTTTCAATCGGAATTAAAATTGCACGTGAGTCCCTCGGTTAATTTGAAAAAGTCCAAAGTGCTCTGAAATCTAGTGCTTGCCAATTTTTTTTCTCACGACCTGAAATCCGAAAGGTCATTCAAAGTAATTCTGTTCGGTTTGGATGAAATAAACGTAGACTCACTAAAACATGAACTTATATCTCTCGGGCTCAAGTGCAAAGATGTGAAGATGTTAAAAAAGAAACATGACTCATTCACTGATGTCCTCTATATCGTTTATCTGGAAAACGGCTCTGTGAGACTTGCCGATATTAGGAAAAAATATTAAATCGATTTTCCGTACTCAAGTCAGATGAAAGTTCCAACGTAGACTGCGGAATAAATTAACTCAATGCCGCAACTGTCAAATGTTTTGACACGACGAACGTCACTGCAATGTTAAGACTAATTGCGCAAACTGTGCTGGAAGTCACAAAACCGATGCATGCATTTCTACTGCGCTTTTTCAATGCGCCAACTGCAAGGGCAATCATCGTTACACCGATGACGTACGCCTCAGTCGCATAAAATACAAGGAAATGAAAGAGAGCGCATTAGGGAATACAGTACGTGTCACTAGTGCAACACGCTCTCAGAACACAATTTCAAAAGCTACAGTGTTTAATTACAAAAGCATCGAACATTTCCCATCTCTCCCAAAATCGTCCACACACTCCAATCGCCAGAAACCAGTGCTGCAGTGGGGTCCAAAACGGCATCAAACAGGAACATCGTGCAGATCAGCTGAAGAAAACCAACTTTTCTCTCACGAAGAGCTTTCATCTCTCATCATGGAAATGGTCTCCGCTGCTACCGGATTATTTTCTTTCAAATCAGCTTGTGACAGTCAATAATGTATCAACACTTATTGATAATGTAGTTCAAAATGAAGTAGCCAACTTTAATGCTCGCTCTACTGTCTTTCCTACGAACCAGTTCGCCACTGAGGATGACATTGAATTTTTAATCTGCAATTTAAAGCACAGTAAATTACCCGGTCTAGACAGAATAAGCAACACTATGCTAAAATAACTCCCAGTTATAGGTTTACGTTTCTTCACATTCATAATAAATGCATGCTTAAAACTGCAGTATTTCCCAAACAAATGGAAACTTGCAAAAGTAGTCCCAATCCTAAAGCAAGGTAAGCATCCTACCAATCCCTCAAATTAAAGACCAATAAGTCTACTGAGTTCGTGTAGAGACATGCTACAGAAGCACCTCTCGGAGAAGAATATTATACCACAAAACCAATTTGGTTTTCGCAGCGAACATTCCACATTCTATTAAAAACTGCGTTTCTGATGTTAAGCTTATTCCCGCTGGTGTTCCTCAGGGATCTGTCCTCGCGCCAACCTTATTCAATGTTTATACCGCTGATTTTCCCTCCCTCTCAAAATGCGAAATAGCCATGTATTCTGATGACTTAGCTTTATACACCTCTGATGATCAACCTTCTATTATAGAAAATAATCTTCAGGGAGCGTTGAATGTAATTTTCGAATATTACAAACACTGGAAAATAAGTAAATGGAGGCAAGAGCCAATCTATCTTTTTTACAAAAAAAAGAAAGATTTGTCTCATGCTCTCAAATAATTTCAAATTAAATTCGATTGATATCCCATGGGTTGACTATTAAACAACAAATTTAGGAACTCTCTTAAAAGCGACACACAACACATACAATTAAATTAAGGTTTTTTTTATAGTTTCTCCTTCGTCTAATCATTTATAGCCAAAGTCTATTTTTTTTAATAATAATTATCATATCTCTGTACAAGCTCAATGGTTTACCCATTAAAAGTCAATTCAAAACTTGTACACGAATGCCGGGCTTAGCTAGTCTCATTAGATGGCCAGGTTAAAATTCGCTAATCCTGAGTTCCAGGTCACATTGTCCAGGGAAATGGGAAGGCTGTTCAACTGACTTTTCAGGGAGCCGCCAGTGCTTTCTCTTGATTTAGATTGATTTTAGATTTTTTTATTTGAGGATATGCACATCCCTGTAGAACCTCCCAAAAGTCAAGGCTAGGGTCTATATCATTTCCTTCAAACAGCAAACCTCGTATGGTACAGACTGCTAAGATGTACCTTATTAAGATAAATATGGCCCGAATACAAGGGTTCTATAACAAGCGATCTTCTTCGGCTAACGCGTCATGATATCGCTAGATTGGGAGAGTGACCGGGAGGAGATCAGAAAAGAGAACAGCTTAAAGGTATACCTTAAGGTAAGCTTGATATATCACTCTTCCATCGTTGACAATTATGGACACGCTGCGTCCAGTCGTCCGCGAGGTTCTCTCGAACCAGGAGGCTTAGATTCGAAGACCCTCTTAGCTGCAGCTTTGGTGTCCATACGCCAACTACCCCCATATCCTGGTACAGACGGACAACGTAAACAACTTGTAGAAATCCATACAAATTCGTATTCAGTGCTAACAACGTTTACGAAATTTGTAGCAAATTGTTCATTATGATCCTACTACGAATGAATTCTGTAATAGATTTTTCAGAGTTCGTAGCCCATTTTCGATTACGATGGAATTCGTGATAGGGGTAGGTGTCTGTGGTCTAAATACTATATTGCATTCAATAAAGGCACAAGTTCGTTCCAAAATAGTTGAGTAATTAACTCTACTTCATAAATTACTTCAGAAGCTCCGAACTCCGAATAGCTGCTCGCTCAAAGGAACAACCTTTCATCTTAACTGCTGGTTTTTAGTTCCAACAACCTTTACTGTCTCCTGGATATAGTTATGTACACATTAACGTACTCATGTCGTTCAGAGTGTCATAGCCATTCTAAGTCCCTTTCTCTAGAAATTTTATTTTATTTCATTTCCTGCAGACCTCTTACATGGTCAAAGAGAAGAGATATCCTTCGGGAGGAAAATTTCCTGAGGGTCCTTTCAAAATGTAATATATTGCTAAGCCGGCTGTCCCATCGTCTATTGTCTCTTCTGTTTTTGGTCTATTTAGGTTGGTTTTGTTCTTTTTGGGCGGCGCTATACGGCTTGTAAAGATCTTAAAAATGTCCTCCCCCAAATGTATGTTTATGGGTGTACATTTTATATTTATGTTCATACATATGTGGACAAGTGGATTTGAATTCGTCGGCAAAGTCGGCCGGCCCAAGCCCCTGATACGCAGTCATCATCAGTCTCAAAGAGATTTGCAATTACTGCTTCGGTTTCTCTTCGTTGCGTTCGGAAGGAGAAAAAAGGGAGACTGGGATGTGTATAGCAGGAGGGTTGGTCGTCGAGGAAGACAAATTCTCTGGGGTGCATTCCCTTCTAATTGTTCTGATTGTTTGCATAAGATAAAATATAATTTCAAATGCAATTCCATTTTCGAAGGGAATTAAACATGATTCTCCCATTGTAAACAGTAATCGTGTAGTCATCTTCACTGGGACGAGACCTTGTCGCTTTGAAAATGCGCGGTTGGCAATTGTTTTTGGCGCGAAACGACAACCACATCGTCGTTGTCTTCTGGGGAGTCGAGCGTCAGAAGAGTCTGGCCGGAGTACCCACTCCCTTTGTCTGCTTTCACAGCTAAAAGAGACCGAAGAAGAATCGAGTGCGTTATCCTGTGTAATTGTCGTTTGCCCCAGGATGGAAGCTTTGTAACTTCACCACTATTTGGCTTCCAATGTGCCTTGGGGATTCATCTGTGCGAATGAATAGCGGGAAACCGTCGTCTACCCGCTGTGTTTTTGCCTTTTTTTATGAGTCTACGTTCTCTTTGTTAAGAAAGGTGTGAGCTGGACGAGCAAAGGAAATATGTAAGCGCGTTGGAGATGCTATCATGTCCTCAATTTAAGTTCATATCCGCAATGAGTTTTGAAACTTTAACAAGGGTAAGTATATTTGTGTCTGTATGTGTATGTATGTGCCCTTGAAGCGTGGGTTAGCACTTTGTTGTTGCTTAAATGAATTGAGTGGCATTGGGATACTCTGGAGACTGCAAGGGATGGTAATGGCTTATTTAAAGACGGTGGCTCTTTGTCAGAGATTTTTAAAAATTAATTCGTGTCAGATTTATGCATCTCGATGGCCCTTCGAGATGAAAGACGGCGTAATTAAGTTTCGGCATACAAAATGCTGGATATTAAGAAAGAAATTCTGCTTAAATGAGGAAATTGTTATTTTGAATTTATTTTTGAGTCCTTATCAAACAGCGCTAGTATATGAGGCGGTTAGGTGGCGTACGTTATAGTAATCCTTTTCTAATCGGACACGTCATGAGGGGTCTAAGCATCCTTTTTGAACAAATCTGAGTGGTTAAGGGGGCTATTCCGCACCGCGTTTCAACAAAGATGTCATTTGGGGAGTGCATGTTTGCCCCGATATAGATACACTGTAGATCGTATTAATTTGTGCCCGACAGCATATATTTCGTTTTGTCGTCAATTACCTTAATACCAATTCGTTGTGAAGATTGAATGTGAACAATTTGTCCAGCGAAGGGGTGGCTTTAATAGCCTCCTTGTTGTGAAGAATCGCTAACCCTTTAATGTGCCGGCAAACCTACTATAGACCAAATCACTAGGGCAAATCCTAGGGTAGACCAGCGAGTTTCAAATCCGTACTGATCATCTCTTTATCGATTTTAAGGCCGTATACGGCAGCATTCATCACAGATATTCATTCGAAGCGATCGCCGATCCCGGGAAAATTTATCTGGTTGTGCCGCACCACGCTAACACAAACGCGATGCACAGTGCAATTCGCTTCAAAACCTTTCGACAGAGACGTGTCGTGTGATTTCTTCAATATGTGCGGCGGGCAAAAGTCGAAACGAGCTGGTCTAAAGGTCAACGAGAACAAAACAAATATATGTTGTCGAGTAAGAAAGATCCGCCGCACACCACCTAGGCCAAAAGGTTACGACCGACATCTACAATTTCGACGTAGTAAACGAGTTTACCGTGTGGCCCGTGGCGTTGTGGGTAAGCGCGTCGACCCTAACCTCAACGTCGTAGGTTCGATTCCTGCTCTGTGCGACGAAACAACTTTCACGACCCCACCTCTTTCGAGTCACTGACAATGCTCAAAGAGTATTTTCTGTCTAGAGAAAGCTTCTCAAACAAAGCCGTTCGGATTCGGCATTAAACTGTAGGTCCGCTCCACTCGTGAGATAATAATAGCACAGACAACACGAGTGGTTGCTGAGAAGCTAGGCCCTGGCCCCCTACGGGGTGTCGCACCATCCATATTATTATTATTATTATTATAAACGAGTTAATCTTATTTGGGGCAAACATCAACTCCACAATTGACACTGTAGTGGAGATCCGCTCTTGGCAACCGATGCTACTTCGGTTTGTCAAAACAACTGAGTTCGAAACTCCTGATTCGAAGGATCAAAGTCATGCTCTACAAAACCCTTATTCTGCTAGTCCCGCTTTATGAAGGCGAAAGCTGGACACTTAGCAAAACTGCAAAGCTGATTCTTGATGCCCTCGAAAGAAAAATTCTGCGTTGGATATATGGTCCCGTCTGCGAGGAAGGCGAATGGAGGAGAAGACACAACAGCGAAATCGACAAGCTGTATGAGGATGTGGATGTAGTCCGGAAGGCAAACTGTCGACACAGGCTCGGCCACATCGAGGGAATGGAAAACAACGCGCCGGCGAAGAGTTTTCGAATCCGAGCCACCTGGTTGGAGAAGGAGAGGAAGACCGAACCTCCAGTACAGAGACCAAGTCATCGCGGATGTAAGACAGCTCGGCCTTGATGACCCGTCATCGATGGAAGGCAGCAATTGCTCAGGTTCGGACCCTTCATGGGTCGTCTGTCTGATAAGAAAGTGAGTAGAGAAACTGCATGTGTTGTAAGGACATTAACATTTGATTATATTTGCTGTAAACAAAGCCATAACCTTGATTGTTGATTATGTGTTGATTTCTCTTGTAGAAAAGACTATGCCTAGGCAGTCTAACTCCCTACATTTCTGTGAGTCTGTAAGTCAAGTAACTTGAACTACACGCTTTAGATTTAATTTTGAAATTTATGAAATTTGCTGAAATTTCTACACGATTTTATACCACTGTAATTTTCTGAACTGACTAGCTTGAATTAAAAACGGTGATCCTTCTTTTTCTTCTTCTTTGTGTGGCGCTACAGTCCGGGAGTGGACCTGGGTCTCAACCAACATGCCTCTCCAACTAGCACGATCCCTGGCTAGCTGTCTCCAGTTTCGCACACCAAGTTGGTTGAGGTCCTTCTCCACTTGGGTGCGCCACCTTAAACGCGGGCGTCCTCTGTTGCGTTGCCCGACAAGTTCGGATTCGAAGATTCTTCGGGCGCTCTACATGACCTAGCCACCGTAGGCGTTGGATCCGTAGAGGCCTAACTAGGCTCATGTCGCTGTACAGCCCGCACAGTTCGTGATTGAATCTTCTCCTCCAGAACCCGTCAACACAAACAGGACCAAAGATCGTACGTAGAACTTTTCTCTCAAAGAGACCAAGGACTTCTTCATCCGCTTTCGAGATTGTCCATGCCTCCGCGCCGTATAACAGGACTGGGATGATCAGTGTCTTGTATAGAGTCAACTTGGTTCTTCGAGAGAGGGCTCTATTACTCAATTGCCTCTTGAGCCCGAAGAAACAGCGATTGGCAAGTGTTATCCTACGCTTGATCTCAGTACTGACGTTATTAGTACAATTTACTCCGGAGCCGAGAAAAGTGAAGTCCTTGACTACCTCGAAGTTATAGCTGCCCATTGTGACGCTCTTTCCAAGACGTCGATGCTGTATGTCCTGTTTTGAGGACAGCATGTACTTCATTTTGCCCTCATTCACCGCCAGACCCATTTTAGCCGCTTCCGTCTCAATACTTGCAAAAAATAACGGAGATCCTACATCTTGCAAAACCTGCTATGGTTCATCCCTGCTCAACATTGGCTACAAGATTCTATCCAGCGTACTGTGGGAATGTCTATTGTCTTTTTGCGGCTTCCGGCCCGACAAATCGGCTATAGACCAAATCTTCACACTGAGGCATATCCTGGAAAGACCAGCGATATTCAAATCGATACGCATTATGATACGACAGCATTAATAGCAAATAATTATTCGAAGCGATGATCGAATTCGGGATCCCGCCAAAATTGATCCGCTTGTTTCGCACCACGCTAACACACGCGATACACCGTGCAGATCGGTTAAAAAACCTCTAAACCGTCGACAGGCTGCTGTGACACCTCCTTCCACTAATTGAAATTTTTAATAAATAAATTTTTAAATATATTAAATTCAAACTTTTTCAATATCTGATTAATAATAAATAAAAAAGTATACATTCAAATTATTAAAAGAAGTAGTGATATGAAACTTACAAAATTATATGTTCTTAACGAAAACAATGGAACTATCGAAGATGTTTTTCTTGTCTTGCAGACTTGTAATCCTCACCTTTGAGTTGTTGTACCTCCCTGTTATCTCGTTAAATCTTCAAGAACTGGGCTTTGTTTTGTATCTTAGTAGCCGCTGTAGTATTCAGTCACCAAGTCACCAAGGTAACTTTGCAGCATAGGTTGTCATTTTAAACAAGCTTTGTTTTCTTTGGGTCATTTTTTCTGAGACCCCACACTGCAGATGTCGTCTCTCTTTTTTACTACTGTCTACTGTTTAACTGTTCTTATTTTCTGTTCGACTTTCGCCTTCAGTCCTGTAGTTTGTAGTTTACATTACTTTTCTTCCACTTTCGGTTGGATTGGGTGTCCCTTGGGAATATAAAAACAACATTTTCATTTGACAAATAACTCTAAAATATAAACACGGCGGTATCCGTACACATGACATCCCTTGTCGGGCGTATCCCATTTTGAACCACAAATGTCCTTAAAATTAGCATATATTCCCTAATTCATTCATTTCTCACTTCTATCGAAAGGCCCTAGGCACATCTTTCTTTTTGTCTCTGGGGTGGTGATGGCGATGGCGATGGCGTTGGCGTTTGATTTCTGAGATTTCGTTGACATAAACTTATTTAATAATACATAAAGTCCTTGAAGCCGACGGCATCCGAGCACACATACGCTGTCCACAATTCACAAACACTCGCACGGATCAAGCTCTACGCAATATAAACGGAAATCATTTCTAACTTTGTAGAGACTGAAAATGCCCTCTTTTGTGTACTTATTACGTATGCGAGTCCTAGCGTTACCTCCTTAATTAAAATTCCTTCGGATACACCGTTGAAGTGTCAAGTTTGTATTAATTTACATATTTGCCAACATATACACACGCAAGGCATTTGCTTGCTCCTTCATCATCTCAGCACGCTCAGGATTGGGGATGTCTATCGGGCTAGAAGGACGAACAACATAGCCGCCCAAAGTACCACGTGCTGCATGTATGTACGTGAATATATGTATTAATAGTGTCTCTGACTCCAATCCAACATCGGATATACTGGAAGGGATAATATTCCGGAAAAAAGGTGATGGTATTACATGTACTTTCGGTGTTATGCAGCAAATAGTGTGAATGTGCAAATGGCTGGGTGTCTGTGTGGCGAGGGCTGTTTGCACGATAAGCTATTATCCTTTAAGATAACAATTTATGGGAGGATGAATATCTCAATTTTGGCTAAGATCCTGATTGTCGGTGACTGCGAAAGCGCTCCTATCATTTTTCAAGAGGGGATCAATTGGAACTTATTTTCGTGTTTCTCGTAAGTGGATGTGATTTACCAGGATATGGCGACTGTTTTGTTTTTCATAAAATTTATGATGGCTCTTGTATGTGAGGGTATGTGTCTTCGGTTGTTGTTTTATAGGATTTAAGGATATATTTTGAATGGTCATTTAGCCAGCTAATGGCGTAAAAGTTGTCGTCGTTGAGAATAACAATGAATTTCTGTTCTGTGTATTGTCCTTTCGCTGGAGGACACTTATTATGATACATAGTATCATAGCTGGGATTATATCGCGACGCACATAATACTTCGAATCTATAGAGCGTGGTTAATGTATAATTGGCTTTGATGCGGATTTTTTTTCAGCAAGCTTAAAGTGTTTAAAGTCAATAGTTTTTGGGGTAAAGTAGTTCTTCTAAAGTAAAAAAATCAAATACATCCATACAATGATGCTTTCCGTACCTGATGATGTTGACGTCTATAACACTAACAGGTCTCCAGAGTTTAAGGGACGTCTGTGAAGCAGACGGTTGTTGCAGTCATCAACTATAAGCTTTGTAAGCATCAGGTGCTCTTTCCGGTTAATTTCGTTCATCTCCTGGCACGGTCGATATTCCTAATTCACGGCTCCACCTCTGCCGAATTTCGAATCACAAACACTGCTCCAGCCTGTTTCAAATATGGTCTTAAGCTTCATCAGTCGGTATAGAAAGATAGAGTCATTACATTATTACATGTAGGAGAACATCACCTAAGTTGTACACAGGTCATTAGTAGGCCTGATTGAGTTGCTGCAGGTGCCTAGTGGACAGAATTCAAAAAGGTGTATTTAGTACTGGTATGTGTAGTTTGTATAGTTGCAAGTAACTCATGGTATTCAACATGCCGCAATTTTTCCCTTGAACCTACCGAGGATATCCTCACCCGCTTTAGACCAAGTGCATGCCAAGGGTAGTAAGGTCCTATTATTACTAATTGTCTATAAACGAGTAGTCTAAGTGCTTTGGAGGTGTTGTTGTAAAGTGACGTTCTGTCCAATTCGTCGATGTTGTCCATCCCTCCATGTTGAAAGCACATATGGTACTTGTTTTTGACCTAATTTAAGGCCCATCCCCTCAGAACCCAGTGCGTTGCAGTAGAAATCCAAAAAAATGTATTTTCCTAATTGCAATGAAGTGCTCAATGAAATACGTGCGTTGTGTCCGAAATTAAAAACATACAATACAAACAATCCCACACGACACATGAGATACAATGTTACACATCCATACATTATTGATACACACATGTGAGAATGAACTATCAAACGGAACAAAAGTCCGAAACTTCATCCATCCTTCTCCCTCTCATTAGGGCTTAAGAGCTGTTAATTTTATGACAAGACGCAACGCACGCAATGGATTCGAGCTTGTGAATTTACTCCTAAGACAATTTTTACATCAGTTACTGCCAAATCTGTTCTATTGAACCGACTGTTGAAAGATTGTGCCTGCGGCGTTAGCGTTTGAGTTCCGCACAATTCGTTCAAGTGCGATGTTAAAGAGATCACATCACAGCGCATTACCTAATTCTCTATGTTTCCCTTTTGACATCAAAGCTCTCGGTGGGGTCGTTGCCGATCTTGACAGAGCAGCGGACGCTCTTCATTATCATTCTGCAAAACCTGACGAGTTGGTCAGGGTTGTCAAAGCTATGCACGAGCTTGATGCCTCCACAATTGTCGCAGTTGAGAGAGTCGTGTGGATCCAGCTTTAAACTGCTTGCAATTGAACAAATTTTGCTTTTGTAGGACTAATGCTTATTATAAAATATATGAATTTTATAGAAAATATTTTTATTTAAAAGATTCAAAGATTGAGGAAAAAAGGGATTATGTCTTAAGTTTACTAAGAAAAGGCAATTGTTCAAATGTGTTTAAGGTCCGCGGCGTTGTGGGTATGTGCGTCGACCCCCAAGCCTTAAACTTCGACGTCGTAGATTCGATCCCTGGTCTGTCCGACAAAAAAGATTTTCTAACTTGGCCGTTCGGAGTCGGCATAAAACTGTAGGTGCTTCCATTCGGGAGAGAACAATAACATGCGCAACACGGGTGGTTGTTGAGCATCTAGGCCGGTATGGAAAAATTCAGGTTATTCTTCTACTATATGCTGCATGGCAATTCAATTTTTACAACTTATTGGTCAATTGTTAAGCCATTGTTTACAAAAAAAATTATTTTAATGTAGAATTATTTTCTTAAATTTTATTAACTAAGGTTGGATCATCACTGTGTCCAAAAAATTAATCTAAATGGGCCATTTTCTTGGTACAAGACTTCGATATCGGAGGTTCGGTCTTCCTCTCCTTCTCGAACCAGGTGGCTCGGTTCCGAAAACTCTTCGCCGGCGCGTTGTTTTCCATTCCCTCGATGTGGCCGAGCCTGTGTGGTCGACAGTTTGCTTTGCGGACTACATCCACATCCTTGTACAGCTTGTAGAGTCCGCGGTTGTGTCTTCTTCTCCATTCGTCTTTCTCGCAGCACCAAGAATCAACTCTGTATAACAGGACTGGCAGAATAAGGGTTTTGTATAGCATGACATGACCCATTTGTTTTGACAAACCGAAGTAGCATCGGTAGCCAAGGGCGAATCTGCGTCGGATCTCCACTACGATATCATTCGTGGAGTTTACGTTTTTCCCGAGGAAGTCAAACTCCTTTACTATCTCAAAATTGCATCTGTCGATTGGATGGTTTTAGACTAGATGGTGAGCGGCGGATCGGTTTTTGCTTCACAGCATATATTTGGTTTTGTCCTCGTTGACCTTTAGACCGGCTCGTTTCACCTGTTCCTTAATTACCGTGAAAGCTTCCACTACGGCGCGTTAGGACCGCGCTATAATGTCGATGTCATCAGCGTATCCCAATAGCTGGAGTGACTTAAAGAAGATAGTGCCTTCCGTGTTCACTTTGGCCCGCCGCACTATCTTCTCCAGTACCAAATTGAAGAAATCACACGACAGCGCATCTCCTTGCCCAAATCCGTTGCAGGTTTCGAATGGTTCAGAGGTTTTTGCACCGAACTGCACGGTGCATCGCGTATGTGTGGTGCGTCACAACGGGATCAATTTTCCCGATATTCCGAATTTGGCCATCGCTTCGAATAGCTCCTTGAGATGAATGCTGTTGTATACGGCTTTTAAATCGAAGAAAAGATGGTGAGTTGAATCTCGCTGGTCTTTTCAGTATGACATAAAATCGTTGAGAAATTTCATCAAATGTCAGAAGTTTCAAATTCAAAAGGGTAATTTTCAAATTAATTTGCATATCTGAACGTGTAGTTCGAATAACTTGACTTGTAGACTTACAGAAATGTAGGGAGTTAAACTGCCT
Source organism: Eristalis arbustorum (assembly GCA_916610145.1). Classification (NCBI taxonomy): domain Eukaryota; kingdom Metazoa; phylum Arthropoda; class Insecta; order Diptera; family Syrphidae; genus Eristalis; species Eristalis arbustorum. The sequence goes on along the minus strand of OU744317.1, from coordinate 62,023,980 downwards.
AAGCCTAGTCTTTTCTTCAAGAGCATTGATGAGCATATTCGGCTAATCACACACATAATCAACAATCAAAGTTATGGCTTTGATTACAGTAAATATAATAAAATGTTGATGTCCTTTGAACACGTACGGTTTTCAATATACATATCTACATTTGAACATACAAATCCAAATTATAACTCGATTACACGCTTGGAAAGCCATAGTAGCCCTCTTAAAGTAATATATGAAATGTGCTAAGAACTCATTTCTTTCAACCTTTCAAATAACGCACTTTCCATCTCTGATTGACTCCATCTATAAACCAAACAACGAATGTGACTTTTGCAATTAAAGATGACCCGGTTGCATCTAAGCAACCTGTGTATATATGTATCTACGAGCAACGAACAAGAGGTAAAGCTGAACTGATATTTATCAGTGTAACTTGGATATGAAGCATTTAACGTATGCTGCTAAAAAAGCAGCATTCCTGCGAAATTTTGGCTTTCATGAAAAACAAATCCAAACCGTTCAAATACGATATCTTCCACTTTCTGAAAACTGAAATGATAAAATAGGAATTCACAAGGTGGACAAAATGCTAGTGAATTTGGCCGTTCCTGATGACACGTTTTTCTTGTACACTGCCAATCATTGTCTTTTATGACATTCAAAATTTACGAATATTGGTTCACAACATCCCACCAATATCGCTTTTTAAATAATTACATTTACTTCCGTCACAAACAGGACGGTGCTCGAGAATCACTAGACTATCTTCTTTGCGAATATTATCGCTTATTTACCTTTGACTGTGCTGTGCGATCTACCGAAATAAAATTATTTTGTTTTGCTTGTACGCAGAATTTGTTCAACTGTGGGTACATTTCGACAGTCTTTAGAACTGACTTTTGTATGTACACTATGTGATATCAAAACTAAAACTGAAACTGAAACAAAAAACCCGAATGGTATAGCAATTGAGAATAACAATTGCTTTCATTAACCTCTTGCGCCTCGCGTAACACAATTCACAAAGCGGGGTGGTCTTTGTACACAAATTCACATGAAGTATGTACATTCCAAACGATGTCTGACTAACTGTTTTTGGCTTCACTCAAGGACTCCTTCATTTTTCATTCAACCGTTTATTTATAAAACAGTGAACCGCCAAGTGTCCAAGTGTATCCTTATGCACTGTCCGTGGCTGTTGACATTAATTGGATTGTTTATATACGGGTGTCTAGTTGAATGTGCGTATGTATGCATGTGTAGGTACAAAAGGAGTTTCTTTCAGTGGCATTCCATTGCTTTAAATTGCCTTGCATTGATGCAATGACACCCGCACTCATCAGAGCCCCCAAAAAAATTCAGCACAGTTCGCTGTGCCCAAACAAAATGACAATAGAGTGCGCGTCCCAAACCCCAAGCCCTGGTCCTAGACCTAGCCCCAATGCTGTCAACTCCTCTCAATGACAGTCCACTTCATTAGGAGGATAACAAATAACATTTTGCCGCAGTCTACAGTTTTCGTGCGCTCAATTTAATTTGCATTTTTTTTTTGTTTTTCTTTTTTGTCGCATGTTTCCTTTTTTTTGCTTATCGCGTTTTATCTCTTTTGTGATTCTTCTCTTTTTTGAATTTTTAATTTTCCATGGCTGCTGTGTTTTCGTGTCAGAACCAAAAAAAAAAGAACAAAAAAGAATAGCGAATGCGTCCTCGTATTTTCTCATTTTCAAGTGGAAAATCGAATTGAGGGTGCAAGCTCGCCGCAGCATTATTAAATGTTCATTTGGTCGACTCTCAATTGCTGATTGTCGATCGCAGATGAATAGTAGTGGCCCATGCCCATTTGCATTTGTCGTGTTTTTTTGTTGTACTCTTCCATCATTCGACAATATAAATGAAAACAAAAAATAAAAATGAGCGCAAAAAACACAATTCCATGTCAATAACAAACAAATAAATTTATTTATGACTTCATAGACCGTAAAAATTAAGCCAAAATACAACAAATCGGCAACTGGCAATAAATTGTCCTATGGCCACCATGGATGCGTGCGTAGCATTGTGCAAGTGCATGGGGTGCGGGTTAATCAGGACAAAAATTCAACCACAATCAAATCACTATTCACTCCATTTAAAATTGGCAATACATCGTGACTCCCGTAACGTTACAGGCGTACATTTCTAGGAGAGGATGACCAATGGTATCCGTTTGTACACTGAAGTTGAAAAGTGTTCCCTAAGTGTACATATGCGAACAATTAATGTGACACTATAATGGGTGACTAGATTAATGAGCATTAACGGCTTCACAAATATATTTTTATTTTATAGAAACGTAACCTCTTAAATATTTGTTTGTTTGATAAATTAAGTGTGCCATGATGCATGTACCCTGTAAGCTGTTAAATGTTATTTATTGCGATCCATTGACTTCAATTGTGACACAATTTATATTTTAGTATAGGAAAACAAAAAGGGCACGTTGTTAATATGATGGCATGACCATGGGTAGATGGCCCTTTAGCTCTTTACCGAGCTTACTAACACTAGTCTGGATCACTCAGACTGAAGTGCTTGTTCGTTTACTACTTCTCTTCCAGAGGAAATCCAGTCGGAGCTTCTGTGATATCATCAACTGTCACGTCAACAGCACAAAATAGCTGCCAATTGATCCGAGCAAATGCTTGGCGGGGAAGCAGTGGTTTACAAACCTTATTCTGAAATTCAAAGCTTTGATATGATTTCTGATGATAGACTTGATTATAGACTTTCTCGCATAGACCCTCCAGTTGAAGCCTTTTTCTGGTAATCGAGAGCTTCGTTTTTCGGTTCTTGCTTCATCGAACTTTGCGTTATTGTTCAGTTCACAAATTTCTTTCGCCCGACTGTGTTCATTTTCTTTGACTTCGATATCTGTGAAACCCGGTACGTAGCATATTCTCACCAGAAGAGCCCTAAGCCCATAAATCGTAGGTGGACGTTTATTGCTAGGATGACTGCTGTCCCATGGTTTTTTAATAAAAAAATTTGGCTCAGAACTTGCTTGCAGAATAATTTTTCTTCTTCTTTGATTGGCGCTACAGTCCGGGGTGGACCTGGGCCTCAACCAACATGCCTCCCCAGCCAGCTCGATATTTCGCCAGCTGCCTCCAGTTGCGCACACCAAGTTGGTTGAGGTCCTTTTCCACTTGTGTGCGCCATCTAGTGCGAGGACGTCCTCTGTTGCGCTGTCCCAATGGCTCGGTGTCGAAGGCTCTTCGGGCTGGAGCTGTGGTGTCCATCCGCTCTACATGACCTAGCCATCATAAGCGTTGGATCCGAAGACGCTTACCTAGGTGCATGCCGCTGTACAGCCCGTATAGTTCGTGGTTAAACCTTCTCCTTCAAACGCCATCAATGCAAACAGGACCAAAGATTGTACGCAGAACTTTTCTCTCAAAACAACCAAGAGCTTCTTCATCCGCTTTCAATAGCGTCCATGTCTCTGCGCCATAGAGCAGGACTGGGATGATCAGGGTTTTATACAAGGTCAACTTGGTGTTTCGAGAGATGGCTCTGTTACTCAATTGCTTCTTGAGCCCAAAGAAACAGCGATTGGCAAGAGTAATTCTGCGCTTGATCTCGGTACTGGTTGCAGAGTACTTCAAGGCACAATAAATATGAAAGCCAGAATTCGTAATTACTATAAGGTTTCCCTTTCATAATTTGAGTCGTTGAGCAAAAAATGCGTGGAATTCTGTAGCAAAACAATGAAGAAATTTGGAAGGACTCGAATCCGTCATTAAATGCATTTCAGGGCCTTGTTTCACAGATCATACATCACATATACCATGGTATTTCATACAACATACAACACTGTCATACATCATACACATCATACAATTTTCCGTTTCCTAGATTCGACTGGAAGTATTGTATGATTTTCTCTTTGTTGTATGAAAACTATTATTTTGACGTTTCATTCGGAAATACAAATTTAAAAATAATGTAGTAAATGTGTATTTGATATATGTACGTTTACTATTCAGTTGGGATCATTTCCAATTTTGTTTTTTTTTTTTATCGAATGTTGCCTTAATTTCTTAATTCATAGTTCTCCAATTAAAAAACGGAAAAATACAAATTCATAAATCCAAAATTACAAGTCGAAAAATACTTAATTTTGTTTATTTTCTCCTCTTTAAACTCATTTTGAAGTGAATACATTTCACATGCTGTTTGAAATGTATGATGAATTTGAAAAAAACATTGGTGTGTGATGTGTACAATGTGGTACCCCATGGCGTTGTAGGTATGTACGTCGACCCCAACACCGACGTCGTAGGTTCGATACTGCTCTGTGCGACAAAAATATTTTTTACGGCCTGACGTCTTTCGAATCATTGACAATGCTCAAAGACTATCCCAAACTTGGCCGTTCGGAGTCGGCATAAGGAGTCGGCACGCACAACACCAGTGATTACTGAGAAGCTAGGCTTTGGCCCTCTACGGACTGTAGCGCAGCCCATATTATTACTATATTATGATGTGTATGATAATTGCCTATGAAACCGAATCACACAACATTCCAAAATCTCGAGTCTAATTTTTATGTGGGACATATTGTAGTACAGCCGTTCATACAACAAGTCTGAGAACAGTTTGTATGTGATGTATGATATGTAAAACCGGCCCCAGGGTTATATTGGTCTTGCGGGCTACACATGGCTTATTTTTCATTTCACTTTGCGTCTATACCTATTAACTTGTTTAGAAATGAAGTTATCCACCCAGGAATGCAAATTAACTCCCACTAGTAGACAATGCGTCAGCAGAACGCAAAAGATACTTGTCTGTAAACCGGTCAACATTGGAGTATTTGACGCTAAAACATGGCATAAACCTCTAGTATGCCCAGGCACCTGCTTATGGGTTCTATAATGTTTTTCCTGCAGCTACAAGTAGATTTAAAGAGACTTGGATGAAACACTCAAACTTAAACAAAAACAGAACAACAATGACGATTCGATTTGCACAACTCCACATTATACGTAATAAATCAACCAAATAACCTGGTCTCACTAAATTCCAAATATCTCCGACAAGAGGAAACATTTTTTTTCCGATTGAAGGACATCTTAATATACTTGCTCGGAACATAGATTGTACATATTAGTCAAAATAAAACACATTGTACAGCATTTGTTCAGTCCAAACCTTCAGAAATAGATTCCATTTCAATCTCTAGCCAATTAGCTTTCCAAAAAACAAACCACGCAAAAACACACGACCGCAATGAAAAACACTCAACTTTGAACTGTCACCTTGGTCAATTGGTTTAACAGATTGACTCGATTTTTTTGTTTTTCTGATAGCTAGGCTATCTTACTTATTTGTCTACAGGTGTTAAAGAAATGGGTCCATGCCATGTTTAGGGGTCAAATATCCCACAGTTTGGTTGTCGTTGCAATCCTGATCCAGCTGTCTGGGCAAAGTATTAAATAAATACATAAAATATTTTATATAAACGAAGTGAGACACAACTTTACTAGCCTTCAAACAAAGATTAACATTCACCACGTTTTCTTATGAGACTACAAAAACAAGCACTCAAACAGAATACGTCTTCTTTAAGTAACTCTGCAGTCTGAGTTGACAGTCCAAGCCTCTCCCGATTGCGTGGTCTGTGGCTAACTGCATCTAGTTTCGGACATCAGATTTGTTTGATTCTTTGTCAGTTTGTAGGCACCACATTAGATGTAGCAGATTAAGATCTAAAGACGTTCAGACGTAAGACGTGAGGTTGTGTGTGAACACTTACCTCATGCCGCTCGAACAATCTAAAGGACTTTTGTAAGAGCGTTCGCATTGTACTTCCTGTATCATTTTCGTTCAGCCGGTAGAGACTAATTATAAAAAAAATAATGAAGCTAACAGCCGAAAACTTGAACTGATTTTGTACATAATGCGGATACCATGATTTTTTAAAATTCAAATTCCGAAAATACGAATCCAAATATAGCAAATTATGGCCAAGAGACTATTGAGGTATCTTAAGTTAAGTGGTAAACTAATATGTATACCTCTTGCTTGCTTGGAGTTGCTATGCAAATTAGAGCAACTTAGGATATCACCAACCTATTTTAGTATTAGTATTAATTATTTCACAGCAGAGAGTTGCGTCTCCTGGAATCAAACAAATTTAGTGATATTAGAGACAATACTTATAAGAGGATGAAGAACTTGCTCAAACGAATGATTCCAGATTGCAATATTTTCTCATCTGAACTATATTTAGTGCTGCTTTTTGTTTTTGTTTGAATTTTGCAAATTAAAGCATAAACTCATTTTGCAGCACAAACAAACATGTTGTAATCGAAAGACATTTATTTTAATTGTGGGATTCTACATAATATGATTTTATCGGTGGCTCTACAACTCGTACAGGTTCTCAGCAACTACTCGTGTTGTGCTTTCACTAGTGGAAGTTGTATTTTCACTAGTGGAAGTTACTGAGGCGGTAACGTGAATCTTATTTTCCGTCAGAGCAGGAGTCGAATCTATACAAGTAGATTGACTTGTGAATGAGTCGGCGCACATATGTATGTACCCACAACGCCACGGGTCACCTCTGGATCGTAATTAGTGAGAGCAATATTGCGCCTTAAAGTTAAATGTAAAAACTAACTGGTCATATAACCAATCTCTGAACCTTTAGAAAGTCATTTACCTCTTTGGCTTGAAAGTGATTTCGAGACGATCAAAATTAACAGTATATAAAATCCAAGCAAATGCGTTATCAGATACCTAAAAGTAAAATTTTAGAATTCAAGGAAGTAGCAACTGCTTGCTGTACTCCATGCGTAAGATTAAGTTAATTCAACAGATCGGTTCAGAGTGCGAATCGGGTAAATTAATTTCTCGATGACATTCAAATTGTTATCATTCAACGAAACTTTGGGATCTCCTCCAAAAAATGACGGATACAAAGAGTATACCACAGAAATGTACATTCTTCTTCCTTTTTCAGTAACCACTTTGGTTTTACAGGTGGTTATACAAATCCTTTCATGATTAGCTTATCGAAGCGCTCAACGTTGAATTTCAAAATTTTGCAGTCCGTATAAAGAAAATTCAATTTCGAGTGCGTACTGGCTCCGTCTGGGAGAATGTGAGGATGACCAAGATAACCAAGACCCTCAACTCACCTATGAATCATTACTCATCTCAGTTGCGTTGCAACATCTAGTCCATCCTTGCAATGGAAATGACAGGTGACCAAACGTCCCTTGATTTAACATCGTTATCTCGAATACAGCTTCAGATTTTACCTCGAGGCACTCGGCCGTATCCCTTTTCTAAATCTACAATACTTATTGATAAATGTTATTTATGTTTTATAGTACATAGGTCTGTTCCCGTACCCAAATAATCAATACAAACAACACAAATCTACGAAAGTCTGTTTCAGTACGACAAAAATTTGGGTTTTATGGCAATGTGTGCTCTCTCGATAAAGTAAAAAATGTGTCCACTCTATCCATCTTAGCCCAAGAAATTTATGTGGGTAGTATAGTAATTTGTTGGTGTTCTCTCAAATCAATTTAATTTTGGTGGTAAAGTTTTGAATTAGCTTAAGTTTTTTTTGTTATTTTTTTAATTAGTAGTTCGTAAAAATAAAAGCCAAATGCAATTCCAATAAAATTCTATTTTTAATTTACTACATGTAAGGCATCTCCGACGTTGTAAAGAACGCAGCAAGCTCTTAAAAAAGACATAAGTTACACAACCTCTTTGAGAGGTTTGTACTTCCATTCTTTAAAAAATGGCAGTCTCACAATTTGGTACAGAAACTACGGGAACAGACTTAGTATGAAGATGTAGTTATTTGAAATTACTTTCAACGTCTATACAAATATCATGTTTAATTAAAAACAATCTCCAGAGGTAATCCGTTGCACCGTTGTTCCGAGAGTGGAGAAACTTGTCCCGATTCGTAGAAGATTCACCATCCATCGTAATGAAACCCTGCAGCAAGGTTGAGATTTTCATCTACTACATACAAAAATCTTTACTCACTATCTAGTCTTCTTCTTCTTCGATTGGCGCTACAGTCCGGGGTGGACCTGGGCCTCAACCAACATACCTCTCCAGCCAGCACGATCTTTCGCCAGCTGCCTCCAGTTGCGCACACCAAGATGGTTGAGGTCCTGTGCGCCATCTAGTGCGAGGACGTCCTCTGTTGCGCTGTCCCAATGGCTCGGTGTCGAAGACTCTTTTATCTCACTATCTAGTCACGCTGACTTTATTATTACTGTTAGTATATATGATATTTTTTGCTTTTCTTATAAAATGTTATAATGATACTGACTCACTTTAAGTTTTAAGTAGAGTAACTGCGGCAAATGTGGCCCATGTGGGAAATATGACCCACCACTGCATTTCCCAAACCAAAGCCCAAAGCGGAAAAACATGCTTTACTAACACGTTTTAAAAAAAAAAAGTTTATGAAGTGTGCTAAAAATAAAAACGAGTGAACAAAATTACAGTGTGTTAAAATGGTCTACCCCATGGGCTGATGTGTTGCCCAGTAGGCTATATTTGACACGTTTTCTTGATTGAAGTTTTAATGAAACAGAGATCCTCTGAACAGCACACACGATTCCTGGGCTGAGCGACAAAAAAAATATATGCCTTAAGGTCCCATCTCTTTCGAGTCACTGAGAATGCTCAAAGAGTATTTGTCTAATCTAGAAAAAGCTTTTCAAACTCGGCCATTTGGATTCGGCATAAAACTGTAGTTCCCTTCCACTCGTGAGAGAACAACAGCACGCAGAACATGGGTGGTTGCTAAGAATCTACGCCCCTGCCAAGCGTTTTGTTTTCTGAACTAGTAGCTTTTGTCCAAATTGTCAGCTTGTCATGTCTACAGATTTGAAACTGCAAATGGGTAATTGATTTTTTCTTTATGCACCCACGTGTCCAACTTCTCAGACCGAACTAATCGGTCTCTCGTGCCGTCAAGCGCTAATTGTCAAGCCAGACCACCTTTCATCTTTACTTGTACACTTTGCATAGATAGGGGTAGTCTAAAAAATAAATACCATAAATATTCGCTCTTCAAATTGGCGCTAGTGGCAGTATTGTGGGCTGATGAAAACAACAGAACGTGAACTGAACCCCCACAACCAAATTTGAATAAATCGTGTCCGATGACATTGGGAATATACAAATCTTTCTTAACGCCACTGTCTTTTTTAGTCCCATTCAATCAATACTGATTCTCTTTCATGGAGTGCAGTTCATTGAATTTTTTTTCACTTCGCCATAAAGCATCACAGACGATTAATTTCATTATACCCGCCCACACTCGAATGCCGACCAATAAGTCAGCTGCCCTTCATTCTGTCATTGTTAGCAACCCCAGTGTCGTTCCCAAGGCATGAAAGTTCCAACGATATTTATGAATGAATTAACTTTTTGATTTCATTTTTCTCTTGTTTTGCTGGTAGCACTCACTGAGAGAAAAAATTAATTGCGACGTACATCATTCGCGGAAAAAAAAATAAATAAAAGAAATTTACTGATGCCGTATGAAGCATTTATTGCAAGTAATCTGTGAGCTCGGGTGGAAACTAAATTTCCAATCCAACGTTCTATAACCTAAGGCTGAGAAATGTTATCGTAAATATCATGGTGTATACGACCGTTGCGATACTTTGGTGCATTGTACTGTCCGCGGTTGAAGTGAAGCATGGCGCTGCTCCAGCACTAGATTCACAGACGCAGACCTCGACCTCACGACCGATGGCGTATTTTTGGGTGTAGCAACCATTGGAAGCATTAACTTTGGCGCACATGTAGGTAATGTTTTCAACTGTGGATGTGGAAGGATGAACAAAATTAGATGGAAATTCAGTTAAATCGTTGTCCAGCGGTATGGAGGGCATTTATGGTTACAACACTCACCGGCATGGTTGTACATGTATGAGTATTTTATACAGGATTCGCCGCGCACCAATCGACATCCAATTTCTAGCGGTTTTTTGTGAAACTTTTCCCACATCAGTAGCGTGTTCGGCTCCTTGCTGTTCGCTGGAAAGATGCAATTAAATTAGTGAAACGCGTTATACCCAAAGGTCCTTTGAAGGTTGCTTTGCAGTATGTAAAATGTTTCTAACTTTTGCAGCTGCAGATTGAAATTATTAGTTGTGTGTAGTTTTACATGGCAACATGCAAACGTTCATAAATTGATTTCCGTGGAAAGTTTTGGATTTTTTTTTTTTCGAAATACGTACCAATGTATCACATGCATGCTCTTTCATGCACTCACACTCTCGGAAATCCGTTTGTGGGCAATTATCGTATTTTTACTAATAAGAGTGAACCGTGAAAAGAGCTTCAGATTTGACCGAAACGAAAATAAAGCAACAAATGCTGAATTTCTAAATTTATTTTCTTACATATGAAGAACTACTGCTGGGGGCTTTGTGAGGAAAATCCTGCGGGTGCATTTCGGTCCCGTGAGATAGTGACATATAACGACGAAATGTACGATATATTCAGTGACATCGACTTAGACTTATTAAGATGGCTAGGTCATGCGAAGTGGATGGATACCACTGCTCTGGCCCGAAAAGCCTTAGAATCCACCCCCGAGGGATGGCGCGGTGCAGTAGAGGAAGACCGAGACTCAGGTGGTGCACGCAAGTGGAAAGGGACCTCAACCAACTATACGCGCTAGATAAAGATCGAGCTGGCTGGAGACGCTTGTTGTTTGAGGCTCAGGATTTACACCGGACTTGTAGTGCCACCCTAAGTAAGTAAAGTAAGATGGAATGTATTGAGTGAACACTTAATGCAATTCATGTGAATTGAAGAAACACAAAAGACCACCGAAAAATTTCCTGCCGATCGACCTCCTTAAGAAGTTAACGACTTTTGGTATATTTGCGGAGAGGAGTTCTAAATACTGTTTGTAAATGGGAAAGCCACTGACTTTTTCAATTAAAAGATACAAACTGTGTCGCAAAAATCTACGTACAACAAATGGGAAACATCAAATTCTAAAGCGCCAATATATCAGTTTGAGCCAAACTTTTTTAATTGACTTCTTTATTATTTGTCATTAGAGCTAATATTTTTGCACAATTTTAGCGCACCAAACAATCATTTTTATTAATTTTTTGTTTAAAACACACAAAAAACAACAACCGCAAAAGTCTGCGTACAATTGTGAGCAGCTGCTCGAAATAAGGCATCTGAGTGTTTGTTCTAATCCCTTTTAATACTTCTGCGAGATAAATTCACGAAAATAAAACAATGGGAGATTAGTTAAAAGAAATGTGTATCTGCCCATTTGTATTGTGAGGAACTGTATGTACAGCCATTCACAACTAATAAGAAACGATGGCGCAAGTTCATACTAATTTAAAGTCGAATTGCGCCATCGAAGAATTTTTTCACCTACATAACTTAAAGTAGGCTTTTTATTATTCATAGTCATCTTGTAGTAGGCTATAAACTTAAAGTCGACTTTAAATTTAAAACGAGTCGAACGTGATTTTAAGAAAATAAAGTTGGCTCTGAATCGAATCCATTCGAAGAGCTGGAGGAGGAAAAATTTTATTCGCGGTACAGGTTCTGTAAAATTACGGTTAATTACGTTTCAATTTTTGCTGCTGGCAGCATTGCCTTTTTTTAAGAAATGTTCAAGAATGTGATGTTGGTAAGAATTACTAACAAGTGAACTGGTAGCTTTTTATTGACATGTACAACTGCACGTTTGTACTTTCAGGAACCTTGCATGGAATTTCCCAACCAACAGTGGGCAGAATTATTAACAAATTCCAAAACGGATCGCGTTATTGCTTTCTCTTTTCATTTCATTAGGATTGCTCCATTTCCAAAGGTTTTTGGAGTGATAGATTGTACGCATGCGCACACCAAAGGTTAGGGTTATTATTCTCTTAATGTACAAATCGTTTGCGACGCCCAATGCAAGGTCCCGTGCTTCCAAGCATCTGGAATAGTTGCATCTTAATATATAAACTGAAATCAACTGTAAGTCATGAAGGTATATTGTTTGGTGATACAGGCTACCATTGTTCAAATATTTTGCTAACGCCAATCAGAAATCCTTTCAATCGGAAGGAAGAACTGTGCAATAATAGTCATACAGCAACAAGAAGTAAAATTGAATGCCTAAACAAACAATTGAAGTCGAAAATTCGGTCGATTTTAGAAAGACTACGCGTAGACTTAAACACTGCAAAAAACGTGATTGTTGCTGTTGCAATTCCGCACAACATTGCCAAGGAGCGTAATATTCCTTTCGTCGAAAATGAAGAAGTACCAACTCCCAGCCCGCAAAAACCACATCAATGTACTTGTTGAAATAAATGGAAGATCATTCAGAAATGAGTTCATAAATAGATTTGTTTGAACTCATATCACAGAACAATTAATATAATTAGAATAATAAACAAACATTGAAATAACAATCAATATTATCATCTTGCAAGTCATCAGCAATCATGCCTTGTACAAGGACACCTGAAGCATCAACAACTGGTACGGTAACGCAGTTTCCAGTAGCCGTTACTGCTTTCTTAACAGCGGTAGAGAACTTTTTGCGACAATTTTTATTCGCATTCATTGCTGCTTCAATTTATCCATGCTCCTTTGATAGATAGATACTAGCTCTGCACAGGCGTAAATATGTCTATGAATAACGAAAAGTTAAAGTCGGCTTTTTGATTTAGAGTCGGCTATAACTAAAGTCGACTTTAGGCACTATTAATGAGCTGACTATGAATTTGCGCCAATTATAATATGGGCTACCTCCCTACAGACCGTAGAAGGCCATGGCCAAACTTCTTAGCAACCACTCGTGTTGCGAGTTCCATAGTTTTAGGCCGACTGCGAGCGATCAATTTTGAGAAGCTTTTTCTGGACAGGAAATACTCCTTAAGCAGTAAAGCACAGTGACTCGAGAGAAAAACCGGAGATCTAACCCAAACATCAATGTTCAAGTGTGTTGGAGTCGACTGTCAATAAGAACGGTAAAATCAAATCAAATAGTAATTCCACCATTGATAGCATTCTGGCCGATTCGCTGACTGCCAGGACCTCCGCTCGAAAAAAAACTTCCATAAGCAGGAATTCTAATAAAGCAGTGTACGTTCAATTATACGGAGAAACTGCCCGCGCTTGTGCCAGTTTGCATCTTCGAACCACCTGTGTATACGTGAATGGTCGAGTTGTTGATGGATTCTATTGTCATGACGGGAAATGATGTTTTAAAGGAATTTCAAAGTCGAGATGTGGGAGTGTGTAGTCGTTTTCAAAATTTTGTAGAGTGTCAGTGAGGCTTGCAGAGCACTTGGATTGAATACTTCGAATGGCACTCTTGGCAGTGATAGCTTGCATATACAGGTCGAGTGGTAGATTTTGGAGCATCTCATTGCCTGCGGTCGGGGTGTATTCTGGTTAGAAGATTAAGTGAATTTCAGGGTGGGCTGCCACCATACTATATAGGTTTTACGATCGCTGTGTACATCCACAGAATTATCTTGGGGTCATTTATGCTGTTAATCAGGTATAGGGCACAGATAGCCTTCTTGACTCTTTCTAAAACGTTTTCTTTCCAATTTAGTTTCCTGTATAGGATAAGTCCAATTTCGTACTTCGTCTTTTACATTCAGGGTAGTGCCTTCAATTGTTGGCAGTATGAATCGCGGAATAACCTTTTTGTTGGTGAAGAGGAGTCACTAAGTTGTTTGTGGGTTTATGCCTAGACGTCCATTTAAGGGAGGCTTTTATAGCGTTTTCAACTAGTTCACTGAGAATCGGAAGGAATTTACTATCACCACTTCGTTTTGCGATAGTATTGGTTCATGTAGGATTTCATTAATAACTAGCACCCAAAAGAGAGGAGGTAACCATTAATTTTAAAATTATATTAAGATTCATAAATGAGTATTCGAGGAATAGGGACTGAATTTAATAACGAAGCAATTAAAATGTAAAATAAATATCTATTCAATAAATGTATGTCAACAAAAGACAAATCGGAAATCAATTTATGTTACAAGAACAGCAAACAGATATGTGTCATTCAAGTTGACGAATCGCGATAAAAGCAAACAACCCGACCGACCACTTTATGTGCTTCGTTTCATGATTACACCATATCACATCATTAATCGGCGAATTACCCTCGAAATGAGGACAATCTGAGGAGCTGCACAGACACGGTGCCACACTCTGCACTTGCCCTAGAACCATATTATGTCCGCAACTCGTAATTGACCCATTAATTTGTGTCTAACCTAAAGTACATTGTCCCTACTGAACTCACTTGTAGCCACTAATGGCCGTCGACATGGTACATTCTTCAGGTCCTGTCGGAACGTTTCACACGTCAGGTTCTTTATCTCACTATCCTTGTCAAACTTCTCGCCCAGCCATGTAAACCGAAAACAGTAGGGATAATCACTTTGCTTCGCATTTGGCTTTTCTGTTATCACCAGTTCTATATCAAAAGTTAAACTATTAAAAGTTAATCTTGGTTGAGACTTGAACATAAAAACTCCATCGGCGATACCTTGTTGCGATTGAACCAAACTTCCGGACAAAATCACTAACAAAATCTGCCACTGTGTCATTTTCTCACCGCACTCTGGGATAGTGCACTTTAAGACGCTTTCAAATACACTGACTGTCAGCACACCAAGGCGAACGTTCTTGCAAACGTTGAACAAACCCTGTTATCTATCTATCGATGATGATGAAGTTTGCGATGATATCTTATCGCATGTCGTATCGCATCATTGTAAAAGGAAAGGAAAAAAATATAATAAAGAGAAAAAGCAGAAACAAGAAACTGAAGAAAAATAAAATCTCCTCAGCATTTTTTTTGTCTTTTGCGCGGTGTCTTCTTACCTTCCGAGAGGTTAGAGCGAAGATATGATACGAGTATAGATCGATAAACATCTATTGAGCATGAAAAGTTGTAAGAGTTCATTTTCCGGTATTTGTGTCTCTGATTTTATTTACATTGGCACGGGAAGCTCAGTGGGATTACCGATTGGGAGGTAAGTGCACAACAATAAGGCGGTCTATGGAAGTTCAAGGATGCTTAGGATTCTTGATTAGTGTGTCAGTTGATTTTTATTTCAAACTATGGGGGTGCAAGCACACAAGTAAAGTGTGGCCATGGTTGTTTGTAAGTGATTAACATAAAACTGAAAAAACTCTTGGAGTATGATAAAAAACCACTCAAAACAGTAGGTGAAGCACTTACTGGCCACAACCATCTGAAGTACCACGAAAACAAAATGGGTCTTACCCGTAACTGCATCTGCAGGGGCTGTGAAGACTTGGAAGAAAGTGTGGACACTCCCCACAACCTCTGTCACTGTCTCTGCAAATTGAGAAAAATAACGTATCTATATAATAACTAAACTAAATAACTAACCTTTCTTATTCCAAGAATAACCCAAGGTTCCAAGACCATCTTAAGTGATTCACATGATCCACCAATGACTGTCGAATCGGAATCGCGCGATTTCTTTGACATCCAATCACGAGGAACAACCAGTGCTAAGTGGTCCTTATGAATAAAAACCACTAAATCATATGCATGTGCCACCAGTTCATTCCTCCCCTGTCTAGTTGTAGGAGTGTGGGGTAGAGGTGAGACGATACCTCCCTTAGGTGTTCGCTACTGCCTGTTTCGGATATACTAAAACTCTCTAGCTTGGCCTGTTTATTTCTATCTACGTTAAAGACATAAATTGTATTGGTAAGTACGTTTTTGAAAAGTCCTTAACTATGGTATGTTTGTATTCTTTATAATAAACAGATTTTGTAACAGTGCTCACCACATAGTGTAGTATTCTTTCTGCTGATTTGCGAAGGCATCAGTACATAATGGCTTCGGATACAGCTTATTAAAATTAGCTTAAGCCATGGAAGAACCAATCTCTGTATGGAATGATTCCATCTGGGCTTTGAAAGGGGCGGAGTTGGCTATTTCGATTTTGTCGTTGGTTATGGTTTGTATGTGGGTAAGTAGTGGCATTTATGCACTTAGGCAAAAGTAGGCCAATTATACCGCCAAGAGGGTAAATCAAATTATAAAATACATAAATATATGTGTTATAGGTGCCGCTATAGCGCTACTCCAAACGGCTCTTAAGGACCGTGAAAATTATTTTTGTCGCACAGACCAGGGATTGAACACACGATGTCAATGTTGGAGTCGACTTATAATAACAAAAAAAATCAATTGTACTCATTTATTTTGTTTATTTACTTGAATGCTTCTCAATTAATATGTTATCCACTCTCCTCTATTACCAATAATTGCTGGGAGTCTTCGAAGCATGCTTTCTACAAATCTTATAAATATAACAGCAGCATCTGTATATGACAGTTTAACTTATTTTCTGCTCCGGATAAAAATCTATATTTGGATTTTCAAAGAATCTTCTCCTCATTTCCCCTCAGGATTGAGCAATTGCCTAAAAATGTATGGTATTTTCTTTTTCTTCCAAATTGCACATACAAAAAAATATGGGTAGACCTTCTCTTTTAGTTTTAGGCGTTCTCCACGGAGTTTAAACGTTGTTGATATTTCGAGATTATTATCTTCCATTCATTTTTATTTTGTACTTCTTGACATGCACAAACAGTGTTTCTACACCTAAGTTACTGGCCCTCGGCGGCCATTCTAAGCTAAGCCTTATCTTGTTCTATGTCTTTCGACTTGAGCTAACAAAGGTTATTTTAAATTCGAATTCATTGGGTGAAAAAATTGTATAATAAGAAAATTAAAAAAAAAACTTATTGTACTAATCGATCGACGTTATGGACGTCTTTGAAATACTTTTTTTCAACTAATTTTATCAGTGATACAAGTGTGAGTCTATAGTGGCTTTCCTAGTTGAGTCGATAGCAGGACAGTCGCGTAGGATATGATGGGGGCTTTTCTCTTCATTGCCGCGATCGTCTAGGCAGTCGTTGAAGAAAACGATTAATCTTTCTCGGTGCAGGCCTGCGCGTGCTCAAGGGGTTAATAATACCCTTAATTTTCCGGGCTCAAGACACAGCACGGGCCGAAGGTATAGAGGGAGAGAGAGAGAGGAGGTACCTGTGCACATTGGTCTTAAACATCTGCGGATTGTAATCTATTGGAAATATTGAGCTGGGAAGAACATTCCATATTCGTGTAGTGCGGCTAAAAAACGAGTCTCTAAATTTTCATACTCCTACACCTCATCATTCGTCCGTCTTCGATTCGGCTGGGTGTTACTTGTTTGGCAAATGATTGCGTTAATTCCGTCGGACGGAGTGCTTCTCAACGCAACGTTCCCTTGATACATACATTCATACCAGTCTGCACCTGTTTAAGTTTCTTACAGTTAACAATTTGCTATTTGTTGTTATATTTATTTATTTATTTTGTATAATTTGCGCGTGCACAAAGGGTTATTAATACCCTTAATTGTCCGGTCAAGACACAGCATGAGTCGAAGGTATAGAGGGAGAGGAGGTACCTGTGCACATTGGTCTTAAATATCTGTGGACTAAATTCTATGGGAAATATTGAGCTGGGAAGAGCATTCCATATTGGTGTGGTGCGGCTTAAAAACACGGCACGTCGATGTTCGAGCGAGTCTAATGAACCCACGATATAGTTGTCTCCTATAAGTTTTATCGCTCGCTTTTGGATTCTATCTAGTAGGTGCAAGTTGGTCTTGGGGCACCAGACCAGATATGAGCGTTATACTCAAGCTTAGGGCGAATATACGCCTTATAGATTTAAGCCAAATCAGAGGGGGTGAAGTATTTCTTGCATCGATTAAGGAAACCTAAACATTTCGCAGCATTTTTGGCGACCTCGAATATGTGATCGTTCCAACTAAGTGTTATGTTGATGTACATACCGAGGATGGAAAGTTTTCCGGTTTCGTCGATACAAGCGCCATTCATGGATAATGGCTGATTATCTGGGGTTCGCTTTAGAGACAGCAGACAGTATTGAGTTTTGGAAGCATTGAATGCCACTCTGTTGTTCTTACCCCAGTTAATTGTGCTGTCCAGATCGGAATTCAATGTGCTTGACATACGCTGCCGTTCCAATATTGCTCCGAAGGGCAGGGTCGTGAATTTTGGAACGAATATGAAAAGCTGAGGGTGCTGTCATCAGCGAAGGAGTGGATTGGATTAGAAGTGGCAGACAGGAGATCATTTATAAAAATGAGAAAGAGTGTCGGAGACAGAACAGAGCCTTGGGGGACACCAGCATTTATTTTGTGGATGTCAGACTTGAACCCATCCAAAACAACTTGGATTGAACGGTTCGAAAGTTAGTTTCTAATCCATAGAAGCAGAGATTCATCAACACCACAAGCACGCATTTTCGACAAAAGAGCTGGATGCCAAACTCTGCCAAATGCTTTAGAAATATCAAGCGCAACTATCTTGCTTTCGCCTGCATTGTGCAAAGATTGGTTCCGCTTTTCGGTAAGATAAGCAATCAAATCACCAGTGGACCTGTTGCTGCGGAAGCCATACTGTCGGTCATTAAGAAGTTTCCGCGATTCAAGATATTTCATAAGCTGACGATTTATCAGCGTTTCCATGACCTTAGAAAGAAGGGACGTAAGTGCTATGGGTCTATACGAGGTGGGTGACGAAGATTCGCCCTTTTTAGGGACGGGCTGGACAAATGCTGTTTTCCATCTACTCGGAAAGAGACCTGAAGAGTAGGATAGATGAAAAAGGTTAATCAAACTGCAGTGCTAATTGTTGATCGCTTTAGGGGAATCAGGCTATTTGATCAGATATGTTTTGTTATTCTACAGGCGCTGCCTGTCAATCATCTAGTATCTATTTTCTGAACCTAGCTGAAGATAGCTTTTTTGAGTTTGTAGAAAACGAATTGCTGACTCGCTATTCGTAAATATACAAATATCTCGAGCGGATAGGACAGAGCTTCGCTAATTACCATTACTTGCGCTTGGAAGACAGTGCAGCGTCGTCGGGGAAACAGACAGATTTATTCCGCCATACCACAGATCCCTGTCCGGAATCGGGTATCAAAGTTGCTCTCTGGGAAGTGTCATGGTAATGTGAAATCTCATTAAAAGTTTTGTTGGTGTAAGATTTTGGGGTGTCCATGTGTGTTATCACTTCATTCAGAACAAGCTTTTCGTTTAGTTTCTTGAGGTGAATTCCGACGTTAAGTATATTGTGCATGGTCACTGCAAGAAGATAATGACCCGAAACATCGCAGTCGTTTGTGCAGTGCGATTGTCCATCACAGTCGCTGGATGCAAGTCCCATTGAAAATGTTTGGGCATTCATGAAGCTAAAGCTCCAAGGAAAGAAGATCTCGAAGGTCGAACCATTATCACGAAAAATACGAGTTTTATGGAGATCTGTGCCTCAAAATTATGCTAAAGGCTGATTTTTTAAAGGCTATAGGAAAGTTTTTCAAAAACAAAAAATACATTAAATTCAGAAAAATGCATGAACTCTTTATTTGAATCTATAGTACGGTACATCTAATTTAATGTTTGAAGATTATTTCATGCAAATGATGACTTTAACTGCGCTTCAAATGGTATATCCACTTAGTCCAATTTCGGCATACTCTTTCCAACATTTCGGCCGGTATCTCACGAATAAATGCTTCAATGTTGGCTTCCAATGCGTCAATTGAAGCGGGATTGTCTGTATAGATATGAGCTTTAACATAGCCCCGTGGTGGCCCGTGGCGTTGAGGGTATGTACGTCGACCCCAACCTCGACGTCGTAGGTTCGATTCCTGCTATGTGCGACGAAAACAATTTTCACGACCCCACCTCTTTCGAGTCACTGACAATGCTCAAAGAGTATCTCCTGTCTAGAAAAAGATTCTCAAACAAAACCGTTCGGATTCGGCATTAAACTGTAGGTCCCTTCCACTCGTGAGAGAACAATAGCACGCACAACACGAGTGGTTGCCGAGAAGCTAGGCCCTGGTCCCCTACGGGCTGTAGCGCCACCCATATTATTATTAACATAGCCCCACAAAAATTGTCTAAAGGCTTTAAGTCGCACGATCTAGACGGCCAATTGACTGGTCCCGAACGTGAAATTAAATTCTCACCGAACTCACTTCTCAATAAGTCCATTGTTGCGCGTGCTGTGTGGCATGTGCCACCGTCTTGTTGAAACCACATGTCATGCAAGTCAAGCTCTTGCATTTTGCGCAAAAAAAGTTGAATATCATCTCACGGTAGCGCTCACCACTCACAGTTACTTTACGATTCGTATCATCTTTGAAGAAGTACGGTCCAATGATGCCACCAGCCCATAAACCGCACCAAACAGTGACTTTTTCTGAATACATTGGTAGCTCTTGCAATGCTTCTGGCTGATATTCACTCCAAAATCGACAATTCTGCTTCGTCACTGAACACAATTTTTCGGAAGAAGCGCACGATGAACTTTCTTAACAGAGCACGCATTTTGATAATAAAATTCAATAATTTGCAAGCGTTGTTCGTTTGTAAGACGATTCATGGTTAAATTATGGACCAAACTGAAGATGTTTGACAGTGAAACAAAACACGAAACGTGAGTCAGCTGTTTAAACCAATGTCATCGCCATCCAGGAGGTGCGATGGGATGAGCCGGGCAAAAAGAGGATGAAAAACTGCGACATATATTACGGCGATTGCTACAAAGAGCGAAGGCAGCGCTTGTTTGGATGCGGTTTTGTTGTTCGAGGCAAGAAGTCTTAAGCTTTAGATACATTATCGAACGCCTCACAACAATCCGGATCAAGGCAACATTCGGCAACATCAGCCTAATTTGCGCCCACGCCCCAACGGAGGACAAAGGCGATGATAGCAAGGATGACTTTTATGATCTCCTAGAAAGAACATACTATCAATGCCCCAGTTTCGACACCAAGATCGTTCTAGGAGATTTTAATGCAAAGCTGGGCAAGGAAGAAGTCGTTGCTAGAGTCGTCAGAAAACATAGCCTATACGACAACACGTCCGACTATGGACTCAGGCTGTTGGACTTCGTGACGGGACGAAACCTCTCTGTAGGCAGCACGCGGTTCCCTCACCTCAACATTCACAAAGGAGCCTGGCGGGCCCCTGATCAATCAACCGTCAACCAGATTGATAACATTGCGATCGACGTCAGATACTCCTCCAGTATCCTCGATGTACGAACGTTCAGAGGTGCTAACATCGACTCGGATCATTACCCTGTTGTAGCCAAGGTCAGAACTCGGAAATCGATTGTACAAGGGAGTACAGCACGACCAAAACACTTTAACGTCGGAAAATTACAATCGCAATCGACCGCCGATTTTTGATCGAGTTTCCCTGAAGCTCTCAGAGAGTCCAACCCTGCCAGTCGAAACAATCGACGAACAGTGGAAACGTTGTCAAAACGCCATCAGAGAAGCTGCCTCTGATGTGTTGGGAAACCTCGAAAAAACCCATGGTTTGACAATGAGTGTCGAAAGCATTCAGCGAAGCTAGCAGCATATAAGGCAAGGCTGGATAGAAGGACAAGAGCGGTTCGTGAGCTCTACGAACTTAAAAGAAGGGAACAGCACCGGCTTCTCAATAAGAAAAAGAAGGAGTATGAAAAGCGCGACTTAAATTATTTGTTGAAAAGAAATGAAACGCAATTATTTTTACCACATCACAAGTATTTATTTAATTTTATTCTGAGTGCCGCTGTCAATAGCTTGGCCGCACACTCTTTCAATCCATAAAATAATCCCCGATTTGGTGACATTCGATCGGTTTTATATCATCAAATTGATTAGCCAAGCACTTCTCATATCCAATTCAGAGGTAGGCGATTTTGCTGACTTAGCACTATTATGTATTTTTCATTCCATTGCATTCTGTTAATGCAAAAGTGCCGTCTTGCGTAGGTGGTCTTTTTGGTAGGTGGTAAGTAACTCGCGCGATCGAGGAAATGGAGAGGTGGTATGGCAGAAATAATATCCGAAAGTTTAACCAGCGGGTGAAACAACTATCCAAAGGGTACAAACATCGGACAGAAGCCTGTCGGAACGAAGAGGGACAACTCGTAGTAGAGTCGCGATCGATACTGAGAATCTGGAAGGATCACTTCTGCAGACTGTTTAACGGCTATACCGCTGTCAGGCAGAATGTTCTACTCCACGCAATGGACGACGATAGAGGCGAATTTCGTCCCCCCGATCTAGACGAAGTCAAGGTAGCAATATCGAGACTGAAGTCGAACAAAGCTGCTGGAGCGGATGGATTGTCCGCGGAACTGTTTAAAGCAGCTGGAGATGATCTGATTGGGCGCATGCACCAGCTCATCTGTAGGATATGGTCGGAGGAAAGCATGCCCGTGGAGTGGAATCTTAGCATCGTTTGCACGATCCACGAGAAAGAAGACCCCCTTGACTGCGCCAACTATCGTGGGATAAGTCTCCTTAGCATCGCCTACAAGATCTTCTCTGCCGTTCTGTGTGAGCGCCTGAAACCATTCGTCAACATCATGATAGGTCCCTATCAGTGCGGTTTCATTCCTGGGAAGTCTACTATCGATCAAATTCACATTACGGCAAATCCTCGAAAAAACCCAAGAGATGCAGATCGACACCCACCACCTATTTGTCGACTTTAAGGCCGCATATGACAGTGTGCATAGAGACGAGCTATACAAGGCCATGTCTAGTTTTGGCATTCCTGCCAAACTCGTCAGGTTGTGCTGGATGACGATGGAGAAATCTCGCTGCTCCATCAAGGTCTGTACCGAACTCACCGAGACCTTCAATGTCAAAAAAGGTTTTGGGCAAGGCGACACGCTGTCATGTGACTTTTTTAACATTGTACTTGAGAAGGTCGTGCAAAACTCACACAGCATACGCGGACGACATTGACGTGATTGGCCGAACTCAGCGAGCCGTCAATGAAGCGTTTGCTTGTATTAAAACGGAGGCGCCAAAAATGGGTTTAGCGGTGAATGAGGGCAAAACAAAGTATATGCTGTCATCAAGAAAGGACACACAGCATCGACTACTCCGTCAGAACCATAGGCAGCTACAACTTCGAGATAGTAAAGGACTTCATCTTCACTTGCCTCCCAAGTTAATAGTGCGAACAAAATCAGTACCGAGTTTAAACGCAGAATAACTCTTGCCAATCGCTGTTTCTTTGGGCTCAAGAGGCAATTGAGTAGCAGAGCCCTCTCCCGAAAGAATAAGCTCGCATTATATAAGACCTAGATCATCCCTGTCCTGCTGTATGGCGCGGAAGCTTGGACTATCTCAAGAGCGGATGAAGACGCACTTGGTCTCTTCGAGAGAAAAGTTCTGCGTTCAATCTTTGGTAATGTTTGCGTTGGAGGTTTCTGGAGAAGAAGAAGGCTAGAATGTCCAAACATTGTCCAAGACCACGGAAGACTTGTCGGAAGCCTTATTGAGAAATAACAACAAATTTCCCCCGAAAACCAAAGTGGACCATATTAGCCGCACTTTTTTTAAAACCCAATTATGAAGTTCATTTGAAGTTTTTGTTTATAACTTATTTTTTTAATTATATGGTAGTTTCTGAGGACTGATATGAAAATGATTTGACAGTTAAAGCAAAAAACAAATGGATTAGACTTAATTGTCTGGTCTTATTTTAAAAAATGTGAAGGGTAGGCCATATTTGTCGCACATACGCTATTATTGGGATAAAGACAATTGAATCCGGCCAGTTAACGTGTTACATATCTGTGAGTTAAATTCATGTTCAGTTTATTTAGGGTACCAAAAAACTCAAGAAACGTTGGTTTACCTTGATATCCTAACAGTAGAATTTAGTTTAGAATTGGAGCTGGTTGGTTAACAAACAAATTCTGCTTCAAAATAAGTTCTGCTTTATTTGTTCGTACAAGAGACAGAATTACAGACGCAATTACATTGAGGACACATTTAAGGTCTAATTTATAATTTTTGGCTGTTCACCAAAAAATGTTTACCAAGAAGTTTACTTTGAAACTGAAATTATTCCAAATTTAAATCAGGAAAGTGAGAAACTACCTGTTGCTAATAACTTTAAACTTGCTCAACTTGACCGTCTTTTGCAATATTCTCGTCAAATAATGCTGTTTCTTGTTCCCGTTTATCCCTATTTACCTCTTGATATAACGTCAACACAAGCGATGGGCAATTGCGAATAAAAACAATGGAATAATTCGATTGTTCTCACAATCGCAATTATTCGAATTCAAATTGAGCGGAGTCGATTGTTGATTTTCGATTCCTGTAGGTCCGATTCCAATCGTCAACGAATGTGTGTATTCGTCGATTCTTCAAGTCGGAGAGAGATTGCTAAATTGTATCCGCTGATTCTCGCAATTGCCCATCTCTTTTTCATTTATGAGAGTGAGAGTACAATCCTCTCACTAATTGGAAGAGAAGGATGAAGTATGGAAGTATCGAACCTCCAAAATTCAAATTGCCACGGGAACCAATATTTTTCAGAAATTTGGTTTGATTTGTAGAAAATTCCAATTATAGAGGCTTGGCTGTATTTCTATTTTCAATGTTCCTATTGTGGTAGGTACAGTTTCTTATTGGAACAACAGCCTTACACAGATTTTTTACACTGATGCCAACATATGAATAAATCGGGGAATACATACATTTCTTCAATGGGATATTAGTACCCGGCATTCTCTTGGTTGTATTAGGTACTGGGAATAAATTGTAGAATTCGATTCGATTGTTTTCTGGTGAGACCGAATAAATCGACAATCGAATTCAATTTTTAACAATTGCCAATTTGTTCGATTGTGAAATTCGTTCGCAATCACCCATCGCTAGTCAACACCGTTAGGCTAAATGCAATCAATACAAAACCTTCAGGTTTTGGGAACACTAATTGGCCTTATTGTGACTTTCTTTCAAATAGCATTTCACGTGAAAAAAATTTATTTTTACTTTGCCCCTATTATGAATTTCGACCGAAAATTTTATTTATTTTCGAAAATTCCCCCCATTATGAGTTTTGATTTCGCGTAGAACTTAAGACTTTCACACGAAAAACTTGTACCTGATTATTATAGGCGCAAGAGAGAACAACAAAGCGGATAACGCTGATATGTTGTTCGTTTATTTGAAAGCAAAAAAGTGGAAATATCAATTAAACGTGATTTTATTTCAAGACAGAACTCTAAATGAGAAACAAAGCATTGAAACTGACTGATTGCGTAAAATTGGGAGAAAGTGGCAGAGTTTTGTAGCAAAAGTGACGCTTAATGGAAACAGCCACAGTTGGATGTTTTTTCTGTTTTAAATGACTATCTACAGCTAAAAAATATTTATAAAATATAAAAATATTCACGAGTGTTCCATCACACCTACAACGCCAGGTATCCAATATTGGAGTACAAATCAGAACAAATTTTTATCCATTCTACACAAAGAACCTGTTCAAAAATGTCCACAACCTGAGCAAGCACTAGACTGAAAAATGATTGTGCCCAGCCAACCTCGTAGTCCTTGCCTACTCCCTCTTGATACCCACCCTCTGTACAAAAAAACGCAAACAAGCGGCCAGCTTTACAATTGGTGGTCTTTCAATCTTTTGTTTTGCTGGGGATAAGCAGTTGGTTAACACTTCAAGTAAATGTTTTAATGCTGGTTTATTAAATCGGTAATGCTACTGAAATCTGAAAAAAAAAAAACAAATGTTTTAGTAATTATTTTATCAATCATTAAAGACAACTCCAAAGAATTGGAATACTCTTTTAAACTCATTCGAATTTCTAGTTCTATTCTCTAATAGGCACAGTATTCTTAGCGCAACAGAGTTCATATTCATTTTTTCTCAAATTGTTCACAGCCAAAGCACCAGAATCCATGCTCGAAATGTCACAGCTGATTCGAAATTTTGTTCGCGTGAAACATAATATTCTAATAAATCCGTGCTAGCAAAAATGTCCACATGGAATATTTCCCGACCGAAACTCACTATAAGGTTGATTAAATTTGCATGGCGAAAGTATCCTTATTCGTTGTTAACCATTGCTACAAAAAGAACTGAATGTATAGCTAACAATGTAAAGTACCTGAACCTATCGGAGGAGTTGAAAGTACTGATGTGTCGTTCGTCGCTTCCTCTATCGGGTGTGGATGCTAGACTGCTGCGTCGACGAAACTGCTGTAATATGGGTGGTGTTACAGCCCGTAGAAGGCGAGGGGCCTAGCTTCTCAGCAACCACTCGTATTGTGCGTGCCATTGTTCTCCCACTAGGACAATTTTATACCAACTCCGAACGGCCAAGTTTGAGAAGCTTTTTCTAGACAAAAGTACTCTTTAAACATTGTCAGTGACTCGAAAGAGTTGGTGCCGAGAAAATACTTTGTTGTCGCTCAGACCAGATATCGAAACTACGACGAGGTTGGGGTTGGCGCAAGGAAAAAAAAATGGGCGAGATACTTAAAATATTGGAAAACTTTTGGGGAGATTATTAACAGAACATCTGATTAACTTTTTTAATATAACCTATATAAACATTTAGTTCCAAAAAAGGTATATAACTTCATATAACACGCAGTCCTTCTATTTCAAAACAAAATCATTCGAATTAGATAATGAAAAGGAAAAACATAAAGCGAGACCCAAGATCTCGGTACTATTTGGCACAATGGCAAGTAAGAATATTAAATATTTAGTTTTTTAACTACTGAACCTTGATATATGTGGGGGATCACTTTCTATATAATTCTAGCTATAACCGGCGCGTCGTCACGCATATTACAAAATTCCAGAAAAATTTGAAC
The DNA here is from genome assembly GCA_916610145.1 of Eristalis arbustorum. Taxonomy (NCBI): domain Eukaryota; kingdom Metazoa; phylum Arthropoda; class Insecta; order Diptera; family Syrphidae; genus Eristalis; species Eristalis arbustorum. The sequence goes on along the minus strand of OU744317.1, from coordinate 61,997,171 downwards.
CAAAACCTTTTTCAAAAAGTTCTGAACAATATGGACAAAGACATCTGCCTCTTACCATCTAAGGTTCTCTTAAGGACAAACAAAATTCAGTTTAAACTTTTTAGTTACATTTACGTCATGCCCTAGTCGCTAGTATGATTAAAGTTAAAGAGCAGGATCAAGTATGTGTGCCGGGAGCAAGCATGTGTTTTTTTAAATCGAAGCAGTGGTGGTAGGTAGATAGGTAGTGGCATCCTTACACTTAGGTCAAAGTAGGCCCATTGTACCGCCACGTAGGTAATTCAAATTTCGAGTGATGATTATGATAGCCAACTAGTTTTATCGAAAAATTTTACCAGTGGTGCATTGCTGAGGTCACTTAGGCTGTCCTAAAAAAATTGACCTGTAGTGGCTTTCCTAGTTGAGGCGAGAGCAGGGCAGTCACAGAGGAGGTGCTGGATACTTTCATCCTCCTCCTCCTCTCGGCAGCTTCCACGGAAGTCATTAGAGAAGATGTCTAATTTGTTTGCGTTAGGGCCTATTAGGCTGTGTCCGGAGCCTTAGGGATTTCAGTCTACTTGAACTTTTTGGATCAAGATAAGGTCATTTGTTTCTTCATTTCACAGGTGCTGCCTGTCAGCCATCTGGCATTTATTTTCTGTGTGGACAGGTAATTGAGCCATAACTTGAAGGTTGTTGGCAGAGTTCCTATGTTACAAGAGATTTCTTCAATCGACAGTCTGGTGGTGTATTTATTGAGTTTGTCAGCTCTACATTTTCGTGAGATGTCTCTATGACCTGGTACCCATCATAGGCGAAATTTGAACTGCTCGGACATTTCGTTAAGAGATGGGCGGCAGTCGATTACTATTTTTGAGTTTAAAGAGAACGTTGCCAGGCATTTAATTGCTGCCCGGATATTCGTAAAGATACAGATACGTTCAAACTTAGACGCGACAGGGTTTCTCTAATCGCCATTACTTTCTTCGAAGACGCTGCAGTGATCGGGGAGACGAACAGATTTGTTCAGGCTTAAGCACTCCTACAAAACTCCGCTTCTTACGCCGCGCCGTCTTGGATCCATCTGTGTAGAAGTGCATGGCCTTACCAAACGCTATGGTGCCGCCGTACCACAGGTCTCTTTCAGTAATCAGGGTTTTGAAGCTGCTTTCGCTTTAGTAGAACTGCCCCCACGACAGTCGACTGAACTACTCAAAGAACAGCAGAACGGCTATAGAGGTAGATGGATAATAACTAACAAACCTAATACATATGATCAAGAAGTTATCTTGCAAAGGCTTCACTAAAGCAGGGAAGATTAAAAACCTCCCACACTTCTCAAATAAATTGTTCGGTAAAAAAGAATAAAAAATTATCAGTCAAGAGATCTCTTGGAAAGATATCTACTCGAACATCAAGAATAATAACGAGGTCAGGCAAATCAAGAAAATCCATTCAAAAACCCCCACGATTCCAGAGAACTACATAAGCCTCTAGTCTGAAATCTCTTCAACTCCTCTTTCTCGGAAGTGTTGACGCAAGCGAGCAGGAATTGCAAGAAGGAATGAGGACTAAAGTAGAGATGTCAGTGGCATAGAATTAAAACAAGAACCTCTGTGGACTGTCAAAAGTTTTCCTCCATATAGACCGCCTATGCTAAGACGCATTTATACGATGATGGTACGAGGCGCCATCATGGACTTCCTTCAATCCATAAAAAAAAAACCTTCTCTAAGTCTAACCAGCAGAGTAATACACTCTCAGATGCGAGACGCTAAGATCCACAGAGGAGTTAATAGGGGCAAGCTAAATTGGAAGCTCAATATCCAGGAAAGGGTAAAAAAGCCTCTTCACTGGATTCACACCTCTATCGTCAGACCGACACTTCTGTATAGTGACTCAGTTTGGTGGACAGCACTAAACAAGGCTATAAACTGCAATGCACTCAACCGAGTACGAAGACTAGCCTGCCTGTGTGCCAGCGAGGCACTGAGAAGTTCTCCGGCACTGACGCACTGAATATTCTACTCCATCTCCCACCTTTGGAAATATTCGGGAACAAGCAGCAGCAAACACAGCCCTGAGACTCAAAACACTTCGATTGTGGTCCGAACTCAACACTGGCACTCAACCATTCTCAAGGAATTAAATTTCCTACATAGCGACACCGACCGATATAGAGAGATTGTTGCGGCAACAATGTCGAGCACCAACATCTCCATCCCGAGCAACCCCACTGATCTCGAACATTCAGTGGACAACCTCACAAAAACCCTCAACAATGCAATGGCAATGTCATGTCCAATCAGCAGGCAAAGAGGCAAGTCTAAACCTCCCTGGTGGAACCATGAAATTGACTTTCTGCGCAAGAGTTGTAGGAAGCTCTTTAACAAGGCGAAGGGCTCTCGTGATGCTAAGGACTGGGACTCATATAAGGAACACCTCAGTACCTTTAAAACTGAATTGAGAAAGGCCCAACGAACCTCTTGGAGACTTTTTGGTGGTAAAATCGAAGAAGTCTCCGAGGCTTCCAGGCTAAGAAAGATTCTAGCATCATCCCCTAAATCACCTAGCTTCCTACAAAAACCTGACGGAACCTGGACCACATCCAGTGAGGAAAACCCTCAGTCTCCTTGTCGATACGCACTTTCCGGGCAACTTCCCGATTAGAGCCAATAAGGAAGTCGTATCTCCCCCTAACACTTCATGTAACTTTATAAATGTCAGCCACACCACTATCATGTGGGCACTGACAAGCTTCAAACCCTTCAAGTCAGCGGGACCTGACGGCATCATCCCGGCGGAGCTTCAAAGAACAGCTGACCTCATCATGCCTTGGATTCTCAGCATATTCAAAGGCTGTATGAGTCTCAGTCATGTCCCCAGCTCCTGGAAAAGGATCAAAGTAGTGTTTATTCCCAAAGCGGGTAAATACTCCCATGCCAAACCGAAGGACCTCAGGCCAATAAGTCTCTCCTCGTTTCTCCTGAAAACCTTGGAGAAACTTATAGACCAATATATCAGGCATGCTATCCCAGTATGCAGACTCTCATCTGCACAAAATGCCTACAATAAGGGCAAGTCTGTAGAGACAGCCCTCCACTCTCTGATAGGCACCATCGAAAAATCTCTCGAGTTCAAAGAATACACACTTGTGACTTTTCTCGACATCGAAGGTGCCTTTAACAATATCAACCCGGAAGCAATTTCACTTGCGCTTAGCAACCTCGGGATCGGAAAGTCCCTAGTGGCCTTCATTCATCAGCTACTCACCAGCAAAGTAATACACTCTCAAATGGGAGACGCTAAGATCCATAGAGGAGTTAATAGGGGCACCCCACAAGGAGGTGTTCTCTCACCCCTTCTTTGGAACGTAGCGGTAAATGAACTGCTACTAATACTGGAAGAGGTAGGGTGCAAAGTTATTGCCTATGCGGATGATATTGCCATAGCGGCATCCGGCAAATTCGTCTCTACTCCAAGAGACATAATGCAGAATGCCTTTGACAAGCTACAGGCATGGACACAAACATGCAGACTTGGCGTCAACCCACAAAAAACGGATATCTTACTCTTCACCAGAAGATACAAAATCCCCCAATTCGACCGCCACTGCTGTGCGGCACTACATTACAGCTAACCACCAGTGCGAAATTTCTGGGTCTCACTCTCGACAGCTAGCTAAACTGGAAGCTCAATATCCAGGAAAGGGTAAAAAAAAGCATCTTCTGCACTTTTTAGCTACAAAGAGGCCATTAGATGCACACCACGCATCGCTCACTGGATTTACATCTCTATTGTCAGACCGACACTTTTGTATGGTGTCTCAGTTTGGTGGACAGCACTAAACAAGGCTATAAACTGCAATGCACTCAACCGAGTACAAAGACTGGCCTGCCTGTGTATCAGCGGGGCACTGAGAAGTACTCCGTCAGATGCACTGAATATTTTCCTCCATCTCCCACCTCTGGAAATATTCGGGAAACAAGCAGCAGCAAGTACAGCCATGAGACTCAAAACACTTCGATTGTGGTCCGAACTCAACACTGGCCACTCAACCATTCTCAAGGAATTCAATTGCCTACCTAGCGACACCGACCGCCTACTAACCCAGGCCATCTTCGAGAGGAAATTCTCAATCAGCATTCCTTCCAAATCGGATTGGATGTCTGACATGCAAACACTGAAAGATCCTCTGCGCATCTTCACAGATGGATCAAAGACAAAAGAAGGGGTGGGTTCAACATTGCTATCTCCGTGAAGCTCCCTGATCACTGTAGCGTTTTTCAGACAGAAACCATAACGATTAAAGAGGCGCTGTCTTGGCTTAAAAACAATGTGATATCAAGAAGGGATATCACCATCTGTTCCGATAGTCAGGACGCCATAAAATCCCTGGACAATGTCATGTTCTCCTCTAAAATATCCCTTAATTGCAGGCTGTCTCTTAACGAGATGGCCGAGCATTTCAATATTCAACTCATGTGGGTGCCGGGACATTGTGACATAGCAGGAAACTGCAAAGCCGACGAACTCGCTAGGTGTGGTACAACCTCATCCCTATCGATAACAGGGGTACCGCCTTCCATGCCGATCGCTACAGCTTACCATCTTCTTAATTTCTACACAACTAAAACCACAAAACAAAAGAAATCTGGCCATCACTCACCCTAAAACGGTCACTCAGTCTACTTGGACTCAGCAAGCCCTCATTAAGGACCCTCTTAGGAGTCCTAACCGGGCACTGCGTAATTGGCTCTCATGCTCGCAGGATGGGTGCTCCATATAATGATTTTTGCAGAAGCTGCATGGATGAAGAGGAGGAAGAAAATACTCATCACCTTCTCTGCTCCTGCAGTGCTCTTGCCAGTCGTAGGTTCTTGCACCTAGGAGCCTACTACTTCAGCGGCCGTAACGAGCTAAAAAGTGACAGCATTGGCCAACTAAATCGGTTCATCAGCAGCACCAACTTGTTCCAGCGTGGTATCACAATGGGCCTACTCTGGCCTAAGTGTGACTGCTCTGCAGCAGTCAGCCACTACTACCTAACCTAACCTAACCTAAGTCGAACATCTAGATCAGTGATTCTTAACCGGTGCTCCGCGGAGCACTAGTGCTCCGCAAGATTGTCGCAGGTGCTCCGCGAAACGAAAGCTAAACTCATATAGTATAAAAAAATATACATATAAATTTATTAGAACAAACTTTCAAATATATGTATATGCGGTATGTACTTAGTTATGAACAAAAATTTAAATCAAGTAGGCCGCATTTCAAATATATGTACATATATGCGGTATGTACTTAGTTCAAACAAAAATTTAAATCAAGTAGGCCGCATTTCAAATATATGTACATATATGCGGTATGTACTTAGTTCAAACAAAAATTTAAATCAAGTAGGCCGCATTTCAAATATATGTACATATATGCGGTATGTACTTAGTTCAAACAAAAATTTAAATCAAGTAGGCCGCATTTCAAATATATGTACATATATGCGGTATGTACTTAGTTCAAACAAAAATTTAAATCAAGTAGGCCGCATTTCAAATATATGTACATATATGCGGTATGTACTTAGTTCAAACAAAAATTTAAATCAAGTAGGCCGCATTTCAAATATATGTACATATATGCGGTATGTACTTAGTTCAAACAAAAATTTAAATCAAGTAGGCCGCATTTCAAATATATGTACATATATGCGGTATGTACTTAGTTCAAACAAAAATTTAAATCAAGTAGGCCGCATTTCAAATACACAAAGTAAACCAATGTGTTTTCAATAATTATTTGATTAAATTTGTGCCAAAAAAGTGAAAAAATTTATTTCAGTAAGTATATTACGTTATAATTGTAAATTAACATAAATTTAAAATAAAAAATTAAATAAATATGTGTACATACATATTTATTGTATTTATTTATTTAAATAAACTTAATATCAATCTCCTATGTTTTCATAAACTTAATTTTCTTATTCTGCATTAAACACTTTCGAAAAATACCTCTATTTACGCGTATATATATATGTATGTACTTATTCTTATTCCCAATTTATTTAGCCATGGACAAGTTCTTGAAACGAAAATGTAATTCTGAGAAAAATATTAATGATGGACCAAGTACAAGTCGGAGTAGTATTAATAGTGGTAATACAGAAGATGTGTCAACATGTAATAAAATAAGGAAGACTTATAGACAGTATTCTGACGAATACATCAATTTGGGATTTACATGGACCGGTGAAAAGGAGTGTCCAATTCCTAAATGTGTTGTATGCGGTGTAGAACTGTCCAATAGTGCTATGTTTCCGGCTAAATTAAACCGACACCTTACTACTACCCATGCTAATCTTGTTTCAAAAAATAAGGATTACTTTAAAAGGTTATTGGGCATGCAAGATAAGCAAGCAAAACAATTTAAATGTGCTATGACAATATCTGATAAGGCGCAAATTGCATCATACAAGGTAGCCGAGTTAATTGCATTGAAACTAAAACCACATACTATAGCAGAAAGTCTAATTTTACCGTCATGTTGTGAAATAGTCAAAATCATGTTTGGAGAGGATGCAATAAATGAGATTATGAAAATTCCCCTATCTAATGATACAATAAAAAAAAGAATAAAAGACATGTCACTTGATATCGAGGAAACGGTTAATAATAAGCTTTCAAAGAAATTTTTTGCTTTGCAAATAGACGAATCTGTTGATATTAGCAGTAAAGCTCAATTACTTGCATTCGTTCGGTTCATTGATGAAAATGAAATAGTTAATCAATTTCTTTGCTGCAGAGAGCTTACAGGACATACAAAAGGAAAAGATATCTTTAATTGTATTACTACATATTTAGAAAAATACCAAATATCCTGGGATTTCTGCGTTGGAATTTGTACAGATGGATGTCCATCAATGGCAGGATCTATTAAAGGATGTGTTACACTTGTGAAGGAAAATAATCCAAATATCATATCTACACACTGTTTTTTACATCGGGAAGTTTTAGTTTCAAAAACATTGCCAAACACTTTAAAATATGTTTTGGATGAAGTGGTACAAATAGTAAATTATATTAAATCGAGGCCTCTGCAGGAACGCATTTTTAAACAGCTTTGTATATCTATGGATGCTAAGTATGAAAGTTTGCTATTGCACACTGAAATAAGATGGTTGTCTCGCGGTAAAGTCCTATGTCGTTTATTAGAGCTCAAAGATGAATTGTTGTGTTATTTCCGAAATGCCGCTGTGGATAAATTTGCAAAAAATTTTGAAAATGATATTTGGTGTGCTAAATTGGCATATTTAGCTGATATTTTTAAATACTTAAATTCAGTAAATACAAGTATTCAAGGTAAAAATGAGAATATTTTAACAGCCACGGATAAAATACTGGGATTCAATAAAAAAATATTGCATTGGAAAAATCGAATAACAAAAAACAATACGCTTGATATGTTTCCTTCAATTCAAACTAAAAATGTCGCAGATATTATTCCTGCCGTAATAGAACATCTAACAATATTGGAAGAAAAAATCGAATGTTACTTCCCATCCCTTAAATTAGAATCCTATGACTGGATACGAAATCCGTTTGGGACATTTGAATTTTCTAATTTGGAACTGTCTTTACAAGAAGAAGAAGAAATTATTTCCTTGTCTACAGATCGATCTCTGAAGATGGAGTTCATAAAATTGTCTAATGAACAATTTTGGATTTCCGTCCAAGATGAATACCCATCTTTATCTAAGAAGGCAATCGCAATATTATTACAATTTGCTACATCATATCTCTGCGAACTTGGATTCTCAACATTAACAAATATAAAAACTAAAAAACGAGAAAGACTTCTCGATTTAGAAGAGGAAATGAGGGTAGCAATATCTTTTATTAGACCCAACATTGGCGAAATATGTAAAACTCACCAGGCTCAAATATCCCATTGAATTTGTATTATATTTTAAGTCATTTTGAATTTGTAACAATTTAGTTTTGTTAAATATATTGAATATATTTTATTTTTTGTATATTGTAGTTATTTGAGTTGAATAAATAAAAAAATAAAATACAAATTACTAGAATCAATGTTATTTGGTAAGGTGCTCCGTGAAGGTTTCATGTAATTAGAAGTGCTCCGTGAGCTCGAAAAGGTTAAGAACCACTGATCTAGATGATCGAACTGATTCTGGTATCCCGTGAAAATGTGACTTAGGGGTCGATTTTGTTGCGTCCTTCTGAACTTTTATTACTTAACTTAGCTGGCCAAGACAACTGGTAAACTTCTATTTTGCTTTACAGGCATTATTAAATTAGAAAGCCACAAGCTGTTTTAGGTGCAACTAAATTCCTACCGCGGACAGATATCGTCTACTTAACCGGAGAAGATATCCGTGGCTGCGAGCGATATCCCGGTTTCAGGAGGATTAAAACCGGTAACAAAACTCTACGTTCTCTTAGTCCTTAGTATCGCTTAACACAACTAATGTTTGTTGCTCGACTAAGTATTATTTAACGATATTGCTTCTCTGAAAACTACGTACTTCAATAAACACTATTATTATTGATCTAAGATGAATGAAAGATGTTTCAAATTCAAATTTTATTAACTATTCTCATGTATAGGCACATACGGACATTGCATTCATAAGTTGTTTTATGTCTTTTATTGATAACCAGATTTCTTGTCCAAAGGGATCTCTGAGGAGCATATAAATATATACAGTCCAAACTCTGTAATCGCAAATGATAGAAATCGTGGTTGTTGCATTTAATGAGGTCGTTGCAACTACCGAGGAAAAATTATGCATTAAGTAGAGCACATTTTGCTGGGTTTGAAACACAAAACAAATATTTTCTTTATTTGTTTTATTTATTTCATTAATTTTTTGATTTGATTGATTATTTAGCGAAACAAAATTATCCGTTGACAACTGCTAGTAATACATGCAAAATAACAGCGAAAATGCAAAATAGCAGCAACAGCAGAAAAAACAGAAGAGACTAAAACAAACAAAACACCCTACATAATTTGTTTACATATTTCCTTAATAGCATCAGAGTTGCAGAGTTCCATTTTTTTTTTTGTTTTTGATTAGTTACACTTATAAAGGTTACAATGCTATGTTTTATACTGTTGCAAAAATCGAAGACATAAGTGTGTGGGAAGGATAGCGGTTACCGAGTTCGTATGGTGCCTATAAACAAAACTAGTTCCGAAGCATTTAAATTCCACTCGATAATCCACCATCAATTCTAACTCATCAGGGTTTATGCCCATGCGCAACCAGGCGAGTTTGGACTTGACCCAAGACGCCTAGTTCTGTGTCTGCCCTCCTGATGGAGTTGTATTTTATTCAAGACACGCCTCGGAAGTCGTTGTATTGGGTACATTCGTGCCACCATCAAAGCATAGCTCTTTCGTTTCGGAAGCAGCTGTTATACATTGAGTTCTTTGCGAACAAAAACATATACAATTGGTCTTGCATGCAAAAAGCTTAAGCTGAATAGGGCTCAACAATAGGGGCCCAACCGAAGTACATTGTAGAATACTTACAAGGTTTACAATGTTGTTTATCAACAAATTGAATATTTAAATCTTTGACATCCGTGTGTCCTTGTTGGTCGTCTAGGTATGGGATGGTGGTGATATAGTCACCATGTTTGGGTGGTTTCGGATGTCGTTTAGTTGCCTCTGGAACAGTGTCACCATGTACTCTTGTAGGGTGTGGGCTTCTTCGTAAAGTCTCCTCTTGCTTGCTCCTCCTTCTGACGGTCCCTGTCGTAGGTGAGTATTCGAAGTATTTTCCTTTCGAAGCTCGAAAACTTTTTAATGCTGGCCGTGGAGATGTATGTCATATACGAAAACCCAAACCCTATACCCAGCTTGTATTTGCAGCTGGTTGCATAACCCTACGTGAGAGTTTGAACAAGTACTGAGATGAAAACCGCTAACTTCGCTTTGACATCAAGCTCGGCCTTTCTAATTACAGATCTTAAAAGCTGTTTCAATATTGACCCACCCTACTACTTTTGATAATGTTTGATTAATGTGAATGTCGTTTGCTTTGTATCCCCGCTTGCATTTATGCAGTTGCCAACACGCATTGATTTTCAAATAAGCACAGTCAAACTTCGATAACACGAATACGATTTGCAACAGCGACAGCACTGAAACTTATAAAGTTTTTCACTACTTCGAAGTTATAGCTGTCTATAATGACGTTTTGTCCAAGACGTCGGTGTTGGTGGACTTTTTTTGTGGACAGCATATACTTTGTTTTGCCCTCATTAACCACAAGCGCTATCTTGGCCGCTTCCTTCTCGATGCTCATAAACGCCCCACACTGGTTTGTGGAAGATCGTTCCTCTGGTGTTGACGTTTGAGTTCCGAACGATCTTCTCGAGAATGATGTTAAAGTGCGTCTTGTCTAAATACTTTTCTGACATCAAAGGTCTCAGTATAATCTTTACCGACCTTGAAGAAACACGCAAAGACGGACGAGATTTGCAGGGATTCCAAAGCTTCAAAATGCTCCGTATAGCTCGTCTCTATAAATACTGTCATACGCGGCCTTAAAGTCTATGAATAAGTGGTAGATCTGCCGTAATGTGAATATTTGGTGAAGAGTGGATTTCGCCCTGACATTGACCAATCATGCTCTTAACATAGGGTTTCAGGCGTTTACACAGAATCCTTCTTTTCTGCTCACGAGAGCTATCACCCTTCTGCAGTGCCGCTTTTTATGCTTCTTTTTTGGCTGCATGTTCTTGCTGATATTCTCCATCGAACCAGGTGCTTCTTTTTAATGGCAAAGTGAAAAGCACATCAGTTGCGGCTTTTCTGATGGCTTCTTGGCAGTATTGCCACTGGTCTTCTGCACTTGATGTCGGCGGTATGGGTGAGAGGTGATGAGAGACTCGATCGGCGAATTATGTGTATTGATCTGGAGACCGCCATGTTCCTTTGTGGATGTTAAGGTGCCGGAATCAAGTGCTTGCTATACTGAGGTTCGCGGCAAAGTCAATTAGCCTAAATCTGTCATCCCAGGAGGTGTCGTGTAGGCTGTGTCGTCCGACTGCACTATTAAAGATGCCCTCCTTGTTCAGTCACCAAGGACAATCTTGACGTCAAATGTGCTCGTAAGTTTTGACAAGGAGCTCGGAGAAACAGCAGTTGCGTCACATTTCTGCTCCGTCGTTCGCACGTATGAGACTTATAATGGCGATTTTAGGCTTGATTCGGATCGTCACCAAGGGTTTGCTAATACACCTAAAGCTCAAGACTTATTGGCTAAATCTGCTGCTAATATTTATAAATGTACCAGATGTACCGGTATGAAATTTGTTTTGAAAATAAGACGCTAATTATTAATGGGAAAGTAATAAAATTTTATTCAAAGTATTGGCCATTGTTTTCTACACATTTTGACCACCTTTATGGCAATTTGTGAATACTACGCCAATAAAATTGTTCGTCTTTTAAAGCAAACCAATCAGACACCCAATTTTTGACTTCTTCGTAGGAATCGAAGTGCTGCTCAGCCAATGCCTGTCCCATCGATGAAAACAAATATTAGTCGGAAGGAGCCAAGTCTGGTAAATACGGCGGATGGGGTAGCTGCTCCCAGCCAAGTGTTTTGATTGTATCCTAAACCGGTTTTGCTTTGTGTGCATGTGCATGGTCATGGAGCAAATTTACCTTGCCGTGTCTTCTGGCCAATTCTGGTCGTTTCTCGATCAATGCATGGTTTAAATTGATCATTCGTTATCGGTAGAGATCAGTATTAACGGTTTCGCCAGATTTTAGGAGCTCGTGGTACACCACACCGTTTAGGATTCTTAAAATAAATCCATTTTTAATCGCCAGTAACAATCCGATGCAGAACCGATTTTCTTACGTGTCTTTGAAGCAAAATTTCACAAGTGTCCATCTGTCTTTCACTCAATTCATGTGGCACCAATTTTCCACACTTTTGGATCTCTCCCATAGCTTTTAAACGGGCATAAATTGTTTGTTGTGCAACATTTAACATTGCTGCCATTTGCTTTTGACTCAAAGTGTCATCTCCATCCAATATCGTTTGCAATTCGGCGTCTTCAAACTTTTTTGGTGGTCTTCCACGTTCTTCATTTCTCACATCAAAATCATTTCTGAACCGTTGAAACCATCTTTTGCATGTTGCTTCTGATGGAGCATGATCACCATATGCCTCGACAAGCATTCGATGCAACTCTGCAGCACTTTTCTTCAAATGAAAACGAAAAGTATTCTCACCGTTCGAATTTGGCATTAAATTATTCTAATCGTGATAGAAGAATAGCTCGCACAACACCAGTGGTTGCATGTGCCGCTCATATTATTACTATTACACGCTCTAATCACGCCCTTAGCTTTTGAATGCAATCTTCATCTTCACACTCCTAAGAATGAAAGGATAACATTTTGAGCGACGTTTTCACCAAGTGGCGCGCCCACACAGTAAAAACTGAAAAGGGCGAAAGGACTCCATTATTTCAGGACTAATTTATTAAAGGATCAAATGATAAACCCTTCACATAAATTTAAGTCTCCAAAGTTTTGTGGCAAAGATCTGGGGGGCAACTGTTTGGCTTAAGAAAAGCCAACCACCGTCGTCGACTCTATTTCCCCTTTTTTAGCCTCATAAGTTCACGTACAGAGCTGCAGCAAATCCTCTTCACCCTCCGTCTACAAACTCAATTGCACTCACAACTTAGAGCGGACACACTTTCAATTTTATGCTGGGTAATTTTGTCGCGCTCCCAACTTCTTAATAATTTATTGAATACTCTCTCAAAAACAAACATTTTCACAACCACCACCATTCTCTAAGCGTTCTGCATCTTTTGAAGCGGCGAAAGCAACGAGATGGCGGTGAATATAACTTAACGTAGGCTACAGTGAGAAGAAAAAATGTTTAATGGAACAAGAATCACCGAAATTTTCCTTAAAGGTCGAAGGCATTAAATCATTTAGATTTTATTGTATCTCTTCAAATTAATGTAAATTCTAAAATAAAAATCTATCTTAACTTTTGGTCACTGCCACAGAATTCCCCTGGCGGCTGTTGAAAGTTACGGAAAAAAAAAAAAAAATTAAAAAGGAAACCGAATGCGGGCCGCGTAAATCTTTATTCCGGGGTAAATATTTTCAGGATGAGGTAATGGGGAATTATTGTATTTGAGTCGTGCACTCTGGAAAGTTCGTTCGCGGCAGATGAAGACGAACCTTAAGGCGTGAAGTAGTAACGGAAAGGAGCAGTGGTTAAGAAGTTGTTTTTTCCTTTCCTACACCACCATCGTTCCCAGCGAAGAAGGTGCTTGCCTGCGCGAACCGAGCGCGATAAATTAATTATGAAATGGATTTTTAATGGCGAACGTGAAGCTTTGAAGTGAGGGCATTGTTGTTATTCTTCGAGTAATTTCTGTGACTCGAAGGGTTTATTTTTGATTTATTCACACTCCGTAGTGGATGCTGATGCAAGATGATGGAATTCGGTGTCCCTTTGTCTTCATGGGACGGAAGTAATTCTGTTCAAATTAATTCAGCAGAATTATGTGGAAATCTGTAAAGTATTTCAGGGCTTCATTATTGCTTTGGAAACTTTATATTCGGTAGTTTAGCTCGTTGAGTGGATTGAGAAATTTAGTTATACTATTGAAATTCTATGGGTCTAATCACAGTAAATTGAAATTGCTGGAGGTGTCTCGGCGATGGTGAGAAAAGATCAACAAGGAATATTGAATTTTAAGGTTGTGCTGAACTGGGGGCGATAAGTTTGAATACACCGAATACTTTAATGTTAGTATTCACTTCAGATGGATTACGGGTTACATAATTGGGAGGGTAAAAAGAAAATATATCTCTAGAACTGCATACTCACTCGTACTCTGTAACGCCGTATAATTGTACGCGAATTTTCTGTATCCCTAATTGAGTTATCTTTCTCCATGAGCCACCGGTGAACATAATCAAACCCTTGAAATGTGTTATGCACTCCATGGTTTTCGACACGTATATTCGAACGAGAAATAAAAGAGTAAAGAGATATTCGTCTTTGGCCATTTTCTCCCCCTAGTCCACGGCGACATTTTCGAATTGTAGGCCGTAAAAATAAGAGCTTAGTGGATATTCCCTTTCATTTCACACAACTTGAGCGAACTGCGTATTTTGCGTTATTGTTAAGATTCAGCCATTGAGGCAACGCTTCAAATTGTGTACTAAGAACGTTCCTGGTAAATATGCATCTCTTAGAACTTAACCTCCTTAAGGTCCTCACATCCAATGGATATAAAACTCGGACAGAAGCCTGTCGGGGTGAAAGTGGACAACTGGTAGTAGAGTCGCAGTCGATACTGAAAATCTGGAAAGATCACTTCTGTAGACTGTTAAACGGCGATGCGGACCAAAATACCACTTTCAGTGTGGCTTCAGGCCAGGAAAGTCCACAATAGGCCAAAGTCCAACATTACGGCAGATCCTGGAAAAGACCCAGGAAATACAAATCGACACTCATCGTCTCTTCGTCGATTTCAAGGCCACATATGACAGCGTACATAGAGACGAGCTATACAATGCCATGTCTAGTTTTGACATTCCTGCCAAACTCGTCAGGCTGTGCAGGATGACGATGAACTCTTGCTGCTCCATCAAGGTCGGTAACGAACTCACCGAGACCTTGAATGTCAAAAAAGGTTTTGGGAAAGACGACGTGATTTCTTTAATGTCTTCCTGGAGAAGATCGTGCAAAACTCACACGCCAACACTAGAGGCACGATCTTCTAGAAATCCGTACAATTAGCAGTTAGCATACGCGGACGACATTGACGTGATTGACAGAACTCAGCCGTCAGTGAGGCATTTGCTAACATTGAGACAGAAGCGGCTAAAATGCGTCTGCGGAGTAAACTGAACTAATTACATCAGTACCGAGATCAAGCGTAGGATAACTCTTGCCAATCGCTGTTTCTTTGGACTCAAGAGGCAATTGAGTAATAGAGCCCTCTCTCGAAGAACCAAGTTGACTGATCATCCCAGTCCTGCTATACGGCGCGGAGGCATAAACAATTTCGAAAGCGAATGAAGAAGTCCTTGGTCTCTTTGAGAGAAAAGTTTTGCGTGCGATCTTTGGTCCTGTTTGTGTTGACGGGTTCTGGAGGAGAAGATCCAACCACGAACTGTACGGGCTGTACAGCGACATGAGTCTAGTTAGGCGTCTACGGATCCAATGCTTACAGTGGCTAGGTCATGTAGAGTGGATGGACACCTCAGCTCCGGCCCGAAAAATCTTCGAACTCGAACCTGTGGGTCAACGCAACGGAGGACGTCCGGGTTTAAGATGGCGCACCCAAGTGGAGAAGGACCTTAACCAACTTGGTGTGCGAAACTGGAGACAGCTAGCCAGAGATCTCGCGAGTTGGAGAGGCGCGTTAGTTGAGGCCCAGGTCCACCCCGGTAGCGCCACACAAAGAAGAAGAAGAAGGTCCTCACATTTACTGACGCGAACAGACATCGGGTCAAATTTAAGCCGCGCCTATATTTTCTGGGCTTATGATAATTTAGCTTGGAGTGGCCTACTATTGATGGAAGCAATCACACTTTGACCGGAGGAGGCTTGCTGTGTAGCCACTCCTGACTAAACTGACTGAAACTGAAACCAATTTAAGCAAATGTTTATGTGTACCAATGGCAAAACGTCCAGCTGCGTAAGCCAATAACTGTTTTGAGTTGAGTCTACTCAATCTAATAGGAGCGTATCAGATCAATTGTAGATCATATCTGTTTTTAAAAATGTGGCACCTACGTGTAAGCGTTTTGGTAGATACTTTGCAATGGGGATAGGCGTGGATAGTATGTGATACTACGAAATATTTTAGCCAGTTCCTCCGCTCCACATTACTCGGGAATGTCACAATTACCCGGAACCAACATAAGTTGAATGCTAAAATATTTAACCACAGCCTTGATATAATGGGCGACAATTCAGCGAAGTCTCAGAATTCTGCCTGTATAGACATCTGCCTCTGAAAAGTTCTAACTTTTCATTTATTGTTAAATTTTTGGATGCAAAATTCGTTCCACAAATCGTTATTCAATTCGAGTTTCTCTTTTGTAGAATTCCTCGAAAGGTATAGGATCTGTTTTTAAAAGTCTTCTATAGCTCTATGACAAGAATGCAGCAATGGTCTTTCTTTTTCGTAGCTCCTAAACGTTCAAAGCTGATAAGTAATAGAAGCTGGTCCGCTTCGTTGTTACAAATATCACTCCATTTTCCATCATATATGCGTCTACCCTCATGTAAGGTGTGTGTCAAATGTCATTTGTCAATATATTACGAATCAAGGGCGGAGGACTTATATGCTGGCAATTTCTTCTTCTTTAAAAACTAGAATGACTTGGCAATCTTAGCTCCAAGTTTGAAATATTTGTCTTGGAGGTTTGTTGGACAAGTTATTTTTCATTTCAGTAAACGCAAATGCATTATGAGCATAATATGATACGTCTTCAACTCGATAGGTTTGTACGTAAAAATGCTGGGACGAAGATTAACTTGGCCAAATCAGAGCATGCGGTAGTTTCCAGAATGCCTGTGCAATGCACTCTACATGTGAGTGGAGTCCCAGAAGCAGGTGGAGATGTTTAAGTATCTCGTGGTCTTTTTCACGAGTGATTGGCCAATCTAGATCAATTTTAAAATAGCTTGGAAGATCTGTTATCGGAAAGGCCGAGCTTGGTGTCAAGGCCAAATTAGCGATTTCAATTCGGTATTTGTTCCAACTCTCACCTATGGTCATGAAATTTGGATAGTGACCGAACAAATAAGGCCGCGAATACAAGCTACCGAGATGCGATTTCTTCCTGATATTGTGGGAGTTACTCTCGGGATGGAAACAAAGCAGTATGCCAAGAACTCAATGTTGATCAGGGATATTCAATGGTTTGGATAGCCCCTCTTTCGAGGTGTGCCTTAAATTTAATTTTAACAGGACTACGACTACCCCGCTTGGTTGCGCTTGGGAATAAATCATGATGAGTTAAGGTAGACGGCGGAGGAACGATTGCTCCGCGACCCATTTATTTGATCATGCGAGTCAGAAGATGATGGTGAAGATCCTTCTTCAACCAAAAATAAGGCCAAAGAAAATTCAATTTCACTATCAATCATCACTACAAAATAAAACAGTAGTTCAATTTGAAATTGATTACTGCAATAGCATAAAAGTACAACTGCAGAAATAATAAAGAGTAATGTAAAGAATTTTCATGATGAATACAAAACCTCTCATAACGTTCACCCAAAACCCATGGGTGGTAAGTTTTGTGTCTTCTGGTGCTTCTCATCACTTTACGACGAACGGACTGAAACCCAAAGAGCTTGTCGTTTAGTGCCGCAAATACCCTCAGCAATCAAGCTTTGACAATTAGGTAGCAAGGATTTGCCAGTTATTAGCCAAAGTGTGGCCTTACGTTGTCTTTGCCTGAATACAGTTACTATCAGTTTTGAAAAGAATTTAAACCGCCAGTCTGTCACTGGTCATGAAACATGAATTTATAGCTTTTATTCGTGTAATTATTTTAACTAACTCTTAGCATGATTATTTCAACTTCTCTAGACCAGTATAACGTCCTTAATGCTGCAAAGGGTGTTAAGCTTGTTAAGCTATACGTGTATGTGCTTGGAAATCTACCGCCTCAAATGCAACATGTTTATGGGAGTATTTCAAAATCTAGTTCGCGGAATTGAATGACATTGACGGGAAAAAGTACGGGTTGGATATTTTTATCGACATTGAATTGCTTTTGACAATTCAGCTTTTGATGACATGTGCAACTGGGCCATATAACATGGCTAAGTTCTATATAAGTAGTTGAAAGCAATGAACAGAACTACAATTTCGGATTTTGACCTTGCCCACTATATAATGGCGGGGTAAATAGGGACTGCAGTGTCTTCCCTCCTCTGCTAAGGTGCATGTTGATGAACTCTCTGCTTGATGCTTTCAGCAGTCTTGACGTTTACGCTGAAACCTATGCGAATGATATAGCTTAAGTGAATGTGTGTTCAATAGTCCCAACTTTAAACCAATGTTGATCTCGTAACGAGGAGGATATGGAAATGGACTGGTCTGTTTCAAATAAGACAAGGTGTACAGGTGTATTGAATGGTATTCTTGACAGAAAACTTCAATGGAAAAAAAGCACAATTTATAACCGCTTAAGCGCTGTCAGTTTTCTGATAGTATTGGGGAATTTTCCACAAGTCTCCACAGAGATTTGAATCTATACAGCAGTGATAAGACCCCTTGTCTCATTTACACCAATCGTTTCTTTAAATAAACTTTCACGTAAATACGTAAGTTCTGCTTTTACCAAGCTTCAAAGAAGAACCCGCCTCGGCTGCATAGGGGCTTTCCCTAGTACGACTGACTCATGACTTGATGCACTTCTAAAACTTATCTCCCTGATATCTACATCATCACACTCTCGTAGCAAATTTCCAGTTAAAAAGGCCTTAGGTACACCTCGCACTGAAGCTTTGATGACCTTATGCACCGCATTTCATTTAAACCTAGTTTTACAGATATGCGTCGTACATGGGTTGCAAAGTTGTCTTTATGTGCAGTCCGGAAAGGACTCGAATCAGCACGGGTGGCTCCAAAACATTCGTTGAGGGCGACATTGGACCATATACCTCGTTAGGCAAATTTTCAAAAAGTCTTTGAAAAGGAAACCTGTGCGATTACAATGTTCGCGAACTGCATTGTGGAGTACAGTTGAAAGGGCCAAGTATTTGTGTCTGTAGCGAAAACCAGGCTGTACTTAAGTCCTTGCGCAACCCTTTATCCACATGCAGGATATTTGAGGAATACAAGTCATCTCTCATATGATCTGCGGTTTAAATTCGCTAAGACACGTCTGCGTCTCGGGAGACCACAAGATTACGGAAAATGAGGTCGCCAATGAACTGATAGACAAGTATATGAGGTAGTATCATACCTGCGTCCTAGTCCGGTAAGGGCTTCCATGGATGGTTGGGCATTTCGAGCGCACAACCAGAGATGACCAGAGCTGACGCTCTGTACTGCAGACAAACCAAGCACATGCTCCCTAAAATCTGTAGAACCTAGTCCCTAACCAAATATGCATGATAACCAAAAATATTGTTTAGTGTCAAATACTGTCAAAAATAAAACCTTGTAAAAGAAAGACGCATTTATTAATTTTAAATGAAACAAAAACTGTAAGCTTTTCATCCCTGTTCCTCTTCATCATCGCTTTGGTCGACGGGTTTTAATCCTCCAAAAACTTTCGCGGGTATAAGTTGCTTTTCAATTCGCACCTTGCGCATAACATCGTCGTCTGCTGTAGGTTCATTTTCTCCATTCTCATCGCCGTTTTCGTTTTCGTCATCATCCTCTTCGTCGCTTTCTCCAATGTCTATTTCATCCGGATTCACAACGCGATCCTTGTCACCTGCACCCTGAGTTTCGCCGCGTATAAACATAATGTTCGTGTTTTGCGGTTTGAGGGCAGCAGCAATTTTCTCGTTCTGTTGCTGCTGCTTTAGCATTTCATTGGCCTTCGCCTCCAGAAGGCGCATGCCATCCTTCATATTCGGATCGGTCGAAGACCCTGACGTTACCAATTGGGCGGCCATCATGTTAACCTGCGTATTGTAGGTGGCTTGTACCGAACGTTTTATCCTCAACATCTCACGCATGGTATCTTCATTGCCGTGTCGGACCTCAAATTCTTTCCATGTTTGCCAAAAATCTGCAGTGATCCGGGGATCACATACTTGACTGCAATGTGCATAAATAGCTCTTGCTCTGTCAATTTCCCCAAGTTTGGTTTCCATTTCAGCAAATCGGACACACATGTCACGCATTCGTTCCTCAGGCAAGGCCTCGATTGCCTTTTCATAGATCTCACGAGTTCTGGGAAGGCCATAGATTTCTGCAGCTTTTTTTATAAAGATATTGTACATGTCGAACATTTCCTCCGGTTTCACGGCCGTTGTAGCACGATCGTAGACTGCCATTGCATGTCTGGCTAAACCGTGCTCCTCCTCAAGTTTCGCATAGAGAAGGTAAAAATATTTGGCCAAATCTGGGGGACAGTTCTCCAAGCACTGCTCGAATAGATCGCGTGCTCTTTCCAGCTTTGAACCGCCGTATCGTTTGAGGAATTTCGTGAGGTAAGAGTTCCATATATCGTAAACATTTGGCCACTTAAATAATGCGATTCCCTTTTCGTACGCCCGGAACGCCTCCTCAAAGTAATTATGCTCCTCCAGGAAGAGCCCATAGTTGATAATTATTTGTGGAGTGCAAATTTTAAGGTCTATTATTCGATCGTAGACTGCTTTGCAGGTTTTGAATGTTCCGAAACTCTCCTCCAAATCAGCATACATTGACCACACTTTGAGTGACTTGTAGAGGCGCATTTGTACCGTCTCAGTCTCGTCGTGGTATGCCACCTTACGCTGTGGCATAACAGTAGCTCTCTGCATCAATTTAAGGGCCTCCTCGAAGTTCTCCTGGCGAATTTCCATTTCAGCCCATTCACACCAAACCGATGCCAGTTCGTCTACCTTCACGTACTCCACTTGAGTGGCCTTTTCAAACACAATACGCGCATCGTCGATCTGACCATTGCTTTCATAGAACTTCGCAAATTCTACCCATAACGTATTCAGCTTACCGACAGCCAGTTTTGGTTGAACGGTCTGAACAGCTTCTGTGTACGTGTTGATAATTTCATGGGGCTTCGATTCGTACAATTTCACTCGCTTGTGCCATTCGGGTACATTATGAGGATTTTGTCGTAGAAGGACACTATTAAGCAACAGCAGACGTCTCTCCATGAGATATTCAAAACGTGCCAAACGAAGCTCTATATCGATATCATCTTCTTCGGTGGCGTTCATGTCGTTCGAAACCATTTCCATACGCTTGCTCAGACTCACTTCCTCGAACTGAGCATACTCATCGAAGACTTGCGTGAAATCTCTAACTGTGGTAACGGTTTGAATGGCCTCTTCGTATATATCTCTAGCTCTGTCAAAAAGGCCGCTACGAACGTAATAGTCTGCCAACGAATTCCACAAGTGTCCTAATTGATCGGTGTATCTGTTGGGAAATATGAAAAAAAAAATATTTATTTAATATGTTTCAGTTGAGATGATATTATTTTAAGTGTGGCATCAGATATGATTGAAAATGTTAAAAAGTGCTGTTCAGGCAGATGATGCGAGACAAGTCTTGCAAGGAACCTTCAACTTTAAAGAAGACAATTTAACAGGACACTTAGAGGACTTCTAAGAAAGGTCGACCATGCTAATGATCTAACTAATCGCATGACACCGGTCCACTTTACCTAGTGAAGAAGAATGTACCAATAACCTTAATGGATGATAATGACGCTATCTGCAAAGCTGAACTCTTCGCCATTAATGAAACAGCACATTACATCATCAACAGAAGTCTAATTTATACAAAATATCGATACACTTACATGGGCAGGCAATCCTTAAACTCTAAACAGCTTTACATTCAACTCCTGGCCTGCCTGGAAAAACACTAAACAGGCTGGCAAAGAAAGTCAGATTGAAGATTATATGGGTGCCACGACATGAAAACCATGAGAAGACAGATAACCAAGCAAAGTGGCAGAAACTCCTCTTTTTGGGCTTTTTCCTCTTCATCGATTCAGCAACAATGACGTACAACACCATATAAACTACAGGACAATAAACTACAGCAAGCAATTCTGGAAAAACCAGGAGGTACTCAGAAGAACCAAGACGGCTCTGAACATAAACAAGCCGGACATTAGGATACTATGTGGCGCACTTACCGGCCACTTCCTATGCAACTACCACCTGTACAAAATGGGGCAAAGCAGCTCAGAAAACTGTAGATACAATCAATGGAGACGATGGAACACCTGCTCATCTAGTGCCCAAAAATAACTGGATGTGTGACAATCAAACGGATCAAAGTCAGCCGAAGGAATGGCTGCAAGTGTCTTTTTTCAAGACATTGACGACTGTAGCATATTTCAGACAGAAGCCATTGCGATAAAGGAGGCACTGTCCTGACTCAAAAACAATGTAATGTCCAAAAGGGATATCAACATCTCTTCAAACACCAAGGTCGCAATTATGTTCCTGGACAATGTCATGTTATATTAAAAAGATCCGCAAATTGTCCCGGCGAGATGGCTGAGTGTTTAAACACAGATCTCACGCGGGTACCAGGACATTGTGACATACCGGGCAATTGCAATGCAGATCAAATCGCAATGTGTGGTACTGCGGCGCGGAATAGAGAACCATCAATCGCTACAGCCCACAATCTTCTTCAGATTCAAACTGATGAAATAACCAATTAAAAATGGCTAGAAGACATCACCTGTCTCAAAACAAAAGAATTATTATGGCCAGCAGTAGATCTTAGTGCTTAGTGCTAAGCAGACCCTGGCTCCAGAATTGGCGTCATAACCGGACATTGCGCACATACGGCATACCCATAGGCTAGGTGTCCCATACAATAACTTCTGCAAAAGCTGCACAGATGAAGAGGAGATAGGGATTACGAATCACCCATTCTGCTCCTGCAGTGCTCTGGTCAGACGTAGGTGCTCACAATTAGGGGCACAACAACCTCTGAGAACTAAATAGCGTAAGCAGCCTGAAAAACTGCTTTATCACAAGCACTAAATGGTTTCAGGAATAATAATATGGGTGGCGCAACAGCCTGTGGCCAGGGCTTAGCTTCTCAGGAACCACTCGCGTTGTGCGTGCTATTGTTCTCTTACGAGTGGAAGGGACCTACAATTTTATGCCGACTCCGTTTGAGAAGCTTTTTCTAGATAGCAATACTCTGCGCATTGTCAGTGATGCGAGAAAGAACATTATTTTTGTAGTACTATGTACAGACCAGGGATCGAACCTAGATTGGTGATTGGCAATCAATGCGCGTGGTATGACAATGGACCCACTTTGGCCTAGGTGTGACTGCCCTCGTTGCAGTCAATCACCATAACCTAACCTAAGTTGAAAGAACGTATTCATATCATTGGAATAAACCATACAAATACAGAACTGAGTTAGTAATTTCAATAAGTAATAAATAACAAACAGAAACCAGAGTAAATAGGTAGGTAGGTAAAAGAGTGGGTGAGTCGGTGAGAACCTTTATAGTAGTATGTTCCGCTTTAGTGTACAGCTCTGATACCTTAAATGTGAAGTGTATTATGGAGGTATCTGTAAATCCAACTTAAGGAATTTAGGAATGACATTTGCAGAAATCTCATGGAGTTGAAGAAGAGTCTGTCAAGCGCTTGCTATCTTACAGTAGAAAGACCTACAAATGACATCTGGTAAAGTATCTCTTTCAGAAGTTTTGTTGCAACGGCGTAATGTGCGTTGTTTGGCGGCAAAGTCTCCAATCTGCCAGTGTTCCGTACAAACCAGCATTAATCAAATCATGTCGAATTCGCGAAAGGAAATCATTTGTTTTGTATGCCCACGTAGACCACTCAGTTTATTGTGCTGTAACGGACGGCTTTCACCTATTTAAACCTATTTACTTCTTCGACCCTGTTGTTCCTTCATTGGCAAAGCTTGGCAAAGCATATGTGAATGCTTCTGACCCTTTTCACAGCTAGTTTTTGGCTTTGAGGAATTGTAGAATATTCTTTGGATCTGTGTTATTCAGATCTTCTAGTTAGTTGAAATAATACTTTCGTAGCAGTTTATTTCTGGTTGCTGCAAGTGCGAGGCATTTTCCGAGGTAATGATGTATTGCTTCGTCTTCTTTCTCATGCCTGCAGATTCTGCAGAAATTGTTGTATGGTGCCCCAAGCCTTCTGTGTTGGTTGCCAATGAGACAATGACCGGTTAGCACACGAATTACTTTACTAATATTCATCCTATTTTATTTCACCAGGAATTTAGTCCTTTGATCTGGTTTCGGCTATATTTTGATGTCCTGTAAGTATGCATCGGATATCGGTTTATATCTTTTATCGCAATCATCATCAATCGCGATTTTATTGTTTTCGATGAGAGGTGACTGCTGCGTTTT
This sequence comes from Eristalis arbustorum, assembly GCA_916610145.1. NCBI lineage: Eukaryota > Metazoa > Arthropoda > Insecta > Diptera > Syrphidae > Eristalis > Eristalis arbustorum. The sequence continues at coordinate 61,973,076 of OU744317.1, read as the reverse complement.
TGTCATTCCTGTCCCCATTTATTGCTGATGATTGTTCAACAACAACAGTTATATTCAGGCTTTATTTTTGTTCATGTAGCGCAGTTTGTGAATCTGCCCATCAGATGTCATTTCATGGATGTAGACATACTGCTTGCTTGGGATATGAACTTTTTCTACAAGCGATCACTGGAAAGCAGGTCCTTGCCTAGCCAGTTCGTCGGTCATCCCAAACCATGAGACGACAAAGTGACCTGAAACCCACACAGGGGAAATTTTAAGTCAGCCTTCGTTGGCTACTTGCCTATCAATACACTTGACTATATTTTTCCCAGATTAAAAATAGTTCCACTTGGAACACCCTGCAATTGTCCGACCGTCTATTGGCTTCTGAAATGTCCAGACATTATGAGACTACCCGTCAATGTCGATTGGTCAGTTTAGATTGCTGCACATCTATCGCCCTGTTCCCTTCCGTTCTTTCGAGGATCATAGTCTCAACTTCGTTTGGCTAGCAGAAAGCTCCTTATATTTTTCTATTGTTATGGATTCACTTGCATCTTAAGCCTAATGCCTGGTGGGCTGGATGTGAAACTGTGGTACTTAGCACTGGGTTCCAACTAAGAGTAAGAATCTTCATTACTGCTATTATAATTAAAATAAAACCCTAAACGTAAAATATGCACCCAAACTATTTTTGTTTCGTAACTTCAAATGGGTTGATTAAGGCACTTATCGCCCAACAATACATACTGGAAACCAGCTATTTTAAAACCTTAGAGGATGACGTACTTTGTACTTGGACCACTATCATCTATTTATCAAACAACTAAACTATCCTGGACTCAGTATTAGTTCCAGGGCATTGCTTACTTAACGTTGACAGAAAAAAATAACCAAATGGATAATGGATAGACTGTAATTGGGTGCTACTCATCCACTATCGTATTTCAAAACTATATTCCACTCATAATGCATATTCATAATTAACAAACTCGCAAACTTACCTTCTTAATCCGCCACGAATAATTGCGTCAACATTGAGCGAATGCACCTTATGTGGATTCTTGGATATCAATTCGCAAAGTTCATTCCAAAGCTGATGATTTGATTTCCCATGCTTTGATACAAAGTTTTCGTTATCCACTACGGTAGCTAGTTGCTGAGCGGCTTCATCCAATTTTCCAACATCAGTTAAATATTCAATATATTCTTCCGAATCATCGGGGCACAATTTCAGATACCGCCTATAAACTCTTAGAGCAGTTTCTGGGATATCAAAACGTTTCAGAAACTTCAAATAGAGTGGCCATACACGATGGTGCTGCGTTATGGGTAGGGCCCGCAGTGCCCTGTCAAACACATGCCTAGTCCTTGTAATCTTGCACTGATTTGTCATAAACGTTCCATAGTCCATCCAAATTCTTGGCATTTTATGCATAAAAACCAGTGCCCTCTCAAAGCAATTGTTGACTTCTTCGAATAGGGGATCTGTCAAACATCGACCACGGACTTGCTTCCTTCTGGTTCTTAAGTAATTGTACCAAATCTTATAGGAACCTGGTAGCTCCTTAAGGGCTCTCTCATAAACAATATTCACTCCAAAATTAGGCGCCTTTGCCTTGTGGTCGATGTAACGTAGCCAATGTTTGACTGAGTAAGCATTTCGAAGAATTTCTTCTTCATACGGAACATCTTCTTCTGGCTGTAAAGGAGATACCATTGAGGGGGGTGTTTTGTGAGATTTAATTTGTACTTACAAATTCAATATTAACAGACATGGCTTCCCCGCCTATAGCCATTTAATTTTTATTTTTGTTAAATAAATTCTGCAACAAACGACTACGAACTTTCCCGGTCAGCTAGCTGTCAGTCACATGAAAACATGCACTCTTCTCAATCTGTAAACGTCAATATACGTTTAGAAAAACAGTTTGACATCACAGGGACTATGGCAGCCATTTTACTTTCAAATATTGCTTCTTGGTACTCAGCTTGGACCCGAACCTTCACCAACAATATTCAGCGGACAACAATAATATTTCGAACATCGAGTACTTTTTTATTTATCCGGATACATGTTCTAAAAAGGATAATTTTAATTTGAATTGTGGGTTGAGTCCTAGATTCTCCTCGATGACTCAACAACTTCGGGGAAGTTTTGGTACATACTAGTTCTTGTCTTTATGGAATTAGAATGTAATAAATTTAATGAAATTGATTTTATGAAGCTGTTTTGTACTTTCGTTATGTAAACACACATGACTGACTGGCGTACTTATGTTCCACATATGACATGTCAGTGTTGGCAAGGTTATCGTTGAAAGGTTGTTGTTGTTGAATGTAGAAGGCATTCAGCTTCAATTTCACAAGCTAAACTTGTTCATTATTCACATTATGAATTTATAAACATTATACAACGCCCTCTCTTGTCCGTGCCGCGCTCTATTGCTAACCTATCAAAATATACTGAAACTGAAAATGTGTTTACATTTTTGATTGGTCCAACTAAATTTTCCACAATCCAAATAAAAATTCCCCTTCGTACGCAGCTGTCAACTGTCACTTAACTCACACACACACCGCAGTCTATATATTTGCGAAACTCGAGCAAAATTTTTTCACTCTTCTAAGTTCTTCACATGGGAATACACATTTCACAAACTACAAGTAATTATAATCGTTCAGACTTCCTTGAAAATATTCAATTTAATTTACATTTCACATTGGTCCGAAGAAAGTGTCATTTAGAAAATATGGTTCGGTTAAAATCGTAAAAAATATTTATCGTTTTCTTTATCTTACGTTCGCACTCGACTACAACTCGCAACCACACTCACCACCAATCGCAACAACAACACGGCCAGAATAGTCATTGCCTTTTCTAGAAGAAAATTTTCCCAGTTTTCCCGGAGGAAAATCGCCCATCCACCCAAATTCATTATTGCTGCTCCTGTCGTTTGACCAACAAAAAACAAAGTGATTCCTTTTCTTCAAAGAGTTACTCATCTTACGCTTCAGTATTTTTTTTCTGTTTTGTATTTTGTGTGAAAAGTGATAAGTAACAGCATCAAGATGACTTATAAACGATTGAGTGCTGTTTTGTACAAAACTATAAAGTACTTGTGATAATAGTTTGTATTATTTTTCGAGCACAAATTGTGAAGTTTATTATTTCACTTAAAAGAAAGAAAATACGACTCTGAACCACCAACAAAAAAATCAACCCACCTTATAATAATATCAGTGAACCAAGGCAAAACTAATCTAAAGAAGAGTACTTAATTTTTTTGGTTCATTTGGCAAATATCCTGGGATTTAATCCTACAAATAGAATCAAAAACAATAAGCAAACGTACTTAATTGCATACATATTATTATAGAGAAGTTGGATCCTGTTAATTACTCCATTCACTGCCTAATGGCAAGTTCTCTAAATAAGACGAGATACAGGCGCAGATTGACTGCGATCTCGTTTTTATCGAATATTTCATTAGATGGCACACATCGGGATACAAAACTTGGAGCTACAATTGGCGGCACATTTGGGGCATTGCAAAATGGGGGTTCTTCATCAGCTAGTGGAGGTACTGGACTATGTGGACTTGGAATCGGTGGCGGTTTTGCTGCCGGTAGCGATGGCGTGGCATCGTGCTCGCTTGAGTTATCAGCTGATGCTGATGGCGAGGGCGATGGGCACTTTAGTGAAGCTGAAAATATGGGTAAACACTTGATAGCCGTTCCACCAGAGAAGCGGAAGGTCAAAAGACCTATTGGCAAAAGTTCTGATAGATTGTCCGAGAGCAGTGATTCGGACAGTGTAAAGATACCAACGAAAGTGTCTACCCAAATGCCATTGCGAGAGAGGTGAGTCACTTTAATTACAGACATCTTTTCACTGCTGATGCAATAAATATATCTAAATGTATACTCATTGTTGTAGAATATAAGACTTATGTACTGCACAAATATGTACAGTTCAATAGCTATCAAGTAATTTTTAGCAGGAAGTCAGCGAAAATGCGTTTAGTCTGGTTCCTTTAGAATGGTTAAAGAGTCCAATATAACCTCGCAATTGCTAATTCTTTGATTCTTTAACTCGAAAAAAAAAATACCAATCATTATCGTATTTTCAGGAATTACCTTACTGGCTTCAATTTTGATCTCGAAAGAATAATCTTTAGAACTCCAAAATAGACATGAGTACAGTGGACTCCCCCCCTAAGTGGAAGAGTCGGACTAAATCTCCCTCCAATTTTTTGTTTGCCATATTTTGGCAATCTCTTAAATTTAACTTTAATTCAAATTTGAAGAGATAATTATAAAAGCCAGCCAGTTTTTTCTTTATTTATCTACAAGATACTTACGTACTAACGGATTTTGAACTCTTTTACATTCAGTGCAATAATAAGAATATAACTTACAGTAACTAAATAGGCTAAATAGGCAACTGTAAATGGGCTTTTTTTAAACTTCAGTATACTCTCCGATAAGTCTAGATTGTGTGAATTTTCGTTAAAACATTACTTCGTAGACCGTGCGTCTAGTTTTTAAAGATTTTATACCAAGCAATTGACATCTTGTGGTGGCCCGTGGCGTTGTGGGTATGTGCGTCGACCCCAACCTCGACGTCGCAGGTTCGATTCCAGCTCTGAGCGACACAAATAATTTTCACGACCCCACATCTTTCGAGCCACTGACAATGCTCAAAGAGTATTTCCTGTCTAGAAAAAGCTTCTCAAACTTGGCCGTTCGGAGTCGGCATAAAACTGTAGGTCCCTTCCACTCGTGTAAGAACAGTAGCACGCACAACACGAGTGGTTGCTGAGAAGCTAGGCCCTGGCCCTCTACGGGCTGTAGCGCCACCCATATATATGTATATAATTGACATCTTGCCGTGTAGTTTGAATGAATATTCCATTGCATTTTAAAAATTATGAATTTGGTGAATCTTTTTGAACTTTTTCAATGTGTCCACTCTGGTGGCGTATTTAGCGAATTTGTCAGTGCTACAATTTTCTTGGAAGTCACCCAGCACAGGCGAATTTTGAACTGCTCGGATATCTCGTTAAGAGATGCGCTTCAGTCGATTATTATTTTTTTGTTTAAAGAGAACGATACGAGCAATTTTATTGCATCCGTAAAGATATAGAGGTCTCGGGCGTATATCACGCACAGGTCTTCTCTAATCGACTTTCGTTTGGAAGACTTTGCACTGATCGGGAAGACGAACAGATTTGTGTCAAAAAAAAATCTGCTGCCTACGCCGTCGTGGATCCGTCTGTATATGGATTTGCCAAAAGGTATGGTGCCGCCGTAACACAGATCTATTTCTGGAATCAGAGTTTTGAAGCTGCGTTCTGGACAGCGTCTATGTGAACGGTAGTCTAGTTGGATTTTGGCGAGGCTTTGTTCATGTAGGATTTTGCCGTGACTATTCACAACAAGTCCTTAGACGAATATCACAGTTGGTTGCTATTTACTGTGGGTGAAGTTCAGAAAAAATGCATGTGCATCGGTAGGAGTGGTTTGAAATGGACAACACACTGTTGCTGCTTTTGGATTAGTCCCAAATCAAGCGCATATGTATTTGATCTTCTAAACTTTCTTAACTCGATCTAATTTTGATTACCCGTGACAATTATACCGACTCTATATACTTATTTTGAATTAAAAATAAATTCTCGAATTTAAAAAAAAAAATAGTCATCTTAACAAACTGGAGTCGGGTTCAATATGTAAATCAATTTCAATGCATCTCATATAGTGGAGGTTTCTTCCTGTTGTTTACCGTTAAACCATTGAAAACCACCTGATTGATTTCGGTTTACTTACTTAGAACTCTCTCTCGGCTTGTTGCGTTGCAAAAATACACACGTGAAGTTAGCATGAATTTAAGTTACGGAATATATATACATCGAAATTTAATAATGGCCTAACCAAGTTCAAGTTGGCCACCTTATCTCCAATAAGTTGTATACATACATATGTAATGAACACACTATACGAAAAAAATCTCAATAATTATACATGCATATCCAAGGTGGCGCTACAGTCCTTCTGCGTCTCGAACCAGCTCGATCTTTCGGTAGCCTCCACTAATTTCGCACGCATAGTTGGTTGAGGTCCCACATGCATGCTACACCTGAGTTGGGGTCTCCCTCCACTGCACCGTCCCACGGGTGGGGACTCGAAGACCTTCTGCGCCGGAGGATTGGTTTCCATCCGATCTACATACATGGCCTAGCCATATCGATCGTAGGATCTTCAGACTATGTCGATGTGACTGAACAGCTCTTTATATCTCCTCCTCAACTCACCATCTATGCAGACGGAGTTTGGTTTACTATTTTACTTATTTCTACTTCTATGGTTAGATTGCTTAAGACTTGCCGTACTAAATTACAATTTAAAGTACATAGATATAATAATAATAATAATAATGGGTGGCCCTACATCCCATAGAGGGCCAGGGCCTAGCTTCTCAGCAACCACTCGTGCTGTGCGTGATATTATTCTCTCACGAGTGGAAGAAACCTACAGTTTTATGCCGACACCGAACGACCAAGTTTGAGAAGCTTTATCTAGACAGAATATACTCTTTGAGCATTGTCAGTGACTCGAAAGAGATGGGGCCGTGAAAATTAGGGGGTCGACGCACATATCCACAACGCCACGGGCCACCACAAAGTACATAAATATTTTTTGGAAAACTGGCCGTATCAGTCTATTCTCTATAATTTGACACTCCTTAATTTGAAACACAAGTAATTTTGAATTTTTTTCCTGGTCCTTTGTAAAATACCGCTCGGTAATTTTAAGTTAATGATATTGTTTACATACATGTACAGACCGGTGTTAGAAAACGAAGAATATCTATAAATTCCAGTTACATTGAGCGAGGGAGGTCAGAAATGACGTAAGTTACGATTTCTTTTTAGTTTTCACCACAATTAAAAATCAATTGAACAAAGATAGACAGAAGTCGCTCGCCCAACAGACAATGACGAAGTTCTTTTCAAAATGAACATGTTTGAAGTAATAAATCACAAACCATCGCTTACTTGAATGATTCTTTGCCCCCTCTTGTTTATTTCAACTCTGGCCAAACATTTGCAAATGTTGCCTGATCTCTTGAGACTCAAATAATCGAAAGTCGTCTGCATATGAAAATACGTTTTTTTTCAATAGACACACAGACCGATCACGGTTTTTTACGACGAAATAATAACCAAAAGTTTGGCTTATTATTCAACAATTAATAAAAAGAATCATTCGGATAAAGCCACTTTTGCTTATAAGAAAGAAGAACATTTGTTTCCGTCAATGTAAGCAAACACAAGACGTCAGTTAAAAACAAAATCGACTGTATATTCTGTGGTTTTCGTTCGAACGTCATGACAAAATATGTATCCTCGCTTCATATGCACGTTGCTTGGCTACCATTAGCTAAACCATGGTTCTCTAAGTAGCAGGATGTTGTATTGCGCATACGCTTAAGTCTCCAGTATTTCCCTCGAAAATGTCTATAGGTGGCATAATTCATAAATAATTGAATAGTTTGTGAGCAATTGAATAAAATTGTGTTCAAATCATACGGGCATAAGAGTATTAAGCCAATAACTTCAGTTCGTAATGCATAGGCTGCTTTGCTTTGATACAACATCGAGTACAGTCTACTATTTGAAATCAAATGAAAACTAATTGTGTGCTGTACTTGTAATTCCAAAGAAAATTCATCAAAAACAATTTATTGATAACGCTTTGACTTGTCATATGAACAAGAAACAGCGGCGGAATTGTATTCGACTCTTTTGTGCTTTGTCTTATTATTGCCAAATAAAACTAGAAACTGTATTTTTAAGTGATCAATCAGAAGAAGCGTATCGCAAGAACTGATCTGACGTGAAATTTATAGATCTTCCCACGTAATTGACATTCAATTGCCGACTAATTTGCTAGGGTCAACAACGCAATTCTTCCCGAAAACTACACACTACACTACGAATGAATGAGGTAGAAATATATCGTTTCAAATAAATGTTCAGCACACTAAAATAACATGACCTTAAGAAGTCGCGCCAATCATTGATGATTACAAAAAAAAAAAAAAAAATGTTATGACAGGTCAGTACGGTTGGTGAACATGTTGTCGGGCTTGTGTTTTTGGCGGAATGCTTATCATTGATTTATGTTTGTTATTCTTGTACCTAGCCCTTGTAATAGAACTTGAATTTGGGAGTCTCACCTGCTTGGGTCTTCTAATGCCCAGATTCACAGTGCAGGCTTAAACTTCCTTTCAGCAGCACCATGAACGTGTAGTGTCAGTGTGTCAATGACGCATAAAGTAGGGACAATCCTAAACCCAAGTAAAGTCGAGAACGGATAAATGCAAAGCACAACTAACTTTTCTGAACTCCTAGTTTAATTTTCTATTGTTATTATAGCGGATAAGTGCATAAAAAGTTGAAGCCTGGCTGTTGTGCAATATTCCGTTTTCCACTGTTCACAGATATTTTTTTCTGTTCTCAACCACTCAATCAGTAAAATCTTTGGAAAAACATTTAATTTCCCTCTACCACACTGCTACCAAAAGTGCAAAAATCCGTAAAAGAACAACACTACTACGACGTTATGGCTTTGTTTTGAATCTTCGGTCACAAACCCTATCACTTGTTGGTGTTTCTACAATAATAAAATTTGCCAATAATCCAACTAAGAAATCATGCGTTTATTGTCACATTCCGTATAAGGGTGGTTAAGTTCACTAATTGAATTTGCGTTGAGGAAAACAAACTGCATTTCTGCAATTTGCCTTTCGAATAACAAGTATGTGTGTTTAACGGCTTGCTTGTATACGGAAGTTCAGTCAAAGTCTTCTACGCCTCTCGTGGGAACGGAAAAAATGCTTCACCTTGAAATTAAGAAAAAAAAATGTATCTATAGCATAGATATATGTTTTTAATGTTCGTATGGATTTGCGTACATTTGAGTATATGACATTATCCGTCAGTGAATACACTTGACCTACATTAACTTCTTAATATAAGTACGTATGCATTTTCTTGAATCAATAAAGAGATGAGGTGAATAAATTACATTGAGGCAAAAGGAATCGTAGATGAAATGAAGAAATGTAGGCGAAAAAACTTTTTAATGTGTATAAATATCTGCAGTTCTTGCATATCTAATTTCGAACTGTGGGACAAGCTTTAATTTATTTATTTATAAATGAGGGCGTTAATAAAGGGAAAGAAATGTATTCTTGCACTTTGTATGTTCTTACAAAACTCATGTTATATATCGTATTTCCACTTATAAAGTGGAAACTAGCTATATACGTAGAATACCAAATCATTTCAAATATAAAAGCTTTTGGTAAGCAACAACAAATCGTTCTTGAACTCACTTCAATCTCCCACACCAACCTTCATTTTAGTATTTTACGAACTGATTGATCGTCGCGGTCGATATGAAAATTGCTTCAATTTCAGAATATTTAATTTTACATGGAAACACTCGCAATAATGCTCTTCTTTCAAGGAATTTGATGGAGGGTAAGAAAACTGACTCGATCATATCACGGTCATGGCAAAGAACTCTATTTTGGTGTTACGCTTTGAGGGCAGAGCCAAGGATTCGTGAAGTGTGATAATACTTTTTGTACACACGCAGACGTTTTAATATTCAAGAAATATGCACATGCACAGGGCACGTATGAAATGAGCGTTTTTTTTTGAAAATAAAACACTAATTATTAATGGGAAAGTAAAACATTTTATTCAAAGTATTGGCCATTGTTTTCTACACATTTTGACCACCTTTCTGGCAATTTGTGAATACCACGCCAATAAAATTGTTCTTCCTTTAAAGCAAACCAATCAGACACCCAATTTTCGACCTCTTCGTAGGAATCGAGGTGCTGCTCAGCCAATGCGTGTCCCATCGATGAAAACAAATGGTAGTCGGAAGGAGCCAAGTCTGGTGAATACGGCTGGTGGGGTAGCTGCTCCCAGCCAAGTGTTTTGGTTGTATCCTGAACCGGTTTTGCTTTGTGTGTAGGTGGAGCAAAATGACCTTGCCGTGTCTTCTGGCCAATTCTGATCGTTTCTCGATCAATGCATGGTTCAAATTGATCATTTGTTGTCGGTAGCGATCAGTATTAACGGTTTCACCAGGTTTCAGGAGCTCGTGGTACACCACACCTTTCTGGTCCCACCAAACACACAGCATTGTCTTCTTGCCGAATCGATCTGGTTTTGCAGTCGATGTTGATGGTTGTCTTGGATTAACCCATGATTTTTTTCGTTTATTATTCTTAAAATAAATCCATTTTTCATCGCCAGTAACAATCTGATGCAAAACCGATTTTCTTACGTGTCTTTGAAGCAAAATTTCACAAGTGTTTTTTTTTTCGGTTTTCCATCTGTCTTTCATTCAATTCATGTGGCACCCATTCTCCACACTTTTGGATCTTTCCCATAGCTTTTATTTGTTGTGCAACATTTAACATTGCTGCCATTTGCTTTTGACTCAAAATGTCATCTCCATCCAATATCGTTTGTAGTTCGGCGTCTTCAAACTTTTTTGGTGGTCTTCCACGTTCATCATTTCTTACATCAAAATCATTATTTCTGAACCGTTGAAACCATCTTTTGCGTGTAGCTTCTGATAGAGCATGATCACCATATCCCTCGACAAGCATTCGATGCGACTCTGCCGCACTTTTCTTCAAATGAATACAAAAAATGAATGCTTTTCGCAAATCATCACTTTTGGTACCAAATTCGACATTTTTAACACGATGAAAAAATATGATGTTGTCTGTTCAATGACTTGATGTATACTAAATATTTTTTCACAGATGTCATAGCAAACAAAAACAAAAAAATAAGGGCTCGTTCACAACAAATGTTCCCTATCGAGACATTTGTATCTTGACGCTCACTTCATACTGGTACACCTGGTATGTAATTTAGTTTCAACCACTTTAGATACACTTTCAGTATTTTTTTTTTTGTTTCTGATTTTGAGTATTTTCTCATGAATGAAATTTGAAAACGTCATATAGTCGCGTGCCTACAATATTCTTGGTCGAGTGTGATTCTTCGAATGTTTCTTAATTGAATGAAATGTGTATTACTGATGCATATGCAGCTTTTACCTGGTTGACGACTGAATTTGTACGTCATACAAAGTTAAGTGTTCCAAGGAACAAAACAGCGGGCTTTGCATAAAGTGGCCACTTTATTTGAATTAAATTGAATGAATTTTTACCACTGATAAATTGTCTAGGCCAGATAATACGCAGAAACGTTTTGTCAATTAACAGCAAGGGCTCGTTAAGTTTCTCTGTAGAAATCACCATATTTGTCTAAGACTTATATTCCTTTCGAATTTTAGTCTTTAAGCCTTAGAGTCTAAGGGAATGATAAGTAACTATGTCTATAAATGTTATCTTTCTTATTTATCGATAACGATCTTTTGGAATGTTTTTCGGAATAAGTGCCGCATAAGCCAAGCCGTCATCATTTCCCTGCATGTGCACTAATAAACGAGGTTCTAATCAATAATAATTAAATCCTGATGCAATCCAAATTGAATATGCGCACCAATATAGCCAATTCGTCCTTCCCTGATAGCTTTATGCTTAGGGAATGTAGCGTAATTGGCCGCCTGATTGTCTATAATATATGTCTGCAAACTACTTCTTGTTGTGGTCCGTGGCGTTGTGGACATGTCTCTCATAGGAAATTGAATGTACGTGTCTTGTTCGCTTATGGAGGAAGTAGCAGTGAAGGCAAATATCGCTTAACACTTCCTTCAGATTTTTGACCACAGATGGGCCACACTTTCGAATTGTGCTACATCCAAAAAAAATCTGACCAGAGTATAATCGATCTAGAACAAGCGATCACCCACAGCAATGCCGATATCATATTGCAAAATTGTTGGCGGTTTATACAGGACACTGGCCGATAGAAACTCATGCCAAAAAAATAGGTATCCCACATACCACGGATCCATTGTAAACGCCCGGCACTCGCTAGAGCCTTTCTTCAACTCACTGGATGAGATTTCTTCAGAGAATATAAGGCGACTTGATAACCTTTACAAAATCCTCAGGGTGGTTATAGGAAGATCTCAACACTCAAGCTACATGCATAGAGCGGTGGCATTAAAGACGCACGAAGTGCTAGTTAGGTTCTCATGTGAGCCAACACTGCTACCTACGTACCCACACCCACTTCTATTTTACACGGGCTTTAACTTGGATAGAGAGACAAGTATTTACCGTGTAACAACAGAATTAGGTGTATGTTCTATTTCAAATTATACCAGAGTGCCATATTCAGTTTTAAAATGCCACTGTGCTATTTTAATCAAAGTGCAATAATGGCACTATAATATATATATGGGAGGCGCTACAGCCCGTAGGGGGCCAGGGCCTAGCTTCTCAGCAACCACTCGTGTTGTGCATGCTATATTGTTCTCACACGAGTGGAAGAGATCTACAGTTTAATGCCGAATCCGAACGGCTTTGTTTGAGAAGCTTTTTCTAGACAGGAAATACTCTTTGAGCATTGTCAGTGATTCGAAAGAGGTGGGGCCTTGAAAATTGTTTTCGTCGCACAGAGCAGGAATCGAACCTACGACGCCGAGGTTGGAGTCGACGTACATACCCACAACGCCACGGGCCACCACAATATATTATTAATGGCACTATAGTGCTACATAAATTGTTTTAACCTCCGCTGGATCTTGTTGAGCTCTCCATTTCAGATCAATCAGTCCAAGCTTAAACTTTTGATACAACGTGGTTTCTGAATTTAGTCATAATCTCCTCGGTCTAGTATTTTCCCCGGAATGTGCATCGTACTAAGACTGATAGATATAGTCTATCCATGTACCATTTGCTACTTGATTTGTCTAACTTTTGTACACGCATAGGAGTACGCATTCACCCCATAATTGACACTTCTACATACCGAACGGATGGATAATAAACGAGGCACATTCCTACACAAACAGTCTCCAATTGGATTAGAGTGCCTTCCTGATTGCGTAGAATGCACTTGGTGCCTTCGTTTGGTTTCGTGCTTAATCTACCAGATGACACCTGTGTATTTGCCGTTCTAAAGCTAAGTGATTCATTCTTTGGTTGCAGTGGATAAATAGGAGGTCCTTTACAATTTGTTCAGTAATCTATATTGTCATTAGTCGAATTTCTGCGTAACTCGAATTTGTTTGCTAGCCATATTTTTGCATTCTCAATTTTCCACACAAGAATCCACTTCTAGGTCGAACTCCCTCTAAGTGGAAAACATTTTGACCATCGTTAGCTTATTTTGTTTAAATCATTTGGTAAAATCTCTCGAGTCCATCACATTACTTTTTTTCTCTGAAAATGGAACTCTTCGATTCCTTCATTGAAGGAATTTCCTCCCTCTTGACTCTAGATTCCTTCTTCCTTTCTGCCAGTAATTTGGCATAATCGGCAGCGACCTTCTTTGAACCGGTTTGACACTTCTTCAATTCTAGACGTCTGCGCTTCCTTTGAGAAACGACGGGCGTAACCAAACGTTGAAATAAGAAGTAAGTGATAAGAAAATGCAAATATGAATTTGTTGACCATTTTCCATACCATGCTTAAATTAATAAAAAAACCGCCATCAACAACTCAAGTTTGCTATCCTCGAAAATGTCAAGTATTATTCATATCAAAAGTGGTTTTACAAATCATCGATTCGAGCGAAATATTTACACAATTAATCTTAATGAATGTTTTCAATATTTCTTCTATCGACAAATAATTTGCGTGTTGTCATTCTAGTCTCTTTCTTTTTGTAAACTCATTCTTCATCAAAAATGTTCAACGGCAAAAAAACATTCTGCATACGTGTGCATGTATCATGTCCAAAACGAAATTAGATATGCAATGGTGCATAAATGTAAGCCACGGTGTGTCCAACGTGTGTAGATGAACGAAAATAGAAAATATGATGATAATCGATAGTCAATCGATCGGGGATAATAAAGACATTTCGTGTAGATTTTTACTATTCATTTTATTGTAAAAATCAATTATTGTGAGTTGTTTGTTGTGTCACGGCACGAAAGTCGGAGTAGTAAAAAGTAAAACGAAATCAAGTAATAAAAAAAAACAACAACAAACTATTGCAACAACATGCATGTACTTTAAGTGTGTTTGTGTATTTCTATACATTGAAGGAAAAAGCTCATGGTTAACTCGGGCTGTTGACTCGAAATCTATGCGACAGGAAAAACAAGGTCAATTTAAATGTGACGTGCTTTATTAGTGTTTATCTTAACAGTGTAGCCATGCATTTTACCAACAGCTTTTGGATTCATTCATAAAATGTGTGATGAAATGTGGCACATACATAGTTAGAGCGTCTTTTTGATAAATAGAGTTGTTTGTATTGTTTTTGCAAACTACACTAAACAAAAACATCTTTAAACTATGTAATAGCAAAGCAAAGAAGTATACGAAAAACGACGTAGGTGTTCATGAATACATAAACGAACTAATTGTTGCCTGGAAAGATAATCGTAATATCTTTTTATAGGGCGATGGATGCATATAATCAACAAATATATTAGTTAGGCCAATTTTGTGACTAAGCGAATTTTTTTTTGACATGACACATTGCGTTCTATAACTTATTCCTTATTTTGTTTTACCATAAACACGCCAAATATTGATAAATAGCGGGGAAAAAATGTCTGGACAAGTATTGTTAAGCTGTTGCCATATATACATATATATTTAATAATGATTATTTTTAGCGACTAAAAATATCACACTACACTAAGCGACCACATACTAGTCACTATTATTTTAATGAGTTATGATTCAGAATGTCCCACCGACGTTGTGATCAAGATTAGTCTCGTTGTCACGCAGAAAGAAAAATATTTAACTGGTCCAGTCACATAACAAGTGGTTGAAATTAACAGACATACTCGCAAATAAATCCTTTGATGTTTTCATTCGGTGTGTAAACTGCCGTGGGAGCATTTCTTCAAAGGAAGTTTATGACTGTCAATAATTAAGGTATCCATGTCAAAACATCCTCATGAACCATACGTCGCAATAGAACTAGGCTTAGTAAGTAAATGCAGTGTGTCAACGTTCTGCTGAAAATTCACGTGATTCAAAACAAATACATAATCGTTCCTTCCATTAAAGAATCAGCATTAATCACTTGTGTCTTAGGTTTTCAGAGTCCCGCACGTGACAGTTTTGTGCGTTTATGTTTCTTTTTTTGTGTAATTTTTGTTTCTGTTTTAATAACTACTTACTTTGTAGGCAAAAATACTTAAAACTTCTATCTCGTTATCTATGAATAACTTATTGAAATTAATCCTTACCTACTGATCCTCATCCGGTATTCTAAGCTAATCTAATGATAATGATATACACCTAAGTCTGTTTTTACACGGTCTTTTTTTACACGGTTTTGATATAACACGGTTTGAAAATTGAATTAATTTTTTTACACGATTTTATTCCATTTAGCACGATTTGAACTTTTTTGTACTTAAATTTGTTTGTCAAATTTAATTTTTGCGAAGTATGTTCATATCACAAAAAAATATTTATGAAAGAAAAAAGTCTGAAACCATCGATAGTATCGATAGTGCTATCGAGAGTTTGCGAACACTAGCTTAAAGATTTAAGTGAATTCCCTTTTAGCGCGTACAAGCAATTTTTACTGGTCAAAGCAAATGTGAATAGCACTAATTTAGGGGAATTCCCTTTTTATGCATACAAGCCAATTTACTGGTCAGAGCAATTGAAATGTGTCAATATTTTGTGAATTATCAATGCCATCAGACGTGCTTGGTAAAGACATTTTTTATTTGAAAATTTGTTTTTTTAACGTGACATTACATTTAACGCATTAAGATAAAAGGTAATAATCTTAATAGGTTTTCGAGATTAGGAACCAATCACCTATTTTTGTATACGATCAATGTCTTTTTTTACACGGTTTTTTTTCACACGGCTTCTTCTGGAACCAATCTACCGTGTAAAAACAGACTTAGGTGTATATGTATATGTATATTTGCCTTTAGACTTTCTCTCGAACATCCTCATCTTTTCCATCTGGGAAGGCCTAACATTGAACCAAATGGATCACCGTATACCATATTTGGCCGTGTAAGGGCCATGTAATAGATTACCCTCACCGTGTTACCAAGTTTGCTACTGAAAAACTTTCCTGCTTTTCTGGCTTTTGTCAGAGCAATATCAATATGTTTGGCAAAATACAGATATTGGTCCAGCTAGTGCCGGGATATTTTAGTCCTTTTTCACAGCTAACGGCTTTTCCTGCAGATCAACTATACCGAACTTGCTAAAATAGAATGTAGAATGGGGTCCTGAAAAAGAAAGTTTCACATTTCTGGAAATTGATCAGTTGACTAATTTAACCAGTCGTAGTGAAATAGATGAACTTTATCGAATTCTACGTTACGCATCAGTACATTTATTACGTCGACCTTAGAACCAGTTTTGTACGCCACTAAAACGTAGGCGTACGCAAAAAATTGCGGAAACTAAAAGATCCGCAGTCCATTTATTTCCTTTCGTATACATTGAACATTTTTGAAAACGTTACCAAAATTCTGTTCACATGACATTTGTTTCTATAAATTTGTTTCACAATAAAGATTCATTAGACTTTATTCATTAGATGTCAACCTTTCACCGGTAAAATATAATAAGAAACTGCAATTATTCTTGTGCAACAACGAATTTATCGCTGTCATCATCCCTTAGTGCTGCATGTACTGCATGTAGAAGCTACAAAAACACATCTAAATCATCTATTCAATCCGAAATGAATTTGATCTAATTTTTGTTCTCTGCCTTAGCCGCCACTCGTCTGACAGACAAAACGTTTTTGGGTGTATGTATAAGTTGTTGAACTTTTTTTTCTTAGATCATGAGAAATTATTGAGACATTAGTTGTATAAATGCTCATTAATAAAAGACACAAACCGTTGACGTTCAGATCCGTCCCTTTTGAATTGAATACAAAAATGCCCTTGGGCACCGCTTCTATTGTGATAAATGATCAATGTTAATTAAAATTAACTAAATGACGAAGATTCAAAAACGAATCAACATTTTCTTAGATGCATTCTTTCAGTTATTCATAGTAGGTCAAAAGCATGACACATTCATTGCTAACTATGCCTAGACAGAATGACAGTCGTTTGGGGTCTATAAACTTCCTTGAACTGAAAGCTTTTCGCTTGCCTTGTTTACAACAGAATCGCGCAATGCAAATGCATTGCAGACAAGTTTGTGGGTAGATTACGTTGGGAGAAGCGTTCAGCAGACCCACTGCTTCACCATGAAGAAAAGTGCCAAGAAATATATTTTATTTCAAAAAATAGAAATGTTGGCTATTGCAGGCTAGTTCACAAATATGTACATATAAATAATTTGATTGAAAGTCTATGAAACTACGAAAAATGCTAGCTATATTTGTACACATGCGTAAATAACAAAATTCAGCATTTATTGTTCAAACAGTAAGTTCAAAGACAGACGTTTTGCATCCTATAGGTAGTTGTTGGAAAAACAAAGCTGTTATTGACTAAATAAGAAATGTAAGCAATAATGGATCACACAATTCACATGTTTAAGATTTGCTGAAGTGTGAACCAACTGTAGGGGTTATTCGTTATGCATAGCACGGACCATCAAGCGAAAGAAGTTTGTCACTGTCATTCGCCCCTCGTTCGTAAGTTGTACGTAGTTATCATGGTCAAAAGCTCTATTGATTAGTACTAAAAAAAGCTTTGCTCGCAATTCTCAACACCGATATTTAACCACCTGTTCATTCTTATGATGGTAAACAAAATTAGGCCGCATTTTTTTCAGTTTGTTCTCTCTGACCGCTTCATGCTCTGATTTTCATTCAAAAATAACCACATACGGCGAAATTCGATCGCATTCGATGAACAAACAATTTAAAAAGGTGCCACGGCATCCCTTTTTTTTGTTTATGAGGCAATTATGTAAGTTGTTTCACTAGTGCCGGCTGTGTATATCCTTTTTCAAAACAAACACCTGCATTGTGTGCCGACCAGTTGAACTGGTTCCCTTCTCGTTCGAACGTTAGTTATTGCGCACAACCCTTTCCTGCGTAAATGTGCTAAGCGGAACGACGCAGAATCCCTGACATTGCCAATGAAATTCAAGAACACCACGATCTCAGATTCAAGGCCAAGATCAACGGGTGTGTTGCAAACTCTGCTCGTCACATTTCTTGGGAAACTTAAGTATTTATCGGTCCAGGGAACTAGGTCCTTAGGGCAAGATCTCTTGAAGGTTTTTTTCCTCAGTTTTCTTTTTTTTTTTGTTATTTATCGGCTCCGTTTTATGTTTCCTGAATGAAATCATCGTTTGTTTACATTTTGAGAATTTCATAACCTTGAATTGCTTTGTTGAAAGAACCACCATCCAGGTGTGTTCCCTTTTTTTGCTGCTCTATCTTCGATGATGCAATAAAATTTGAAAAAAAAAATATCTCATGTAACTTTGTATATAAACTGTATATCTACACGTAAATATGCTTGTTTTGGATTTGTTTTGTTCATTGTGTGTATGTTTACCTTGGGGTTGTTATCAGAAACAGTAGAAATA
This sequence comes from Eristalis arbustorum, assembly GCA_916610145.1. Taxonomy (NCBI): domain Eukaryota; kingdom Metazoa; phylum Arthropoda; class Insecta; order Diptera; family Syrphidae; genus Eristalis; species Eristalis arbustorum. The sequence continues at coordinate 61,954,409 of OU744317.1, read as the reverse complement.
TCAAATGTGATTCTGGTTTTTGATAATTTTTTCTTGCGCTTTTCTGTTGTTTTATACTCGTATCTGTTTGCAGAAAATTGAAATGCGATAGCTGAAAGTATTTATGGATATCGGTGTGCGTGTGGGATAAGGACTTTATTTTTTCAGTAAATCGGGACCAATTAACCTCTGATTAAATTGCAAATCTTTGTATTATTTTACTTGTTCTTTGATTACTGAACTTTGATTTATGAACAAGTTGTTTCGAGCTAATCGCAATTTTTGTTTTATGTTGAATAAATTGGTGTTACTTTGTTGTGTTTCTTTATGGAATGATGAAGTCCTTGAGATGGTGGTCTATGTACATATAAGCGATGAGTCAAACGCCCTTACGATCTGAAAGGGAGTCTCGACAGTGGATTAATCTCAGCCCTCCGTCCATTGGTGACGTTTATTGTGCATGAGAATAGCTTCTTCTCAACGCCGCTAGTCACAATCAATAAACTTAACCACACTACGACTTCTTCATTTTTTTCCTGGTGCAATCACTACGTGGTTTGGCACGCTCAAGTACTTAAATAAGAACACTTGATTTTTCAACCGCTGCTTTGTCTAACTATTCCTTATCATTCTTACTACAATGTCAAGTCGTAGATAACATTATTTTCATCATTAGGGCATATTCGTGGAATATCTTCAAATACGACCCTATTCATTTTTGTATAAACTCAATGAATATTTGTTTATTTTGAATTTCACTATTTTTTCATATTTCGGTCATCATAAGATGGTGGTGGCCCGTAGCGTTGTGGGTATGTGCGTCGACCCCCATTTCTGCTCTGAGCGACAAAAATAATGTTCACGACCCCACCTCTTTCGAGTCACTGACAATGCTCAAAGAGTATTTTCTGTCTAGAAAAAGCTTCTCAAACAAAGCCGTTCGGATTCGGCATAAAACTGTAGGTCCCTTCCACTCGTGAAAGATCAATAGCACGCACAAGACGAGTGGTTGCTGAGAAGCTAGGCCCTGGCCCCCTACGGGCTGTTGCGCCACCCATATTATTATTATAAGACGGTTTAAGGGATTTGACAATTTAACATAATAACATATTAACATAAATACATACAGTCACCCAAAAAAGTAAGCAGGCAGCATATTGTTAAGACTTCTTAGCCAAAAGTAAATTCTAGCCCGACTAGAAGAGAAAAATCTTGAACGTAATTTTAATTAATCTTGAACGTAAAATTAATTAGTAATTATTTATTTAATTTGTAAGCCTCCAGATTAGGCATAGAGGGTCAAAAACCAAACATTTAACAAAAAATCTTATCGCAAAAATAAGTAAGCGCACATTTCAACCACGTAAAGGGATCTGCCGTAATGTGCGAAGATATGGTAGCACTTTAGTTCCGTCGTGGTCATTTTAGTTCCCACTGATCAATAAATTAATAAGCTTGGTTATTTGAACAATCTCAAGAATAACCTGCTTTGTTTGGAAATCAAAGCATTAAATGGCCATTTGTTGGTAACGTAAGTTTGGATAGGGTTTTGACGTATTAGCGGGTATAAGCCTATAGTTTTTGCGATATCCTCATTTTTGTGTATCATCAACTTCACATAAAGCAGCAGAAACACAATAAAAACATTTACATTTTTTTTTGGAGTTATGTGTGATTTTATTTTTTATTTTTGTTGAGAACACAGGCAACCTTATGCTGCCTAGTTACTTTTGTAGTTGACAGTATGTATGCACATTTCTGGGCCTCATTCTGGATGCGTAATTATTCTGGAAACTTAATATAAATTAAGCAAACTTCGCGGTTGGAGTTCGAAATTAACTATTAACCTTTATTCACATTTGTTTTCTCACTGACCGATATTGTATTGCTCATCGAAATTTAGGTCTTGCTCTGAGATATGTTTAAATACACACAATTATTAACTCTTCGCTTGAAAGGTTTTTTCTAATTTGAAATATACCACTCATCTGTTGACATTTTTACTAAAAGTAAATGGAAAGGATCAACCTAAAACCTCTTTCGTCGAGAATATATCAAATGTTTTAAATAGACGTATAAAATTCCGCTATTAAATACATCATAAATAGAGATGAAAGATGGGGAATATTTTAAGAATTAAGATTTACCAAAACCAAATTCTAAAGGGCTGTAGAACTTAAGCTATACTTCTTCTCGTTTCATATATAATTCAAAGAAGCAAAGGGTCTTTCGAGTCTTACTTGGGTTAACGGTACGAAAAGCACGATCAATGCGTGTTTAAATATATAAGGAGGCCTTAGCTTTAATTAATGAAAGAATTTAAGAATATTTGATAATATCTTGCTACTTCGATCCATGTCACTGCTTCGTTTTGTTTGGTTAAGAAGTAAGTCATTTCCATGTGTCGATGTCGCGTTAACTAAACTAATTGAAATCGCATCTTGTCCAAATTGTGCCAACTAAAAAACACAGCACTTTGATTTTACTGTCATCATACTGAAAGAGATTTCTAACATTATTATTTGATCTTCTGACTGACCTATTTACTTACACTTATTTCTCTGAGCTTTATTTGAAGCGTGTTGCCATTGGAATGGATAATGAAATCACCAATCAACTAAACGAGATTTTTTTTTTCTCTCAGTAATATCGCTCACTGATTGACCAAAAAATGAAGTACAGTGATATAAAACATATAAATGACAAAATATTGAGTGACCGTTTTTCAAAGTCTCAACGAGAAAGAGTAATTTAAAAACCTGCTCACGGTACCTAAGCTAATCTACGAGAAGAACGTCTTAACCAGCAAAGCCTAAGGCAGAACTTACTGCAAGTCTGGATATTAGACGCTGGACGATCCTCTGCGAATTTTTTCAGTGTATCGAAACTGGGCGAGGAAGTGTGTGCGGGAGTTTACTCGAAGGCAATTAATTTGATTGTGGCGTATTTTAGGCAGAAACAGACGAACTCGCTAGAAAGGCGACTACCTCAACGCTCTCTCTCTACGGTGACCTGCCGCCTATGCCAATCGCAACTGTAAAACAGCTACTCAAGCTGGAAGCACTTAACCAAACCGAAAGTAGATGGTTTACCCGCACTTGATGCCTCGTTACAGAACAATCATGGCCCCTCCTGATGATGAATTTTTTTCCGAGTAGTATCTCGGAAGACTAATTAATATTGATGATAAATGTGCACTGCGCCATCGTTTACCCTATAACGACTTCTGCGGAAGCAGCAGTGATGAAGAGGAAGAGGAAGAAACCATTGAGCATCTCTTAAACTGCAGGGCCTACTACTTTAGCCACCTAGGTGCGCTGTACTTCAACGACAGAACTGGAGAATGTCAGCATAAATAATCCACATCGCTTCAGTAAAAGCTCTAATTGGTTTGCGGACTTGAATTAACTTGATCCTTGTGGTAACCCAACTACCCTGTCCTCAGTGTGACTACAATGAGAGGCAATCGAACCAACATATGAACAACTGTACCAACCACCCAAGTTTTAATTTTGTACTTATTTTAGGTATATTTTTACCGAGTGTGACAATAACAGACGGCAGATAATACATGTATGCAACGTTAATAAGTAATAAATACGATTTATCAAAGGTAGGGAATGTTTAAATTTCAATCATCAGATCTACTACTGCGTAAACAGACTTCAAATTAGCACTTTGTATGAGGGTTCATTTAAACAAAAACTATAGACCGTTTTGGTTGTAGGAAGATATTTCTTCCGGTACATAAAGTTTTACATGTTGCGAACCCAGCTCTAATTGGTTTAAGCAGATTATACTGGATTTATCGAGAGGAAATCGTTGGTCGTCGAATGCACCTACAGTACCTCACAAAATTGAGCGTACACCCATGGAACAGCCGTAATTAATCCCTTTTCAATGGGAAGGACTGTTTTAAGAATAAAAATTTAAATGCAGTTTAGATTATTATAAATTTCATAGTAATAATAGAAGAAAAAAATCAATAAAAAATAATGAATTAATTGTTAAAATAAAAAACAAACACAATTAACTACATTTAATCACACAAAATTGACACCTTTAGCGTCTATAACCGCCTGCAAGCGTCGTGGTATAGAATCTACCAATTTCTTTGTAAAAGAAGGGCATGGGGGGGGGGAGGGTACTGTTCCATGCCTCCTCAATTATATTTTTTAGCTCGGCTTTATTAGAAGAATTCGCTTTTTTTAATCTGGTTTTAATCTCCTGCCACAAATGCTCAAAAGGATTCAAATCCGGTGATTGTGGAGGTGTTCTGAGCTGTTTTGGAGCATTATAGAGTAATCATTCGGGTCATTGTCCTGTTGGAACCAAAAATCCGTGAGCAAACCTAGTTTCCTCGCAGAGGCGATCATGTTTCTTTTGAAATGCTTAAGTACATAATTTTGTACATAGTTGTGTCAATAAATTCAAAATTGCTAGCGCCACTAGCTGCCATTGAACTCCACATCATAATACATCCTCCGCCGTGTTTTACTGTTGGGTACATATTTTTTGTTTTCAGCGCAGTATTAGGCTCACGCCACACAATTTGCCTACCATCTGAGCCAAATAAGTTTATTTTTGTCTCATCAGTAAACATGACAGTTTTCCAAAATTCTGGAGGCACGCTTAAATATTTTTGCTCTAATCTCTTCTTGTTGGCAGCTGAAATAAAAGGTTTCCTAAGAGCAACTCTTCCATTTAAATTTTTTCTCCGTAACACACGACGAACGGTTTCTACTGACAAGGGCTTCTGCATCGTTGTAGAAACTTCAGACGCTAGCTTTGGTATACTAATTTTTGGGCTACACTTAACTTTACGAACAATTAAACGTTCGTCTTGCTCCTAAACAATTTTTTTCTTACCTGTTCCAGGAGCATTTTTAAGTGTACCTTCGGTTCCTTCCGTTCACCCTACAGTCCTACCAATCTTTCGTAAATATTCTCCCTCACAAAATAGCTTAATCGTTCGTGTTGAAATATCAGTTTCTGTCCTTTTTTTCTCCATGCCAGAAGGAAAATGCTTTCGAGTAGTTCTTAACACAAAAGTCGCAACACAAATGATCAATAAACATTGAAATTACATCCATTCAAAGGGTGTACGCTCAATTTTGTTAGGTACTGTAATTCAATCAAGGTGCTTCTTATCTTATTAGACAAAGGGCATACAATCAGGACTCGATTTCATAATGTTTAACGAATTTTGTAAACATGTGATCGGTAACACATGCTTAAAGTAGCATGAAGTTGAAGGGACGTGCAAGAGGCTAAATGTAAATCTTTACATTTCTCCCTCAGGCTTACACAAGTATTTTTTTCACTTATTCATACGACATTCAGTGTAAGTTTGTGTAAGAAAAAGCAGATGTCTATACTGTCTACGAAATGAAAACAACGCACAAGGAGATAAATTCAAGCACTCCATCACCACTTAGTTATCTGTTCATCTATCAGCCATCTACTTCAGTTATCAATACAAACAATTAAATTAAACAATCTTGAATTTTGCTCAGTTATCTATTATTGTAGCGCTTGATGCTTGTGTTTTCCCTTGTAAAAACAAATTATCCAAACACTTTGCACTGACGTCTGTGTTTGTTGTTGATTTCATTTTCACGTACATATGTAGCTCATAAAATGAGATTGTCATATTTAATTGTACAGTGCATGAAACTTACACATGTGCTCTCCTTATCATAGTTTCATTGACCCACAATTGAGTAGATTTATATGCTCTACAATAAACTTCAGTTGTTAATTAAGGCTTTCAAAATGGAAACATCTAATTTTAAACATAAACAATAGCAAATTGAACCTATTTTTGGAAAAGAATATGAATAAATGTCACAGATGATAAATAGTGATTAGACGAATTTGAGTAGACAAGTACTGTGTGTCAGTGACACTGACCCGTAACCAGAATGAATTGAGTGACATTTACAAATACCAATTTCAAATCAAAGCGACACGACAGAACAAAGTAATTTGATGGACATATTTCAAAAATAACATATCCTACTTCTATAATCAATGTTCGTAATCAGCAACCATTCTGTAAATACAACTGATAGAATTTAATGTCAAGTTTAACTGGACAAAACCAGTATCATGTATATACTCTTTTCCTTTGTTATGAGCGTGAATAAGCTTATGGACTTCGGACCTCTTTTTTCTTTTTGAAGTTTGTAACAACTACTACTCGCATACAAGTGTGTCCTCTCCAAAAGAAACAGAATTATAGTATATATTCCCAGTTGCGGTCTACGCCAAAACTGACTTCATGTCATACCCACTTATCTAACACGTTATCAATATTTCTTCGATTTGACGTCAACGCCAAAAGGAGAGACATGTTTCCCCTATTTTTAATGCATTGAGTCGTAAACTCACGTGCTTAAAACAAATACTTGCAACTAGATTAACTAAATTAACAACTGTTCTACTACTATTCTAGTACATACAACCAATGCCAGTGCTCTCAGCTAATCTTATCTCTTTTGTCGAAGAAAAATGATTGCATCTTTTGCTTAACTGAATCACAAACAAATCAAAAAATTGCTTAAATCCACAGTAATATACACTGGTGTGCACTTTTTTGTTCCCAGTTTTGTGTAGGCATTATAACATTCTTACTTTCCTGAAACTGTAAGAATGAAAGCACGTCTACCATGTCTAAGTAGAGGAGGAATACAATCGTTAAGCCGCACAAAACTAAAAAGCCGTTGAATTAACTAAGTACAAACATTGTAGGCCCTATTGAAGCTTGCCTCGCTGTACATGATCTCATTAGGAAGTCTTTTCCATCGGCGAAAGACCTGCCTTGAAACACACAGGAACACGCATTATTTTCTGAATGTGACCTTTCATCGTGAAATCTTTATAACTTGTCAGAGCAAAGGCTTGCTTAAGAGTATGTCCATCAACACACACTTATGGATCCAATAAAATGCAGATAATTACTAAATTGTTCAAGCTATGCGTCGACTAAGTCGAAATGCTTTTCTTCGACACCACTTTGAGCTGGGTTCTCAAAAAGGCAGTCTGACAGTTCTGAAAGTATAACATCAACTTCTAGTCTCGCAAGCCCGCCGAGTTTTAGAAAAGTTACGAATTTTTAATATAAAAGACGCGTGTGGAAGTTTGTTGTCCTTTTTCATAACGATTTTCGTACCTGTGATCATGTACAATAATAAATCATGTCAGATAGACAATACGATAGACTTGAACACTAGGTTGCTGCAGGCCCGAAATCGAAGTTAGTTATTTAAATAAATTCGCCTAACGCCTTCATTGTTCACTACAACTTCAGATATAACGAAATTTGGTTATGTGGTCGCACCAATCAATAAAGTTCATTGACTTAATTTCCTGGTGAAGTGAGCGTCAAGATACAAAAGTCTCGATAGGGAACATTTGTTGTGAACGAGCCCTTATTTTTCTTGTTCGTTTGCTATGACATCTGTGAAAAGTATTTAGTATACATCAAGTCATTGAACAGACAAAATCATATTTTTTCATCGTAATAAAATTTTTTGTTTTCATTTGAAGAAAAGTGCTGCAGAGTCGCATCGAATGCTTGTCGAGGCATATGGTGATCATGCTCTATCAGAAGCAACATGCAAAAGATGGTTTCAATGGTTGAGAAATAATGATTTTGATGTGAGAAATGAAGAACGTGGAAGACCACCAAAAAAGTTTGAAGACGTCGAGAATTGCAAACGATATTGGATGGAGATGACACTTTGAGTCAAAAGCAAATGGCAGCAATGTCAAATGTTGCACAACAAACAATTGCTGACCGTTTTTACTTTCCCATTAATAATTGGTGTCTTATTTTCAAAAAAAAAAAACGCTCATTTCATACCGGCACAGCCTAAGTGTGAACCATCACTTGCCACAAAATAACTTTGAGTTATCAAGCAAACATTGCATGTAATTTTAAGTCTTAATGCCAACTATTTTCATTCGAGTTATCACGACTTGTGTTATTGAAGTTGAACTTGATGATTGAATTTTATCCTACTTCAGCGGCCGTAACGAGCTAAAAAGTGCCAGCATTGGCCAACTTAAACGGTTCATCAGCAGCACCAACTGGTTCCAGCGGGCCTACTCTGTCCTATGTGTGACTGCTCTGCAGCAGTCAGCCACTACTACCTAACCTAACCTATTGAATTTTAACTGTATATACAAAATAAATGCAACAAAATTATGTCACACGCTTTCGAGAGCGTCCGTATTTGCTCCACTTGCACATAATAAGTTTATATCGTCCAATCGGTTTGCTCAATTCAACTCAATTCAAAAGTGCATCTTAACTTAAGGTGTGCAATTTATGTGATTTGATTTTCACACTCACCAAAGTCGATTATGATTTATGGAGTAAAGGTCTGCAATGAATGTTTTAAAATCAATTTCAAAAATTTTCGTTTTATTTCGAGTACACACGTATGACTGTATTCACATTGAAAAACAAAGAGAATCTAATATTCATTTCCCGAATGAGTACCATGGATGAACCATTTACAACAAAACAGAGTACCTACTCATAATTGGCTATTCGAAAACGAGTATTCAAAAAAATAGGCTATAGGCTAGCACGGAGTACTGTAAATACAATGTATATTTTGTTATTGCTGATGAAAGCGATGAGAACAATTTTTGAAATAAAATGGCATTGGAGAAATAATAACCCTGAGAGAGATTTTGAATGGGCACGGAAGTAATTTGCTGTAAGAAAACATGTACAGGAGAGCACTTTGAGCAGTACTATTGCTGTGGGTACTGTTGTGCTCTTAATAGGAAATATAAGATTATTAATGGGCAAGTTTGAGAAACTTATTTTAGATAGTTATACCTGCTGGCGGATTGCAAAGAGCTGCCCTGTGAATACGTTCGTTGCGTGCAGAATCCATACAACCCCACACGATAAATTGGAGTAACATATGTGTGAATGAACTGTCAAACGCCACAAACTTTAAAACCCCAACTTAGCAACTTCATTAGTTCTGATGCATTCCACATATAGCCCGCACTCATATTCTCGCTCTCTATTAATAGGTCCAAAGAGTTGTGAATTTGTTGTGTGACGCAACGGATTCTATTGCCCAACATTTACACTCAACTAACTTTTAAAAATCTTCATTATGTTTACTAAGCAGCATTATCTTATTTACCTACATTATTATTTCAAACCAACGTGTAGAAATGTTTTTCATTAAATGTACTCGATGTACACAGTAGATTATTGATTATAAATAGTGAACTTGTTCATTTTTACGAGTATCTTTTTTGGTAAGTCTGTACTGGTACTTTGTAGAATGTTGCAGATTTATCCTTTTTTCAGAAGTTATGGTTCTTATTTAATTCATTTCCGACTTTAAATTGTACATCTGTGAGTAATTGTATAATCTGAATCTTAACTCGATTTCTTGTCACATTAAAATGATACTTATGCCCGTCTTGAGTGCATAATTGTTTTGACAGTTTTAAAAGCGATTCTATTTCATTTTAAGTATCTTTAATACCACTGAAGACAGCTGTCAAAATTCCAAGATTTGAGTTGAGAATAGTATAATCAAAGTGGTGGCCGTGGCGTTGTGGGTATGTGCGTCGACCCCAACCTCGACGTCGCAGGTTCGAATCCAGCTCTGAGCGACAAAAAAAAATTGTCACGACCCAACTCATTCGAGTCACTGACAATGCTCAAAGAATATCTCCTGTCTAGAAAAAGCTTCTAAAACCTGGCCGTTCGGAGTCGGCATAAAACTGTAGGTCCCTTCCACTCGTGAAAGAACAATAGCACGCACAACAGGAGTGGTTGCTGAGAAGCTAGGCCCTGGCCCTCTATGGGCTGTAGCGCCACCTATATTATATTATTGTATAGTATAATCAAATAAGACTAAGGCATCTCGAAGATTTTTAAATAGGCAATGACGTGACCAGTGCATCCCTAGAGAGTGCAACTTGTTTCTTATTTAAAATTCTTCCTCATGAAATTATTCAAATGGTAATGTGTCGATCCCAACACAGGTTCGAACCCTGGTACGATAAAATACTTTTCACGGCCACACCTCTTTCGAGTCACTGACATTGCCGGGGTACTCCTATCTAGAAAAAGCTTCTCAAAGTTGGCCGTTCGGAGTCCGCATAAAACTGTAGATCCCCTTCACTCGTGGAAGACCCACACGAGTCATTTCTGAGAAGTTAGGCCCTGGCCCCTACTGGCTGTAGCGCCATCCATATGCATTCCACTGTGGCGCAAAAGCATGTCTGCATAAAACGTGAATGCCAGAAGAAACCTATCTAGGTAAGTGCATTAACAACAATTTAATTGTTTATTTGTTTTAAATTGAGAAAGTTCACCTATTAATTAACTGATACAACGTGCGTTGTTTTGACTCAATCAATGTAATTTAACTGCAGACTCGACTGTCTTCTCTTATAAAATATCCCCACATCCGTATCGTGCACGGTATGTATTAGTGACAATATCACATATTTGTAATTGCAATCACTCAGAACGCACGTTGGCAGCGATATAACCAATCCCATGAGCCCTCTCGAAAGGCAGAGGCAATCGTATCACATGATACTTTTATTTTGTTTTCGATCATAACAAACATTCCATATTTATATGCCCAAGCATTTCATTAATCCAATTTCATTATTTTCCTATGAATAAGCGGATTTTGTTCGTTTCATTCATTCAACCATCCTCCTTATACATAAGTCGCCCATGGGAATAGTGTAGTAAACACTTTCAAAACGAAGCAACATAGCAAGTATGTTAGCTAAGGTGCACCGAATGAAAGAAAAAAAGCACAACAAACAACATTTCTTGAAATTCGATGCTTCTTATGTCATCAAGAACTGCGGACAGGAATTCAAAAAGTGCGGATACAAGAAAAAAAGACTGGAGAGGGGATCTGGTTCTTACTGAGTCTTATGTCATCAAAATTATTTTTGTTTTTAACTTTTCCTTTTACAAATTCCTGTTTCGTCATCTCATTTCATAAACACTAAGAGGAAGTAACACACATAAAGTTACGTAGCTCGGTCTCCTTCTATGGTTCGTTTTTGTTTAAGTAAGGGCACTAAATTATAACAGCTTTACTATTGCGTAGCGAAAAAGAAATGGAAGTTCAAACTAAATACACATAATGTGCTTCTCTCAAATTTTCAACGGATTGCTGTGTGGCATTGTAACGTCGCATATGCGATTGGATAAATCGATTCGAATCAGTTTGTTCGTTCTAGACATTTAGATTGTAAACAAACAAATAACATACATACACACGCATATACTCAGCAGTGGTCAGACCTTTTTCATTCAGCTTTAAGAGTTTTCTTGTGACTCATGACATAAGCACTTTTATGCTCATTGGAGTATATAGGAGTATCTATAGTCCATAGGTATGTAAGAAGGAATTTTGTATATACATAGTCAGTATGATGTGATGGGCTTAAAACAAAATGCGCATTATTTTGTTTGACCGTTTTTAAATTCTATACAAATTATCTGTAATAAGTACATGTATACGATACTGCAGTAGTGCGTGAACTATTTTTGGAATTTGAAGACTGTTTGTTGCAGTTAATAATAATAATAATAACAGCATGGGTGGCGCTACAGTGTGAGGCGAATCTATCACTAGTTTCTGCACTCACCTTTCGTTATATGTTCGCACCCGGTTAGAGGGTACTTATAATTTTATGCCTACTCCGAACGACGTAATTTGATAAACTGTTTTCAGGCAGTACCTAATGATTGTCCGTGTCTTTATTGTTTATATATGAAAGTTGTTTGCCCTAGAAATTGGACCAGTATAACCAATGCAGTGGCAGGGACCCGCACCCTGGCCATTCGATTCATAAAAGTAGAGTTGTTAACATGTATTACCTTAATTTGTAAGCCTATTATTTTGTAAAAGACAATTCACCATTTGTTTCCTTTCTTGATAACTTCTTTGTTTCATTGCTATTATCAAAATGTTCATTATTCTTCTGTACCGATTATTCTTAAGGAGTTCAAAATACGGTGTACTAAAATAATATCGATGGCGCTACAGTCCATAGAGGGCCAGGGCCTAGCTTCTCAGCAACCACTCGTGTTGTGCGTGCTATTGTTCTCTCACGAGTGGAAGGGACCTACAGTTTTACGCCGAATCCGAACGGCCAAGTTTGAGAAGCCGAAGAATACGGTGTACTAGGCACAATAAAATAAGGTTTTCAATAATCTTCAGACCTTTGGACTGATTTGTCACAAGCGCATGTATTTGTACATAAATTGGATTCCCCATTTGGGCAATTAAATCTTCTTTCGCTGGCACTACAGTCTGGGATAAACCTGGGCTTCAGCCAACATGCCTCTCAGTCTCGCGGTCTTGTGCTAATTGATTTTCGGAACACACGTTCAACTTATTCAGGTCCCCTTCTAGCTGCGTGCGCTACTGGAGGCGTGATCTTCCTTTACCGCGTTGTCCCTGGGGGTTGGAGTCGAAGAATTCACTAGCCCGAGAGTTGATGTCCATTCTCTCTACATGACCTAGCCATCCTCCATCGAATTTATTTTACAAGGCCAATGTCGTTGTACAGCTCCTAATTCAATCTGCTCCTCCATACTCCTTCTTTATTAAGTGTGATTTTTTAGCTATTATCTTTTTGGCAACACTGGTTTAAACAGCTGACTCACGTTTCGTGCTTTGTTTCTCTGTCAAACTTCGTCAGTTTGGTCCATAATTTAACCATGAATCGTCTGACAAACGAACAACGCTTGCAAATTATTGAATTTTATTATCAAAATGCATGCTGTTAAAAAAGTTCATCGCGCACTTCTTCGAAAAATTGTGTTGAGCGACAAAACTCATTTTGGGTACATAAATAAGCAGATTTTGTGATTTTGGAGTGAATATCAGCCAGAAGCATTGCAAGAGCTACCAATGTATCCAGGAAAATTCACAGCTTGGTGCGGTTTATGGGCTGGTGGCATCATTGGACCGTACTTCTTCAAGTGATGTTGATGCGAATCGTAACGTAACTGTAAATCGTGACCGCTACCGTGAGATGATTTCTTTTTTTTGCCCAAAATGCTAGAGCTTGATTTGCATGACATGTAGTTTCAACAAGACGGTGCCACATGCAACACAGCACGCGCAATAATGTGAACATTTTATTTCACGTTCGGGCCCGGTCAATTGGCCGCCTAGATCGTGCGATTTAACGCCTTTAGACTATTTTTTGTGGGGCTATGTTAAAGCTCATGTCCATACAGACAAGCCCGCTCCAATTGACGTATTGGAAGACAACATTGAAGCATTTATTCGTGAGATGCCGGCCGAAATGTTGGAAAGAGTATGCTAAAATTTGAGGCGCAGTCAAGGTCAACATTTGCGTGAAATAATCTTCAAACATTAAATTATATGGACCGTACTATCGATTCAAATAAATATTTCATGCATATTTCTGAATTTTATGTGTTTTTTTTTTTTTGAAAAACTTTCCTATAGCTTTTAAAAAATCACCCTTTAAATAGGACCAAATATAAACCGAAGGTTTTCCTCTCGAAGCGATCAATAATCTCCTGTTAGTTAGTATCCATGCTTCTGCGTCATACAACAGAACTGGGAATATCAATGTCTTAAATAAAAATGTCTTGGTTTTTGAGAGAGGGCCTTCCAAGCCCAAAAAACAATTGCCAAGGGTGATCCTTAATTTTATCTCCGCGGTTGTGTCATTGCTTGCCTTAACTGCGGAGTCTATGTAGACAAAGTCGTTCACTACTTCGGAATCGTCTTGGAGATACGCCGTGTGTTCTTGAAGCTTTTCCGTTAACAGCATATACTTTGTTTTATACTCATTGACCTCAAGACTCATCAGAGCCGCTTTCTTCTCGATACTCACAAACATGGAGGGCGTTGTGTTCTTCCGATGATGTCATCGGCATATGCGAGCAGTTAGGCAGATGATGCGTCTGTACGATATTCTCCAGAATGATGCTAAAGAAATCGCATGACAGTACGTCGTCTTGTGCAAATCCTTTTTTCACATAAAAGGTCTCGTTAAAATTCTTACCCGACCTAGACGGAACAACTTTGTATTCTCCATTGTCTTTCTGCAAAGACAGTTGAGTTTTGCAGGGATGTCAAAACTAGACAGTGCGCGCCTGTATTGCTCCCATAAAGACTGTCAAACGTGGCCTTAAAGTCTAAAAAATTAATGTTGGGTATCGACATAAAACACCTAGGTCTTTTCCAAGATCTGTCGTAAGATTAATGTTTGGTCAATAGTGGACTTCGCTAGCCGGAATCCACATTGATATTTACCAATCAAGCTGTTGACGTAGGGTTTCAAGCGTTTACACAAAACGGTAGAAAAGATCTTATACAATATATATGCAATACGCATTTCCCTCTGTAATTTGCGTAGTTGAGGGGGTTTACTCTCTTTAGAATCGGGCAAACTAGGCTGAGATCCCACGGGATCTTGCTGCGCTATAGCTAGATATTGCGTGTTTGTTTCGTACCGTCACTCTGGTGTGTGGACAGAGGAGGCCTTTTGGTGACGGAACTGGAAGGCGACGGATATACGCATGCTTACGTTTGCAACTGGACTATTTTTAGACTTGACATACCTCAACCAGGGTCACTTAACACCTTGGAGGGTAAGCTTTAGAAGGATTTTAAATTTAGGGTTTAGAGGATGCGAGAAGTGGGTTCCAAGTGTAGCCCGGAAGGTGTCAGGAGCAGCATCGACATTTCTCTAGAGCGCAAACGTGCGTAGTCGCAGAACCCCGCCAAGGTGGATAATCCGTCGTTACGCCAGAGTGACGTTTACAAATTGTATAAGTTTCTTTGGAAAGAGAAGGTTCGGTTTGAGAAACGTAAACTGAAGTCATTATCAAAAAATAAAACGTTCTGTAAAGTCGCTTTATATTGACAGGTGTAATCATTGGTTACAAAATCTTTAAAAATGATGATGATCAAAACGTTACCGTCAATGGTGGGTTGTACACATGTATACCTTAGGTTAGATCTGTGGCCCGTGACGTGCGTCGACCCATATGCTTGAACCTCGACATCATAGGTTCGATCCCTGGTCCGCGCGATAAGAATAATGTTCACGGCCCCACCTCTTTCGAGTCGCTGACAATGCTCAAAGAGTATTCCTGTCTAGAAAAAGCTTCCCAAACTTGGCCGTTCGGTGTCCACGTTCGGTCTCTTGGACTCATGCGAGAATAATAACAAGAGCGGCTGCTGAGAAGCTAGGACTGACCATCTACAGGCTGTAGCGCCACCCATATTATTATCGACGTGGGTATGCCACTTTTCACTTAAGTACTGCTGGTGCTATTGCACATATTGTGATGCCCATGAGAAGATACAAGGCTGGGGCAACTACAGAGGTGGTCAGAAATATCCTCTTTTTCCTCCGGTTCATCACAGTCAGTGCGTTTAAAGTCGTCTGTTAGTCCTATATTCATATCACGGTACCGCAGATGGTTGTTTAGGTACTTAGATGGACGTACCGATTACTGTCGATAGCAACTCTTGTCACATTAAAGAGGTGTGTCGGTTGTTTCCAAAGATGAACAGCGGTCTTTGGCCATAGCACCCAAGTAAGAAACTTCATCCTTTTGTTCGTTTTTTTTTGTTTGCTATGATCGTGTCATCTACGTGTAGCTTGGATTGGCTTGCGTCCTTCCCAGTAAGTTTGTCTGTTGTTCTATTGCTTGTAATGTTCCTTATCGCATCATATAGTAAACAAGCTAAACTACTAGACCGGTGTACAGCAAAGAGCAAGAGCAAATTGGACCTACAGCTTTGGCGTTGTATGAGTGAGTCGCTGTGGGCAAGGAATCATATTCAAACATAAATAACATAAAAATGATCTGTTCATGGATATACAATTTTTTGTATGTTCTACTTGAATTTCCTGTTTTGCTACCAAAAAAAAACATTTAAAAAATTAAATTGGATCAATCAACAAAATGTGTTGTTTTTACATTTGGTTTTTTCTATTTCTATTTGTCCATATATGGTGGACGCTGGGTTATCAAAAAAATGGAGTATATTCTTCTAGTTCTAATCATAAGTAAAGATGAAGCATTTGCTGATAATTAAGGTTTCTTTGCTTAACTTTTCACTCCAATACACTCATGACAAAGTGTGGATGTTTGGTGTTTCTTATCTTTAGTACTTGAAAATTAAATAGTGATAAGATAGATAAGGAGGTATGATTTTGGAATTGTTATTAAGTGAGCAAATATATCCAAGACTCGTGCGGTTTTGAAATACTACCAAAATGAGAAGTATTTTTAACCATAAACAGGAATCTTATGTCTGGGGATTACCTGAAACCGTGCGCATGTAAAAAATGCTCATACGTCATCCCAGATTTACAATTAGTAATCTACAAATAACGGATTTGTTATGTCTTACACATAAATCACAATCACACAATGAATAGGGATAACAACATAAGTACCGAGATCAAATGCAGAATCACTCTTGCCAAACGCTGTTTCTTTGGACTCAACACCCAATTGAGTAACATTAACAGAGCTCTCTCTAGTAGGACCAAGCTGGCTTTGTATAACACCTATGTCATCCCAGTCCTGCGCTACAGAAAAGTTCTGCATGGGATGTGCGGTCCTGTTTGTGTTGATGGCGCCTGGAGGATAAGATTTCACGAATAACTCTATAACTCTAACGGAGGCATGGGCATAATCAAGCATCTACGGAAACAATGCTTAAGATGGCTAGGCCATGTAGAGCGTGTGGGCATAACATAAATATGTAGGTTAGGTTAGGTTAGTTTGTAGTGGCTGACTGCTATGGGCCATCACACTTAGGCCAGAGTAGGCCCATTGTGATACCACGCGGATTGGCATTGGAACCAGTTGCTACTTCTAGAGAAGCGATTTGGCTGGCCTATGCTGGCGCTGTTTAGCTCATTGAGACCGCTGAAGCAGTAGGCCCCTCATCCATGTAGCTTCTGCAAAAATCATAATATAGGGCACACATCCTGCAAGCTTGAGTGCCAATTGCACAGTGCCCAGTTATAACTCCTATGAGAGTCCTTAATGAGTGCTTACTGAGTCTAAGTAGACTGAGTGACAGTTTTAGGCTAAGTTTCCCAGGTATTGATAGGGATGAGGTTGTACCACAACTGGCGAGTTCATCGGCTTTGCAGTTTCCTCGTATGTCACAGTGTCCCGGCACCCACATGAGGTGAAAGTTAAAATGCTCGGCCATCTCGTTAAAGAAAAGAGAACATGACATTGTCCCGGGATTTTATAGCGGCCTGACTATCGGAACAGACGCTGATATCCCTTTTTGATATCACGTTGTTTTTAAGCGAAGACAGCCCCTCTTTAATCGCTATGGTATCTGCCTGAAAAAAAAACGCTACACTGATCCGGGAGCTTCAAAGAGGTAGCAATGTTGAGATCTTGGGAATAGGCACCCGTACCCACCTCTTCGTTAGTCTTCGATCCATCTGTGAAAATACGCAGAGGATCATCCAACGTTTGCCCATCAGACATCCAGTCCGATCTGGAAGGAATGCTGATCGAAATTTTCTTCTCGAAGATGGCCTGGGGTAGTAGGCGGTCAGTGTCGCTAGGAAGGATGTTGAATTCCTTGAAAATGGTCTAGTGGCCGATGTTGATTTCGGACCACACTCGGAGTGTTTTCAGTCCCAAAGCTGTGCTGGCTGCTGTTTGTTTTCCGAATAATTCCAGTGGTGAAAAATGGAGGAGTATGTTCAGTGCGTCTGACGGAGTACTACTTGGCTGATGCACAGGTAGGCCAGTCTTTGTACTCGATTGAGTGCCTTGCAGTTGATAGCCTTATTTAGTGCTGTCCCCCAAACTGATACTGCATACAGAAGTGTCGGTCTGACAATCGAGGCGAAAATCCATTGAGCTATGCATGGTTGTAAGCCCCATTTGCATTCAATGGCTTTTTTGCAGCTTAAAAGGGCAGAAGAGGCTCTCTTGACCCTTTTCCAGTTTAGCTTGCTATCGATCACAACCATGTAGGTAGAATTCAATTCTTTGTTCCGCTAAAGCTTTTGTAAATATGTAATAGGGGTTAAATTGGAATAAGCCTGGATTAATGTTTGTATTTCATAATTTCATTCTTGTATTGTCGATTTGTTGTGTACTTGTATTTATGTACATCGATTTTCCACAACAATAGCTATTTCAGTTATTGTCGGTTGAATATGAGAAAAATATCATGCGTTGACTGATTGACTAACTAAGTGTATCATTGGGTCATTGACATGCAGTAATACAATTTGAAAGAACATGTTTTCACATTTGCGGTATCGATTGTTTGGCAGCAGTCTCAATAATGATGTACATTTGAACCTACATATAAATGTTTCTATAACTATTTCATTTGTCGAAATTAGTGTAAGGTTACATGAAATGTAGAAATGCAATAAATGTCCGTGTTTGAATGCAGGTCTCTAATTGAATTATACAATAAAACGCTGTAGTACATTTAAGAGAGACAAAGCAATCAATTGAACTATTGCATGCACTTCAATTTATTTTAATTAGGGATGGCATTCATTCCGTTATTGCTAGAATGGCGTAAAAGTAATTCAAAAACGTGTATGTTGTTTAATGAATGTTTTATTACTATTTGTTAGTCTTCTTTAATAATTTAATACGTTTTTTCACCAAATTTTTTTTTTAATTGTGTATTTTTATTTGTGTCAGTTTATCTTATAAATTGAGGTATTTGTCCCATGAGCTGTATTGACTGACTGCATCGTTCACCCTAAACTACGAAATCTATATACCAAATCTATGTCCGTCGAAAACTTCCCGGTCTGTTTAAAGCCGTTTGCCTGGTGATGCACCAGTGCAACTCCCATTCAGATCGGTAACCCTCTAGAACAAACCAATATGATCTAGTTAGCTCGTGGAAAAAAGGCGTCGAAATCTCGACGATAAGCAAAACAGAACATTTTGTTCTTTCTGTCTTTGAATATTAAATTCTACGTCGGGTACAAGGTCCTGGTTGCGCGGAAGATGAATGGAGCAAATGGCGGGCTTTGTCCGGAAGACAAGCACTCGTTCGTAGAATATTTCGAAGTGAATTACTTCACTTGTCGGTAATTTGAATGCGCTATGAAGCTATCGTAGAAAACGTTCGAATTAAAACTCCCATACAAACATTGACATTTCTCAAAAGCAGCAAATTCATTGCGTATCTAGGTGTTTGTGTAGAGGAGTTAATAGGGGCACCCCACAAGGAGGTGTTCTCTCAACCCTTGTTTGGAACGAAGCGGTAAATTAACTGCTATTAATACTGGAAGAGGTAGGGTGCAAAGTTATTGCCTATGCGGATGATATTGCCATAGCCGCATCCGCTAAAAAACCCACAAAAAACGGATATCGTACTCTTCACCAGAAGATACAAAATCCCCCAATTTGACCCCCCCACTGCTGTGCGGCACTATATTACAGCTAACCACCAGTGCGAAATTTCTGGTTCTCACTCTCGACAGCAAGCTAAACTGGAAGCTCAATATCCAGTAACGGGTAAAAAAGCCTCTTCTGCACTTTTTAGCTACAAAAAGGCCATTAGATGCAAACAACGCATCGCTCACAGGATTTACATCTCTATTGTCAGACCGACACTTTTGTAGGGAGTATGAGTTTGGTGGACTGCACTAAACAAGGCTACAAACTGCAATGCACTCAACCGAGTACAAAGACTGGCCTGCCTGTGTATCAGCGGGCACTGAGAAGTACTCCGTCAGATGCACTGAATATTCTCCTCCATCTCCCACCTCTGGAAATATTCGGGAAACAAGCAGCAGCAAGCACAACCATGAGACTCAAAACACTTCGATTGCGGTCCGAACTCAACACTGGCCACTCAACCATTCTCAAGGAATTCAATTTCCTACCTAGCGACACCGACCGCCTACTACCCCAGACCATCTTCGAAAAGAAATTCTCAATCAGTATTCAGACTGACATGCAAACACTAAAAGATCCTCTGCACATCTTTACAGATGGATCAAAGACAAAAAAAGGGGTGGGTGCGGGTGTCTATTCACAAGACCTCAACATTGTTATCTCCGTGAAACTCCCTGATCACTGTAGCGTTTTCCAGGCAGAAACCATAGCGATTAAAGAGGCGCTGTCTTGGCTTAAAAACAATGTGATATCAAAAAGGGATATCACCATCTGTTCCGATAGTCAGGCCGCCATAAAATCCCTGGACAATGTCATGTTCTACTCTAAACTCGAGATGGCCGAGCATTTTAACATTCACCTCATGTGGGTGCCGGGACACTGTGACATACCAGGAAACTGCAAAGCCGACGAACTCGCTAGGTGTGGTACAACCTGATCCCTATCGGTAGAAGGGGTACCATACCACCTTCCATGCCGAACGCTACTGCCTATCATCTTTTAAAGATCCATACAATTAAAACCACCAATGACAAATGGCTAGAAGGCACCATCTGCCTTAAAACAAAAGAAATCTGACCATCACCTAAAATTGCCACTCGGTCTACTCATACACAGTAAGCACTCATTAACGACTCTAATAGGAGTCATAACCGGGCACTGTGCAATTGGCACTTGTGCTCACAGGATGGGCGCTCCATATAATGATTTTTGCAGAAGCTGCATGGATGAAGAGGAGGAAGAGAACACTCATCACCTTCTCTGCTCCTGCAGTGCTCTTGCCAGTTGTAGGTTCCTGCACCTAGGAGCCTACTACTTCAGCAGCCGTAACGAGCTAAAAAGTGCCAGCATTGGCCAACTAAATCGGTTCATCAGCAGCACCAACTGGTTCCAGCGTTAGGAGAAGTCAATCCGCGTGGTATCACAATGGACCTACTCTGGCCTAAGTGTGACTGCTTTGCAGCAGTCAGCCACTACTACCTAACCTAATCTAGGTGTTTGTGTGAAGAGACAGTGAAAATTACTTCGAGCTCGGAATAATCATCGTTTTGAAGACATCCGAGCGATATGAATATGCTGCCGTAGATAAAGAAAGAATAACATTTTGAGTTTTAAGACACTCACACCAAATGTTGTCGCTCGCCTTATTCTGTTAGAAGTTTCAATTATCGAATACATATAAGCCTGTCTTTTTTTCTTATTTGATTGGCGCTACAGTCCGAGGTGAACCTTGGCCTCAGCCCATATGCCTCTCCAGCCGGCACGATCCTTCGACAGCTGTCTCCAGCTGCGCACACCAAGTTGATTGAGGTCCTTTTCCACTTGAGTGCTTCACTTCGTTCGAGGACGACCACTGTTGCGCTATCGCAATGGCTTGGTATCGAAGACTCTTCGGAGCTGTGGTGTCCAACCGCTCTAAATGTCCAAGCAATTATAAGCGTTGGATCCGAAGACGCTTAACTAGGTTCATGCCGCTGTGCAGCCCGTACAGTTCATTTTTGAATCTTCTCCTTCAGACGCCATCAGCCTAAACAGAACCAAAAATCGCGTGGAGACATTTTCTCAGCAAACGACCAAAATCTTCTTCATCCGCTTTCAACGGCGTTCGTTTCTCTGCGCCAACAGCAAGACTGAGATGATCAGTGTGTTATAAAGTCAGCTTGGTGTTTCGAGAGATGGCTCTGTTACTCAATTGCGTCTTGAGCCGCAAGAAGCAGTGATTGGCAAGAGTAATTCTGCGCTTGATCTCGACACTGAAAATATAAGCCTACCTTATCTCATTTTTCTTATTTCACTTATGTATTTGGGTTGCTTAATTTTAATTTGAGGTTTTATACAGCATTACATAATTGCTGTCAGTCATCGGTAAGGCAGTCTGCTAGCCGTAGCGCTACCATCCATACGGCAAGTGAAAGTGAATCGAGTGAGTGAAGTGAATCTCAGGTACGGCGTATTCTACGATACGTGGTGGATATCTCAGAGTGGCAGATCACACTTCGGCTAAAAAAGGGGCCTATGACATGTTGGTCTTAATAAGCGGAACTGCGTACAGAATGCTAATGCTCAAAATCTCCATTTATGGTGAGGCGTGGTACTAAGATATGTTTTTTTTTTTTTCCAAACTCTTGGTCGAGTACGTAAATCATTTTATATTATAAATACATGCTGACCACTTCTGTCCTTCGCTTATGACAAGATACTTACGTTGGAAAGGTAAATTCGCATAAATGTTCACAATGTATTTTGTATTTTACCAAACGGTTGAGTTGTACCTTGGTAAACACATGTACAAAATAAGGTTATTTTCCCAACATATTTACAATTGTACGCACCTTACGGTGGGCCCGTGGCGTTGTGGGTATGTGCGTCGACCCAAACCTCGATGTCGTAGGTTCGATTCCAGCTCTGAGCGACAAAGATAATTTTCACGACCCCACCTCTTTCGAGTCACTGACAATGCTCAAATAGTATTTCCTGTCTAGAAAAAGCTTCTCAAACTTGGCCGTTCGGAGTCGGCGTAAAACTGTAGGTCCCTTCCACTCGTGAGAGAACAATAGCACGCACAACACGAGTAGTTGCTGAGAAGCTAGGCCCTGGCCCTCTATGGGCTGTAGCGCCACTCTATATATATATATTTATATATATGTACCTTACCGACAGAAAAAAAAATGTTCACGTCTGATTGCCTTTGAAAGTGAATAATGAAGAAAAAGAATGGGCAGTGACCAAAATCACCAGAATGTTCAAATTATTATTTTTCTATACTGCTTATCCTTCTAACACTCAAATGCATACTTTTTTCTAATAGTCATGTACGCATATGTACGGAAAATGCTCTCTTAAAGTGTCTACTAGGAATTCATGAATCCAACAAGGCGCTACGGATAGACGCAGTAGGTAGAAGTCTATTCTTTCACTAAAATCACCGCTCGCGTGAGTTTGAAAAAAAGACTTTCCCTTTCAACCTGCATACGACCAATAAATTCTGATTGCCTGGTAAACTAGTCCAGCTAATTGACCCACGCACACCCCCAAGGTTATCCCCGAAGTGGTTTTTGAATAATATTCAAAATACCATCAATAGTGATTTGTGGCATCTCTTAATTAATACAAATTAGGAATAATGTTTTCACACCCCAATGAAGACGAAACCAATTAACTCGGCAAAGTCTAACAGGCGAGCAGAAAATGTCGAAGTATATCTTCTTTTTCATATGCCTCTACCTGACTTCTAGAATGTGTTTCCCAAAAATAAAACGAATGCATGAACACAAAGACAGAAAGAAAGAAAAAAATCCTAAAATTCCACTGCGTTTGACCTGTGCTCGACGGTGCATTCTTCCCACATCTTGGGATTGGGATTGGGACTGTATTGTTATTTTGTTCGTTTTCGATGTGCATTTACCACAGCAACGGATAACTTAGAAGAAGGTAGTTTTAACTTCTGACAGCCTGGTTGAAAATCGATTGATTATAAGTGGTATCACCAAATTGGAATTTTAAATGCCTGATCACGTACATACTTTGACATACGTGTATTATGTGTGCATTTCTGGTGACAGATCAACCGAAAATACGCATGTGTGTGTCTTAAGTGAGTGTTGTCTTGTTTTTGTTTCTAGTTAGCTGTAATAAACGACGGTTGGTATGTAAATGTTTGGGTCATCGATCGATAAGATTTTCAATATCTATTCGAACTCTCTTCAGCTAGGAGTTGGTTATGCATTCTTTATACTACAAAT
This sequence comes from Eristalis arbustorum, assembly GCA_916610145.1. NCBI lineage: Eukaryota > Metazoa > Arthropoda > Insecta > Diptera > Syrphidae > Eristalis > Eristalis arbustorum. The sequence goes on along the minus strand of OU744317.1, from coordinate 61,930,745 downwards.
TTTGTTCCCTCCATATGAGGAACCCATTATTTTCTCATACGAAATGTATTAGCATTCTTTAGAGTCTGGTGACAAGCATGCGATCCCAACAAACTTGACAAAAATTCAAAAGTCAATTGTTCTAAAGATAGTGATGCCAGATCTCAAAAAATTGCCAACGGTACACTTTGACTTTTCACGTAAATAAAGGTGTAACTGCAAATTTTGTGAAGTGAAACGGCAAACTTTCAGAAACCACTGAACTATCGTCCTCACCTTAAAGGCCCGTTCATATGAATTCTGGCCTTAAAGGCCAAGAATTGCGAACTTCGCAAACTCTGACAATTCATTCATATGGAGTTTTCTCATTCGCAGAAACCTACGGGTGCAAACTGACACTTCACTGCGAATTTGTTGGTCGTGATGGTTGTGGATTGCGTTTGCCCGTTTGGGTATTCCGATCTCAGCTTGACAGTTCACAAAGAAAACAATCGATTCGCAGAGAAAAATTTTTAAATTATTAATTAGGATACTTGAGCTAACTTTTGTTAAGATTTTTGTCGATGAAATAACTTCAGTTGCAATCTTTTTGCACACCAAGAAATGTAACTTGTTGCTTACATTTGCTGGAAAAGAGTTGTTTCCGAAAGTTCGCGTTCGCAGTTCCCCCCTCATATGAACGGACCTTAAGGGGCATTTGCAATTTTGTAGACTGAAATAATAATTTTAGGGCTTGATAATTTAAAAAAATTGAAAGCGGGCAAATTTTTTGATGCGGGACAAAAGCCGTGTACCTCCGGCATCCATAATCAAACTGTAGCAGTTGTGTTCGTTGGACTTCGCCAAGGGTGCATCTTGCCACCTCTTCTCTTCATTGTATGCATTGGATGTTGAAACGCAGCCGATATAGCCGATATAGCCGATATAACGCAGCGGATATTTTTCACATTGGGAGTGTTGAGCGTAAGTCATCTGGTCTTTGCAGACACTGACAGGTTTGCGACCATATGTGCAGATGGTGGGTTGAATGTCAACGTGAATAAATCAGAGGTTATGATAATTTCCAGAAACTAAATGTCGAGCGGATGCTTTTCGGAACGGAAAAGCTATGCTTCGATGGTTTGGACACGTGGCACGAATGCCCCCATCTTTACGTGTTCCGAGGCGTGCATTAAATGCGATCAGGAAGGCGATCAAGATGAGTTGGTTAGGTTAGGTTAGATTTTAGATTAGGTCACACTTAGGTCAGAGTAGGCCTTTAGTGATACTACGCGGATTGACGTCTCCTAACATTGGAACCAGTTGGTGCATCTAGTGAAACGATTTAACTGGACTATGCTGGCGCTGTTTAGCTCATTGCGGCCGCTGAAGTAGTAGTCTCTTAGGTGTAGGAACCTACGACTAGCCAGATCACTACAGGAGCAGAGTAGGTGATGAGTGTTTTCTTTCTCCTCTTCATCCATGCAGCTTCTGCAAAAAATCATTATATAGTGTGCAACCACGTTAAGGAAGATGAGTTGGTTGGAACAAGTACAAAAAAATCGTCTGTTTTGGGCATAAATTCTGATGAGATATCTAGTGTGTGATTTACCCCAGCGATAACTTAAGTGGATCATATCGGTTTGAAAATTATGATGATTAAGATCCCTATCTGAAGGTTGGAAAATTTCAAGATTAAATTGATTATATGTACCATATGTAGCCAATATTCAGTCAAACATTTATGAACATTCAACCAATTTGGAACAATTTAACACACTATTCTGGATGATGTCACTTTATTATATCTTTATAAGTCAATACTTAGAGAATGAATACCTTAAATAATTAATTCATAGAATTAATTCATCGCTCGTCTAAATGTTTGTTTTTGTAACGGTTTCCAATAACACATTTATTTTTTTTGTATATTTTTAGAACATTCAGCAACGGTGCCAATGACGTAACATATGTGCCGGAACGGCGTGCACGATTAAATACTGCTCCAATTCGAAGTAGTATACCGAGTGTCGCTAGTAAACGACCCTATATCATTGGTTCGAACATAAGTCATGTTACCGATGACAGTAGCACGGAGAGCCTTACGCCAGGCGGACGTGGGAAAAACGTCCAAATCTCAGATACAAAAGATTTGAAATTTTTGAACGCAACAGCTCATAAAAATTATCCTTACAAAGATGAACGCATCGTTATCGTATCACGAAAGGTACCATTCTTCATATTCTCAGCGTTACCATACTATAAAGGAAAGAACGGAAGGTATTCAATTTTTTTTTTTTTGTAATTTCTAAAAATCAAACATTTACATTTTCGTATTTTCCAGAGCTGAATTGAGAAAAGAAGGACGTCGACGCAATCCGTCCGCATCTAGACCATTATCGGCTATTAATGATGCCCCATTTGATCCATTCGATCTGTTGGGTATTGAGAAGGGTGAAAATGGACAAGTAACTTTCCCTCCCAAAGATTTATGAATTGAAAATTTTCTTACAAAATATATTCTTACATTCCTACATAGGACATATCATACGGTCATCTTCTTGTTCCATCCCGTCAGTACAGCAAAGAGAACAAAAAGCACTCAGTGGCAAATTCTTTGGCAGAGAATTTCGAAATAACTAGCACTGCTGCACTAAAAAATCATGGAATCGCAAGGTATAAAAATATATGTAATCTTTAATCTTATCTAATTTATCATGTTTCGCAAAAACCCATTCAACCTATTCGAATGTTCAGAAAACTATTTGACTATCACTTTCATAATATTCAATTTCCGTTCATTGTTCATGTTTCCATTTGGGAATGACAACATAATTATGTGATTAAATGTGAAATATCGCTTAAAATGTGCGTATATATTGCCTATACCGCCACCACCACCATGTATATTGTCCTTGAAGAGCACACCTAAATCATAAAATATTAATGAGTCAATTTTCTCACATATGCCCCAGTGTATTCTCTGTCCAAAACTTCACTCCCGCGCTGTTTTCAATGAGCTCGTTTGAAAAGGATCAACTTTAAACAATAAATAATTAATATTACTAACCTGAAATAAATATCTACTGAAGTATGTAAAGTCCTGACATTTGGCTAATTAGTTTTCCAGTATTTTAAGGAATAAAACGCATACATAATTTATCTAGTCCCATGAGGCTATGAGCACAGATAACGTAGAAAAAAACAACGACTATCCCGATGTTCACTTTCGTTCGAGGGAAAGCTTACAACCATTATGCCAATGAAGATTCAAAATTCGCAACTTTCTACTATTTGTTCTTTATATTATTTAAAAAAAAACTCTTCGGTTTCTAGCCAACTTAGCCGTTCTCACTTGAATTTCCGTGTAATAGAAGGACGCCTGTAAGCTATTTTTCTGAATTCAAATATATATTCGTTTACTATATTATATATTAAATGAAATATACATAAAACAGAAATAAAGATTGAAAGATAATACTTTTAAACATCAAATAATTTTTGCAGGACAAAAGTAATAACCTGGCAAAAAGGCAAATGGTAAATTAAAATCAATTTTGTACAATAAATTTATATTCTTATTTATTCGAAAAATACATAGTTGTCAAGGTGTTTGTTTTTCGGAATTGGCTACTAATATAATTTTTGTAGACTTTGTCAAGTGAATTACAGCTACTCGCGGTATACTTAAGGAATGTAATAGTGTAACGTCATAGAAGATAGACACCAACAAAAAATGTACTAACAACTATATTTGTGTAGATATACAAAAAAAAAAATATTTTGGACATACTATCAATGAATTTTTTTTATTTTTTTAGTTTCTTTTTCTAAATACCAAAAATCAAAAATTTGATATCATTCTACATAAAGTAAATATTGTGTAGACGGCATGTGCGAGTTTCACCTTGATTAAGGGTAGAAAAGGGCTGTTTGATGTCACGGCGTAATATGTTTGCAATAACTATGCATATGCAGGTGTAAAAGTGTCTATGAAAATGACTATACTATTTTATTTGGTATGAGATACTCTCAAATATGCATACAAAATGTACATTTGATAGTAGTTTCAATCGTTTCCAAAAAAATCGTTCACCATTATATTAGTCTCACTCTCGTTCAATGTGTGTTCTATTAATTTTCTAACATTGTCCTTTATGAAAGAGTCGTCTTGAATAAAATAAAGAACCACCGGAATGTTGTTCTTTATTCATTATAAAAATTTGTATCGATTTAGTCAATTTACTCCAAACGTACACTTATGCAAAAGAGTAACAAAATCTTTAATGTACAAGTAACTGATATGTCATGAGGTTAAAAATTAAGATAAAATAATAAAATAAATGAATCAAACATCCTTTTTTTATCAGTGTGCCATCCTTTCCAGTCGTTTATAAAAAAAATCCGTATTGTTTTTCACTTTACATTCATAAACAAATTTAAAACGTTTGCATGTCAACATAAACATTGTATTTGATTGTGTTACTTTGCTTTCATTTTCTCTATACCTGTATCTGTCTATATGTAATTTTATATATTTAAATTTATTGAACAGGTGCTTCTCATATGACACTCACAATAATAACCGCAACAGTGCAGCGAGTCCATCACCAGATATAAAGTCATTGGAAATTGATGAAGTTGTGGATACAGGAAGAAGTTTTCAGGTAATTTTAAATTTTCTATTTGATCTTATTATTTACATCAATCTACAAAACAACAATAAATGTGCGTATGCGTTTCGATCCCCAAAAGAAGTACACTCGGTCGCATAAGTCTGTATACCAGAGATAATGGAATGAAAGAGATGTTTATCTTTCCATTGGAAAACCCCTAGTCCACCAAAAATCCACCTCAGATTTCAGTAATACAACTCGGATTCTAAGCGTTTCCGCTCTCAAGTCACTAATCCTACTTTATATACAGAGCACCGCCATCTTGCTTTTAATATCTGCCCTCAATAGTGTCAAACATTTGCGAGGTTGCCCATGGTAATGTCAGAAATGGTCGCGATTGGAAAGTATTCCAGGACATTGTTCGCTAAGCTCATACTTTTTAAAAGGAATTATTGTAGCTGTTTATTAATTATTCATTATAAAAAGCCGTCAAAAACTGTCAATCATTCTAACAAACTAATTGTCCGAAATATATTGACTAACATTACGGTCAGGAAAAATGTGAAAACATTTACAAAAATACTACAATTTATTTTCATATACTGATGGAACTATTATCATAATGTTAATGTAGTAATGTGGTAGTAGTAGTACGTATTGTGGATTAAGGTAAGACTAAAAGTTATGTATGTACGAAATTTGAAAAATTTATATCAAAAGAGCGCTGTCAGGAGAGAGTAAAAAATGTCCCTACCCTGTCCATTGGTTATTTTGTTGGTTTTCTGTCAAATCATTTGATGTGTCAATCTCGAATATAGTATTGGCGGCTATTCAAAAGTTTTGAATTAGTTTGAGTTCATTTCAACAAGTAGTTCAGAAGAATAGAAACCGAATTAAATGCCAAAAAAACCCTGTTATTTAATGTACATGTTTTGCTGTAACTTTTGATATATATCATCTCCCACATCATACAGAAACCACAAGCATAAGTTACACATTTTCGTTCATTCTGAGAGGTTTTTATCTCCAGTCCTTAAAAAATGACAGTCTTCAAAATTTAATGTAGAAACTACGCGAACAGACCTATTTTGTTTATCCTGAATTTGTTAGTTTTCAAATTCAATGCATTTTGCAAACATACACTTGTCTCTTAGTTTCCGTTTTATTTTTAGGTGAATATTTGGCGTTCAAATTAGTGGCAAAGCCGGAAATTCCGGATAATCCACTTCATCAACTGCTCCCATAAACTAATACACATTTACATAAATACATTCACATTCACATTCAGCTGGTCTCGAGCTTTACACGTATTCACAGACTCTATCTGTGAAACGGTTGTGAAGCAGGAGGAAAACAGCTGTGAAATGTTATAAAAAACGCTGTCAGTTGAATCTGAGGGGCAAGAAACTTAGAAGTGGCATATCTCCTCATTCCATTATCTCTGATGTATGCAACGCAAATAACATATCAAATTCAAACGCGAGTATTTCGGCCCCTTGATCCATTCGCTTTGCTAGATCCTTTAGCCATGAAGCTCGTAAATGTGGAAATACGGGCAAAGGTCGATAATTAAAAGTCTTGATAATTTGAATTGTTTGGAAATTAGACGGCTTGAAGAAAATAATATTCCACTGAAGCATTTTCACTTAATTTTATTTCAGTTAATTTTTTGCGTCCCAATTTTGTACAGTTTAAGTACAGTACAGTTTAACAAATATTACGGAACTTTTTCTTGTTTCTCTTTAGACTGCATTTGGTAAACATTGGAAAATTATAATTTTAACTTATTTTCGAACGTCTATTGTAAAACAAATAATTTTCTCGAATTATGCCTATAGGTAGTCTATATAGTATACAGATATAGAGTTGAACTGTATGATATCTGATTCCTTTATAATTAATATGAGTGCATCAACAAATATCTTTTTTTCTCCTGAAACACGTACAAAATATTTTTGATATAGAGAATGATGTCCCACGATTTCCTAATAGCTAGCAGGATTATCGATGGGCAATTGCGAATGGGTGGCCCGTGGCGTTGTGGGTATGTGCGTCGAGCCCAACCGCGACATCGTAGGTTCGATTCCTGCTCTGTGCGAAGAAAACAATTTTCACGACCCCACCTCTCGTGAGAGAACAATAGCACGCACAACACGAGTGGTTGCTGAGAAGCTAGGCCCTGGCCCCCTACGGGCTGTAGCGCCTCCCATATTATATTATAATTGCGAATAAAAACAATCGAATAATTTGATTGTTTTCACAATCGCAATTATTCGAATTCAAATTGAGCGGAGTCGATTGTTGATTTTCGATTCTTGTAGGTCCGATTCCAATCGTCAACGAATGTGTGTTTTCGCCGATTCTTCAAGTCGGAGAGAGATTGCTAAATTGTATCCGCCGATTCTCGCAATTGCCCATATCTTTTTCATTTCGTTTCACTATTACAATTTAAACTTTACATTTATGAGAGTGAGAGTACCATCCTCTCACTAATTGGAAGGCAAGGATGAAGAATACAGTCGAACCTCCAAAACTCAAATTGCCACGGGAGCCAATATTTTTCAGAAATATGGGTTGACTTGTAGAAAATTCGATTTAAGGATGTTCCAATTATAGATGTTTGGCTGTATTTCCATTTTCAATGTTCCTATTATGGTAGGTATAGTTTCTTATTAGAGCAACAGCCTTACGCTGATTTTTTACAGCCTTACGCTGATTTTTTACAACTTCGCTATGATACCGAACATCCTTTATCTTCTTATTTTGTCAACAGAAACAGTTTTAGAAAACATTTCCTTATCTCAAGATTCAGTTGGTGGGTCTGTTTGTGTTTTGTTGTTTTGTTTTGGAATGAGGGACATTTTTTTTTTTGCGTTGCACGTACATCTATGCAGCGAAATGCAAATCGCATTAAACTCGTCCAATTACGACATTTGGACCAAGCGTATGAAAATATTTTCAAACTCGCTTTGATCGGTTATACTGCGCAATGTCAATTTGGTCATCTGCAGAAATCATATACTATATACTATTTCTGAGCCAATTCAATTTAAAATTAATAATATTTAATAATTTATTAGTTTCAGCAATATTCTGCCAATATACTTGACGATCCCGAACTGATTGCTGGAAAACACCGAACACTTCTCACGTTCACATCATATATGACATCCGTCATTGATTATGTTCGACCATCTGATTTGAAGAAAGAACTGAATGATAAGTTCAAAGAGAAATTCCCACATATTCAGTTAACACTTAGCAAACTGAGAAGGTAATCAGTAACATCATAGACTATAAAATTAAAATTTGCTCATATATATTAATGCTTTCAGTATAAAACGAGAAATGCGCCGCATCAATAAAATGGATCCGAGAATTGATCTTGTAACAATATCGCAAGCGTACGTTTATTTCGAGAAACTGATTCTATCGAATTTGATAAACAAAAACAACCGAAAGCTGTGTGCCGGCGCATGCCTACTACTAAGCGCCAAAATGAATGATGTCAAAGGCGAGTTACTTAAAAGTCTGATTGAGGTAATATTTCGATCTATATTTAAATTCGACTATTTATTTGATTACTTTTACTTTATAGAAAACGGAAAATGTTTTTCGTTTGAGCCGCAAAGAACTGATCGCATCCGAATTCGCAGTACTTGTTGCACTTGAATTTAGCTTGCACGTTCCCATTCACGAGATTCTACCACACTATCAAAGACTACTTTACGAGTCGTAGGAAGCACAGAAAAATGAACAAATTTTGTGAAATGTAAATAATTGTAAGCACTATAATTGGTAGTTGAAGAAGAAGAAACAGAAGGGACTGCAAGGACCACTACGGAAACGGATAACATTTAGTGTATAAGTTGTTACTTAAACGTTATGTTAGAGTATGTTATATGTATTCTTTTTTGTTTCGAAGCTATTTAGTGAATCCAATTGTTTTGTATTTGTATGCTACCAATAATTGTTGTTCAAGGCAGATAGTATTTAATTCATCTTGATGTTACCTATTTTTTCGTTTTGGTGTCTAACTTAACGTTGTCATGTTTCTTAATTCTTTGCGTTTTTTTTATTATTTCTGTTTTTCACTTAAATACCACTGTAAGCATTTTGTGTTTTTTTTTTTTACTGTAAGGACAAACACCAATAAGCTTTTTATTTAATTGGAAGCATGATGTGTAGAGGATTATGATGTTATAAATGTAAATGTGATGTAAAGAAAAAAGAGAGAAACACGAACATTTTCACAAGTATTTTATATAAATGATAAAAGATATATCTACTATATATAGCTAAGGCATTGGCTACAAAATCGTTTATGTAGCGTTCACATTTTGAAAATTAATATTTTACACCAAATAATATATAAAACAATCGATATCCGCCATAAAATGGTACATAAATCTATTTTTAACCATAAGGCAATTTCATACTTTGATTTTTAAATAATATTTGAAGAATATTAGTAATGTATATTACATTGCTCAAAGATAAAGTCCAGTCATTGCGTAGATTTGTATCTAAATGGTAAATGTAAGGGAAAAATCGACGAAAAAAGCAATCCCATTTTAAGAACCTCAACTTTAGGATGAAAAAAAAATCAATTTCAAACAAATAAAAAGCAAACTTAAGTGATCTGTGTGTTTTGTTCGTTTAATTTTCGGAGTTAGCTATGGGAGCTAATGGGGTGGGGATCCTGATTCTTGTACAAACAACAATAGGCAAAAACGTCTACATACAAATACCTAAACATAATTTGAGAGCTTCTTCTTCTTTGATTAACGCTACAGTCCGGGGTGGACCTGGGCCTCAACCAACATGCCTCTCCAGCCAGCAGGATTAGGTGCAGGGTGGTCTTGGGGGCACCAGACCAGATATGAGCGTTATACTCAAGCTTAGGTCGAATATCCGCCTTATAGATTAAAGCCAAATCAGAGGGAGTGAAATATTTTTTGCATTGGCTTTAAATCAAATAAATTTCTTATTAGAATCTTGGAGCACATTTCTTAAATAAGTCCCATATTGATCTGTTATGCTATTATTTCTTTTTCTTATTTTTATTCACATATATTTGAAAAATATGAGACAGTCAGAAGTTCAATTGACGAAAAAAAGGTGAAGTAGCCCTCTTCTTACAGCCATTTGCAAAAAAACTTAAATCGCCAACATCAGTAGCTCAACAATATGGGTAAAATGAAACCACATTGATAATGGGTATCACAACGATCAACTAAACTTAATAAGATCTTATACGATCGCCGCTGCAAACTCCTCGAGAAAGATCTGGATCTGGACTCAATATGGTTCACGGTTACGAAAAGAACAGAGCGATGGGAATATAAGCTTACAGATGATGAGAGAGTGGAAGTCAGGCATTACGTTCTTGTGAAATTTGGAAAACATTCTCAGAAGCCATTTCTTCTTCTTCTTTGACTAGCGCTACAGTCCGGGTAGACCTGGTTCCGGCCAACATGCCTCTCCATCTAGCCCAGTCTTGTGTTAGTTGCTTTCAGGAACGCACGTTCAACTTATCCCCTTCTAGCTGCGTGTAGCCGGAGAAGTGGTCTTTCTTTGCCGTTTTGTCCATCAGGGTTGGAGTCAAAGACTTTCCGGACCGGTTCGTCGTTCAGTCTTCTCCTTTCCTCTCGAAGCGATCAAGAGTATTATCATCCGATATAGTTAGTGTCCATGCCATACAGCAGGACTGGGGCTATCAAGTTCTTATACAGCGATGCCTTGGTCAGCGGTTTCCAAGTCCAAAAATACTCCGATTGGCCAGTGTGATCCACCTTTTTTAAGGAGTTTATTGTACCGGGGAAATTTTTACTTACACTCTTAACTATTTAGGAAGAACAATAATGGTAGGTTGGCTTTTTACCAAACTAGACGTTGAATATATTTTTTATGACATTAGGGGCGAAATCAAATTACAACTGCCACAGCTCACAAATGCAGCATCAACTAAACGCTGTTAGACTGTTTTTTAAAAAAAGTATTATTTATGTTGGATTTATGTTACATTCCATTGTTAAAATATTAATAATATGGGTGGCGCAAGAACCCAAAGGGGGCCGGGGCCTTGCTTCTCAGCAACCACTCGTGTTGTGCGTGCTATTGTTCTCTCACGAGTAGGTGGGACCTACAGTTTTATGCCGACTCCGAAAAGATTGAGAATCATTCTCTAGACCGAAGTACTCTTTGCTAAAATAAATCGTTAGAAAATTAAAGGTCTCTCGCAACCTCCCAACTCAAGGATATCGAACAGTCTAGGGGCAAACAAAAACAAGGCCTTCTTATAAAAAGTCCAGAAGCTTGGACTCAGGCTTAAGAAAATGCACCCACACTGTTCAAAACTGCGAGAGTAATCTAGTTACGGTCAAGGAATGGTGGATGCTTAGCAGCTGCTTAGCTGACCCGACCAGAAGAGATTGATAGGGAATCTGGAAATCCCAACTCTAGTCGATGAAATAGTCCTCCCACCTAGCTATGAAGAAGTCGGCACAGCCATTAAGACGTTGAAGAACGACAAAGCCGCATGCTGAGATGGCCTACCAGCGGATCTTTTCAAAGCTGGGAGCAATGTTCTAGTACGAAGCATGCAGCAGATCATTTGCCGAATTTGGGAAGACGAAAGGATAGCCGACGATTGGAATATCAGCTCCATATGCCCCATCCACAAAAAAAGCGATCATACCTCCCGCAAAAACTATAGAGGTATATCCCTGTTCAATGTAGCCTACAAGATCCTATCCAGCGATTTTCACCATCTTTTTATCGATTTTAAGCTCCATACGACAACATTCAGTGCAAGGAGTTATTCGAAGCGATGGCCGAATTCGCGATCTCGGGAAAATTGATCCGGTTGTGTCGCACCACGCTAACACATACGCGATCGACCGTGCAGTTCGGTTCAAAAACCTCTAAACCATTTGAAACCTGCTTAGGATTTTGGCAACGACATGCGCTGTCGTATGATTTCTTTAATTTGGTACTAGAAGGATTAGTGCGGCAGGCAGAAGTCAACAGGGATAGCACTATCTTCTATAAATCAGTCCAACTGCTGGGATATGCAGATGACATCGACACTATCCCAACGTGTCGTTGCGGTGCATTTACGGCAATTGAAGAAGAGGCGAAACGAGCCGGTCTTAATATTAATCAGGACACAACAAAGGATATACTATTGACAAAGACAAGTTCCGTGACACACCGCCACAAAATATATCAATCGATATTTACAATTTTGAGGTAAACGTTAATTCCACAAACAACATCACAGTGGAGATTCGACGTAGAACCCCGCTTGAGAACCGATGTTACTTCGGTCTGTCGGAATAACTGGGGTCAAAACTTGTGACCCGATTGACGAAAATCATGCTCTACAAAACTCTTATTTTGCCCGTCCTGCTTTACGGAGCTGAAAGCTGGGGAATAAGCAAAACTGTACAGCTCATTCTTGGTGCATTCGAAAGAAAAATTCTGTGTCGGATATTTGGTCCCGTCTGCGAGGAACGGAAAGGGTTATGTCTCGATGGTTTGGACACGTGGCACGATCATCATCACGTCTTCCGAGGCGTTCTTTAAATGCGACTCCAACAGGAAGGTGACGCCTTGGCAGACCCAGGATGAGATGGTCGGAACAAGCGACAAAACTCGCTTGGTTGCATCTGGCCATTAAATTTTAAGAAAGCAGAGCGTGCTACATACACTGCACTTAGGATAGGTTAAGCTAGATGCGTGTGATGCCACAGTTTAGAACAATGGCCATTTAGACCTTTCGTAGTTGATGACTTCGTTATATAACTAAACCCGAATGTGATAGATTTCAGTCCCCATCTATTCTGTGTTTAACATATCATAGGTACTTCTTCTCCCTCCCTCAATAAATATATTCGGAAGACAGTTAACTGGAGCACTGAGGACTCAATACAATCCATAGATCGAAACGAACGGACTAAAGGAGCAATGACTACAATATTCTTAATTAGTTCAACTGCTCTTCCTGACGACACCCACTGCCTTTTATAGGCCTTTTTTCGAGAAACCGACGACGACGAAGGAGAAAAGGGGGAATTAGTCAATACTAGGACAAGTTGGTTTTGCGGCAACCACAGCTCCAATCAGCAGAAGCTAATAGGTAGACACTTCTATAGTACCTACTTCAAAATATTCAGTCAGGCTGTGTTGAAACCTAGGCTACATTAGTTAATTTGGCTGCCATTGAAGTTAAAAGCTCACTTAGACAATTGTTGGTCCATTGTGATAGCCAATGCCGTTAATTTGATTTATGTCGGAATCTTAGAATAGAGTTAGCACCGGCAGCCTATTGGTTTGAGCTCTCATTACCACAGCGAACCTTCTAAGAGAGTATGTATTCATACCACTTATCACAGCGTAAAAAAAGTGAACGGAATCTCCTTAGTTTCTTAACCCGTATAAACGGATTAAGGGCAAACATTTTCGGCAGTCTTGGGTGTTATTTATTTATATATGTATATGTTTATATTGTGGTGGCCCGTGGGTATGTACGTCGACCATAACCTCGAAGTCGAAGGTTCGATTCTGCTGGTCTCTGCACCAAAAAAAACAATTCGCGGCCCCACCTTTTTCGAGTCACTGACAATACTCAAGAAAGAGTATATATATCAAGCTTGCCCATTCGAAGTCGGAATAAAAGTGTAGGTTCTTTCCTCTCGTGACAGAACAATAGAACGCATAACACTTGTGGTTGCTGAGAAGCAGGGCCTTGGCCTTCTATGGGCTATTTTTAATTAAATAGTTTATATTAAAATGTTAAAATGGTTCAAGTGATGACAAGAAAAAGAAAGAAAAAGAGAAAAAGCCTACATCTTCCAAAACTTTTGACAGAACTTCACAAAGGGCATATATAACCATTATATAGTCAGGGACTCTTGTCATAACTCTCGCCATCTGCTGTTGCTTTGGGTTGAACAATCAATTGAGTAATAGAGCCATTTTCAAAGCTTCAAGCCTATTTAGGGAAGACATTGATCATTCCAGTCCTGCTTGACGGCGGCATGGACAAGACAAGCCAAAAAAAAACCCTGGGGTAGAAACTTAGATTAGATTCACTTTAACTAAATATTCAATATCAATTCAAAGACTTCTCCTAACTGTCGCTTATCTATTGATAAGTTGGCTTAGCATTACAATATCCACCCTATGCGGGTATAGAGTATTATTATAGTTTATTATTTAAAGCCGATGAATTGTCTTAGTATGGAATACCTGATTTCTAATGATACACACAATCAGAACAGCTTAGCTCAAATGGCTTAAAGCTTGCTTTATCTACTCAGACAAAGTTAATCAGCAGCCAGGACACTTCTCGGCGTCAGAACACCATACGGTGTATATAATTGTCATGGATGGATCACCCACATTATTATATTTTTACAACAGTTGTGAGGAATATATGCGGAGGGAATATATCCGGGAGAAGATCTTAAAACTGAGACACATCTTTTCCACTTCATTTAATCTCACCAAGACCTGATAAACTTCTATATGCAGACTGAGTACGTTGATAGTTGGTTATCAAAATATATTGTCTGTACCATATTAATAACAAACATTTCTCGACGGACACTCAATTTTAATTCTACGAATACAGACATAGATTGTACTTCAGAAACCGCAACAGAGAGAAAAGGAGCATTCATATGCAAAATTAATTACTGTATGGACTGCGTATGGTTATCCAATTCAGTTGTCATTCGACTTTTCTTAGTATATATAGAGCACCAAGAGTACTGTCTGCCATGTGTTTTGATTCAGCATCCTTCGCAAGCAGACTAAATTGGATTCGCTTGTGTTTATTTGTTTAAATTGAAATAACAGACAAAATGTTGAAATTCGTCTATTGTGTATTTTTCTGTGTTCTTTTCAAGGCTACCTGCAGTTTACAGGTAAATGGAGAAAAAAAGCTATTGATAAGTAAAACATTAGTATTTTTATTTTATTTTTTCAGATACCCTCCTATATGTTAGAGGACGAGAGTTATTTAGATGGTCAGAAGGGTAAGAACAAATGTCTTTGAAATTACGTTTCATTTAGTTTTCCATTAAAAAAAACGTCAATCCATATATGAACCTATATAAATTATTTTCTAAAATATTAATAATTTCGGTGTCTTAACTAACCAGAAGTGATTTTAAACCATAGCAACTGGCACACAATGCAACCACTTTTGTTTTGTCTGAAGAAAATGTAATATTGATTACTGACTTAATTTTTGTGTTATTCAACATTATCTTATCTAGTTTTACTCCATCGTGTGATGGTCATAACTACATATAATAGAGATTCGGAGGTGGTGGCCCGTGACGCTGTGGGTATGTGCGTCGACCCCAACTTCGACGTCGTAGGTGCGATTCCAGCTTTGTGTGACAAAAATAATTTTCACGGACCCACCTTTTTCTTTCAAGTCACTGACAATGTTCAAAGAGTATTTCCTGTCTAGAGAAAGCTTCTCTATCTAACCGCGATGCTGTTGCCAGTAATTGTTAGCAACATCATGTTATTTGTATCCACAGCTCATCGATAATACATACTCAATACAGTCAATACAAGAACTCCGAATCTAAGTTCACTTTCAAAGAAAATTCTCTCTCGTATAACAGCAAATAATAACAAAAACCTGTCCAGGTCCATGTCAATGTGTAATTGTATCATCGGCTGTGGCTTCATCCTAAAATGCTTCTTGTGGAGTTCACGTTTCACAAGGCCAAGAAACATCATAAACCGCATCAAGTTCGAAGCTTTCCAATTCTTTTTTTGATTCATGAAGTTACTATGTGTACTCTCGTGTATGAGTTTTTCGAGAATGTTTTATGAAGGATTTCTTGTGTTAGTACTTACTTTATGTTAAGTGTGGCACGTTCAACGTTCACAACGTACGCTGAACAAGATTGTACAGATGATCCTTGATAGTTCTTGTGTGAGTTATTATACCATATATTTGATTTGCATTCCAATCATAGCGTACGATTTTGTGTCGCTAAGCTAACAGATTCGAACATGTTATGTGCCTTGTTTTTCTTAAACCTCGATATAAATACATTGTATGCTTTTGATTGGGATGTGTAAAGTTGATCGTTAGAAATATATGTCGCTTCATTTGGACGCTAGCCTCAACCTTGTGTCGCACTCTGCTTATTTAAAATATTATCTACCTGACAAATTAAGCAATTTAATTAATGTAACTTAAAAACTATTCTGTTGCCCAGATAGCTGGATCAGCATTTCTACGGCGGCCGATTCGCAGACACGTATCTGTTCAATTCTGCCGATGCAATATCTGCTAGTTGGAGAATATGTTGTTTCAACAGCACAGTGCTTATTTGGGACACTCGGGCTAACTTCCGCATCAAAAATGTTAAGTTGTACAACTGAATTGTTATTGTTGAGGGTAAATTCCAGGGTGACCTTTAAATATATTGTGTCCCCTTTTCAAACCATGCTCTCCTAGAGTTCCTTTCACATGCATTTTTTTTCAATTTTCTATTCAGGATTGAGGACTCCTTTTGAGCCTATGTGGAAGAGATTTATGGTAGAGTATTCTCTCTAACTCGGTTTCCTTTAGGAATCTGAAGATGAGAGATTCTTCTTTTAATATCCGATTCTTGCCTTTCTGTGGCCTCACAAAATCTTAGTACATGTTCTGGAACTTTATTCTCTCTCTCTCTATTTCATTAAATTCTCCAAAGAATCTGCAGAGACCGTCTTCAGATAACCCATAGTTTCCCCAGGTGCTCCCTCAGTCTGCAGTGATCCGTTACGAAGCCGGTTAGAATACGGAGGTATTCTTGCTTCAGAATACTGCGTCAGCAATTTGTTTGTTATTCAATTGGCTTTGGCGGACTAAGATGAAACAACTTTTTAATTGAGTTCCAATCTTCTTGCATACAAATAACAATAACTTTTTGGCTACATTTGCTTGAAAAGGGTTGTTTATGAAAATTCGCGTTCGTAAGTCAGTGCTCATATGAGTGTATGTTAATTTATTTGCCCACTAGGCCACTGCCTAGTCGACACTTGCTACTTGAATAATAATGAATGCCGAAGTATCTTGTAGATAAATAAATAAATAAATATTTACATAGACAATTTAACTCTGTTAGAAGCCCATGCTCACTGCGGCTGCAGTTCCAGACATATTTTTATATTAATCTCATATTAAAATGCATTCTCATTTCAGTTCCACTGAATTTTGTTAAGACCGGAAATTATAACCCAAGGTTCGTTACATAATCAATAAATAAAATCTTAAGTGAACCCATTTTTTTTATTCAAGCACTCATAGTCTCGACGTATCAACTATTGGTCAGTGTGTTTTCTGCAACACTATGCTTTTCAACAAGTACAAAACTCGAGTGAATAATTGGAGCGCAGAGTGTTCGTATTACACACAGGAAAGGTGCATGGCATATTTCGAGATTTATCTAAATGAAAATGACACAGACAGGACAAACAAACACAAACGATTCGACGAAATCGATAAGACCGGTCCCGGATTTAGAGTATTGAACCAGATCTAGAGTGTAACGAATAGCTGTAATCCCTATACATAATACCATTCTGATGATGAAAGAGAAATTATAACTGAAATATATTTATTAACATTCACCTGTATTTGTTTTATTAGTGTCGTTTCGGAAAATAAGATCGGTTTCCCTAATCCAATCCCTAATCCCGACCAAGGCACTGAATGTGGAAGACCTTAAGTCTGGAGTGGGCCGGAGAATAGTCCTAGCAAATAAATCGCCAAAAAAAGTGAATTCTCCAACCTACTTTCTTGATTAACGGCTAGCCATGGAGGTCCCATTGGTCCCGTGGCTGAGCCAGTGTTGTCGACGGGTTTTTGCTTTCCGGACAAAATCAACGTATTAGTGCAATTTGTAGAGTTCGCGGTTTCATCTTCTCCTCCATGCACCAAGACTCGCTGTCATGTGATTTCTTCAAAATCTTCCTGAAGAAGGTCGTGCTAGTCCAACTACAGGTGGGATCTTCCAGAAGTCTTTGTATTAAAATACATCGATGACATTGATCCGATTGTCAGAACACAGCGAGTCGTCAATGATTCTTTTGCTGGTTTTGAGACAGAAGCGGCGGGCTCTGGCGGTGAATGACGACAAAACGAAGTAAATAATACAACATCGACGTATTGGGCAGAGCGTCCCAATAGTCAGCAACATCTCCATCGCCATAGGTTAGTTTAGGTTAGTGCCCAAAAATTGTATTGCTCAGATGTAGAGCACAGGCTGCTTTTTTGACTCTTTCTTGTATATCTTATATAAGTTTCCAATTTAGTTTCATGTCTGGGATTAACCCTGGACATTTCGCACTCCATCCTTTAGACTGAGGATAGTACCCTCAATAGTCGATCACCATAATTTAGAGGTATTTAAGTACTTCGTCTACCTCGGCATCGGCAATAAACATGCATTCTTTGGTCGACCGGTACTGTTTACGGATTCAACGTCTATGAGCGTTGGTCATCTAGAGCGACGACACTCCAGCTCCTGCCCTAAGTATCTTCGAGTCAATACCTTTGAGACACGTAACAGAGGATGCCGACGTCTGAGGTGGTGCATCTAATGGGAAAATTATATCAACTAACTTGGTATGGGAAACAGGAGACAGCTAGTCAGGGATAGCGCCAGCTTAAGAGACTTCTTCGTTGATGTACAGATAGAAGAAATACAACAAGTTCGCGCTTCACTCTCGAGGAGTAAAATCAGCTTGTGCTATTTGCAAATTTGATATAGTTCTAAACGCTTCATCGATGATCAGTGTTGATTGTGCAGAGCAAGTGTAAAATTTCAGAGAAACTGACCATGCCTGTGCCTGTTATTACCACCGAGCCATCTGTCATAGACAAATAAGAAAACTAATAACCAAACATTTTGTCCCGTAATGTTAGATTTTAATAGCTAATAAAAATAATACTGGAACCATAATAAATTAATCTCTAAGATTTGTTCAAACCTTCTTGTTCGCATACTAAACCTAAGAGACAAAGAAATATTTAATTTGCAACACTATGGACTCTCCAGGCGAATTTCTCTTTGACTCCAAAATGTTTGCTTGCCATATTTTTTCTTCTCCTTAATTTTCGATACCATCATCTACCAGGTATACCGGTATGAAGTGAGCGTCAAGATACAAATGTCTCGATAGGGAACATTTGTTGTGAACGAGCCCTTATTTTTTTTTTGTTTGTTTGCTATGACATCTGTGAAATATATTTAGTATACATCAAGTCATCAAGTCATCAGAAAGTGATGATTTGCGGCGACCATTCATTTTTGTTCATTTCAAGAAAAGTGCTGCAGAGTCACATCGAATGCTTGTCGAGGCATATGGAGATCATGGTCTATCAGAAGCAACATGCAAAAGATGGTTTCAACGGTTCGGAAATAATGATTTTGATGTGAAAAACGAAGAACGTGGAAGACCACCAAAAAAGTTTGAAGACGCAAACGATATTGGATGGAGATGACACTTTGAGTCAAAAGCAAATGGCAGCAATGTTAAATGTTGCACAACAAACAATTTCTGACCGTTTATGGTAAAAGCTATTGGAAAGATCCAAAAGTGTGGATCCAGGTTTCTTGTCACAATTTCCATGCCACATGAATTGAATGAAAGACAGATGGAAAACCGAAAAAACACTTGTGAAATTTTGCTTCAAAGACACGTAAGAAAATCGGTTTTGCATCGGATTGTTATTGGCGATGAAAAATGGATTTATTTTAAGAATCCTAAACGGAAACAATCATGGGTTAATCCGAGACAACCATCAACATTGACAGCAAAACCAGATCGATTCGACAAGAAGGCAATGCTGTGTGTTTGGTGGGACCAGAAAGGCTTGGTGTACCACGAGCTCCTAAAAGCTGGTGAAACCGTCAATACTGATCGCTACCGACAACAAATGATCAATTTGAACCATACATTGATCGAGAAACGACCAGAATTGGCCAGAAGACACGGCAAGGTAATTTTGCTCCATGACAATGCACCCGCACACAAAGCAAAACCGGTTCAGGATACAACCAAAACACTTGGCTGGGAGCAGCTACCCCACCAGCCGTATTCACCAGACTTGGCTCCTTCCGACTACCATTTGTTTTCATCGATGGGACACGCATTGGTTGAGCAGCACTTCGATTCCTACGAAGAAGTCGTAAATTGGGTGTCTGATTGGTTTGCTTTAAAAGACGAACAATTTTATTGGCGTGGTATTCACAAATTGCTAGAAAGGTGGTCAGAATGTGTAGAAAACAATGGCCAATACTTTGAATAAAATGTTTTACTTTCCCAGTAATAATTAGTGTTTTATTTTCAAAAAAACGCTTTTCATACCGGTATACCTGGTAAGTCCAACTCCCTCTTATTTAAACTGAATTGTTTTGTTTCTCTCTCTCCCTTGTGTGGCGCAACAGTTCGGAGTGAAGCTGGGCATCAACTAACAAGCCTGCTATCAGTTGCGATTTCCTCTACTGTTAGATTCGAAGACTCTGCGGACCGTAGAATAACTGGGGCATACACTCGTCAGCCCAAATCTTAGAGATGTGTTGGTGTATACTTTTTACTAGCTCTTCTCTAACTGCTTTTAAGAAGTCAACCTGGGCGTCACGTCTGGTACTTATCAATATCTAGCGAACAATATTACTCAACCTAGCGATCCGTAAGCAAGCCTTAATCTTCAGATTATAAGTTAATCTGTACTTTAGCGATAAAATATAATATGTATTTCAGTCCATTCTGTTATCAATCCGCCATCGAATTTCGTCAGACAACGCATGCAACTTGCCTCAAGAATGAAGAAACACCAAACTCAGACATATTAACCATAAATTTGCATTTGACCACTCTTAATTTGACCTACACCCGTATTAAATAATTATGCTAATGAACCTCGGTATATTGGATGGAATATATGGAATCCAAAAGAAAATGTGAAACGCACAAAAAGACAGTTCGCTCTGGTCATCTCTCCATATTGTACCTCTTCTTCAAAACAAACCGTATGAATACTGCCTGGATTTCATATGCGCCTGGTAGAAAACAAAGTTAATGGACTTGACATTTATGGCTCGGAGTGAACATAAAATCAAATTTAATTGTCATTTCTTGTAAATCAGATTAAACTGTTTGATAATAGATTCGAATGGATTAGGCACGTATCAGGGAAAAAACCAATTAACTGAATGAAATTCATTAGGAACGCAGAAAGTTTGAAGGTATTTTCTGTGTTCATTCTGCGCACATGAATCGATAATACGCCACAGGGGACCTCAACAATGGATGCATTCCTAGAAGAAAAACATAAAGAGAAACTCAACGCAACAGAGGATCATAGAGTATACACATATATACACTTACAGATGATCGAGACACACTTAGTTGCGGAGAAATGCGAAAACTGAGAATATTTTCAATTTTGTGTTCAAATAAATTTATTGTTCATACAGTGGGTGTTTCTGGATAAGAATTAGATACGCACCCAATTCAAATACACCATGTTCAGTACTTTCTTAATAGCCACGTCTCTTAGTTCATTGATGCCAAGGTTGACCCCGGAACAAAATTTGCAGAGGAGGATTCCCATTAATTGCGGACAGATTACTGATTTCTTAGAATACTATTTCAGTTTAACTTCTCTATTTTGGGGATGCTTAACAAGTTTAACTTTAGTATTTATTTTGAGACCACACAATAGTAACAATTGACTTCGTCTTCATGACCAGAAGCACTGCTAATTAGAAAATCAGATGTATGCATTGGTCAGATTGATTATGCAGGCATTTCCTTTCATTGAAATAATAAAGTGCAACACACTTGATAAGCAAATGTACACAAGTACTCGTGTGGTTTATCAAACACGATTTACCCTGTAACAGAATGAAAGTGTATGCGTGCCGTTCCCACTTGATTACTCCCTGGCTCGTGCATTCAACCGGTGGTTTGAAGTTGCCGCCGAATGGTTCTTCTTTGTGACACTCAAAACCGATCGATTACGTGCCCTTTGGGTTTTTCACACCCATAAAAACGCTTGCAGACACTTCTCTGCGCCTGGTAGAAATGTATAAAATCAATTGAATGGAAATTGTGACAAGAAACCTGGAAATGCTTGGAAATTTCTCTCTCGATGGGATTAACAAATTCAATGGCTGATTTCTGACGTGTTGCAATTAAATGACATTATTTGGTAGTTTTAAGTGACTCAGATTTATCTTGAACACTAGTTAAAAATAACCATTGAGTGTATCAAAAATATGATATGATTAAGAACAATATATAGAACTTGATTATTTGGTATTGTTTTAAGTATTTTTGTATTGATTTGTTTGCGTACGCGTTTGCTTGCATCGAAATCTTAGACTTCCAAAGAGTCATGGGGTCACATAATACATACAATACAAGGTAATATGTTCTGGTGTTTTATTTTTTGTTTTCCAAAGAGTAAGATTAGTACAAATCACACAATAACTATAGTAGCTTCTGTTCAAATTCCACTTTAAGCCCGGGAATAATAACATTTATTGAATTTGAAAAACAACGTTTCGGAGAATTGCTTGAAAAAGGTAGTTTGCAAAAAGAAATTTCTTTTTAATTTCATAGTACGTTAGTTCAATGAGTACTAAATTATGTATATTTTGAAGTTGCACACGTAGATATGAATGTATGGAATATACCAAAGAAGAGCGTAAAATCAATTTTATTATTACTCTAAGCTATTTTCTAAGCTATTCTAGACTTTAAGCTAGACTGGTTTTGGTGTAACCACCAGTAAAATTGCTGTTCTGCCGCAGATTATCTCCTATTTCGACCGGAGATCGTTCTACTGGGGTCTTATATATTCATATGTAATTTTTTTTTTATTTATTATACTGGCACAAATTTTACAATGTGTTGCATACGGTTTGCTGGACAGAAATTTGGTTTGCATCACATTACTACTCAAAGATTCATACAATCTTTATATAGTATGTCACAGAAAATTTGATAAAGTCTGAAGGAAAAGCCACTTGAAAAACCTTCATGGCAACAAGATTCATTAATTCCTTTGGATGAAAGAGAGAAGTGGTTAGTCTTGATTTCGAATTGCTGACTAGAATGTTTTAGAAAACACAAAAATGATTGACAAAAAAAATTAAAATGTGGATAAATAAGATAAATAGATATATAGAAAATTTATAAATAATAACAAATAGGCACTAGAAGTAAATAAATATGTAAATAAATAAATATGTTAATATATTAAATAAATAAATATATAGATAGTTAAATAAAAAAATACGAATTGCACTCATTCTGCAGCTAAGTTTGAAATCAAGTCGTTTCCGGATGATAAAAGCGATTGATTATACCGGAGAAAAAGTTTTTCAACTCTAGCTGTGACCATTTCGATAATGGATATCTTATGAAGTTCCGTTGTCGAGAAAAACCTGGGGAGATTTAGAATCATTTTTAGGAGCTTATTTTGCGTTACTTGGAGTCTACGCAGATAATTTTTGGCGCACTTACCCCAGACAGGAGACCCGTAGAACATGATCGGTTGAAAAATAGACTTAAAAATCAATATTTTGTTATCATTGCTTAGTTTTGAACTCCTGCAAATGAATGGATAGAGGATTTTTATCGTTACGTTTATCTTTATGATAACTTCTTGAATATGAAGCCTAAAAGTTGCTTTCATCTAAATGTACTCCAAGATACTTTCCACAAGATTTCCACTCGATCGGAAAGCCATTAAGTTGAAGGCTGTTGCTTGGAAGTTAACAAGCTTTTCTTTTTCGAGTGAAAATAATTGCTTGCGTCTTGGAAGCGTTAATGTTTATTTTCCAATCTTGACAATATTGAAGGACAGTATTTACCCCAGATATGTAATGTATACATGCTTGCAATACCGTGCCGATTAGGCTACATTTAATTTAATTAATGCTTATTGCATGTGCATTTATTTGTCCATGAAAAGTACATTTAAGTTTTGTTTGTACCTAAATTTACTTCAATCTGCCTTTTCTACTTTCTCAGTTTTTTTGTTGTCGATTTTTTTATTTCATTCATATATATGTTTCATATCTTAAGTATTAAGCACTTAACACTGTTATTCTTGCGATGTGTCTCATAAACGATAGTTAGTGAATCCAAAGATACACAATCATCTTCCAAATTTTGTGCAGCTTGTTGATCTCTTCGAGCTAAGGTTGGAAACGCCCACCTCTATGGGAGATTAGAAAGGAAGGAAGACTGAGTGCAGTAGCCGGCCAGTTACTAGTCTTAGGCCACTTTCTACTAAGCTTCTCTGCTCATTGAATGTCTGTGTCAAGAAAAATATTTTGTCTGTGAAGCTCGTAGTGTTTTTAGTGAGTTTTAGAGTTTGAAATTTTGAAGAAAAGTTATTAGAAAAGGAAAAATTATAGGGTACAGCCTACAAGTTACACAACCATAGGAAACAGCGCAACCGTAAGAAAAAGCGAATAGAAACATATCGGTTCTCTGTATCAGGCACTTTCTTCCTTGGCAACTTCAAATAAGAACAAGAAGGAATTATGTAGATCTTATGCAAATAATAATCATTCAGGGTTTCAAGAGATCTGCGCAAGGGCGGATAGATGCAGTTACTACTGATTTATTAACTAACTGCATCTGTTTGATCAACAACCACATTGGAGCTTCCAAGCCCAACCGCGGCTTGATCTTTTGTTTCCAATGATCCCTTCTGCAACTATTGGAGATGAATATTTAGTTTTAACACTTTACCCAATAATTGTGTTTGATTTCATTTGCTGGGTTTGAGTAGAAAATGAACCTGGCCGGATATTGGATCATAGTAACCGGGTACTGAATTTTGATGGCCGGGTTTTGGCGAAAATTCACTTTTTTAAAAAAAGTAATAACTATTTGAATCTTGTATCTTTATTGAATTCCAAACGTATCTAATCCCCATAATTGACAAAGACATATAACATTGGCATAAAAAATTAGTTGAATTATTTATACAGCTTCAAAATAGGAAAGGTGTAAGGTTACTGGTCCACTTACCCTATATGTTTTTTTCATTAACAAATACACTGCTGAGTTCTGGACCGTGTTGATTTGTGTGACTATCTCAGATGTCATTTCAAATAAGAAATGCCTAGTTTTCATATAGCTTTGATTCTTATTGTTATGGTCTGACTTAGTTCAGTGTTCGCATGTGATTTTACCACATATGACGATTACACCCTCACCCTGTACAAATGTATTGATAAAGTACCCCTTCTACCGAGACGGCAACCAAAATTGTCGACTGGCGATGAGAAAGACTGCGTGATTTAAAACACCGGATCAAGAATTCTTTACAGAAAAGAAGAAGAAACCCACAGAGAGGAATTCTGGTTCTCGTTGTCCCTTCCGTTGCGGAGGACATACAAATTTTCTGTGCGAGCCGCCAAAGAGCAATCCCGGAAGGAGTCAGTCGCCGACTAAGAGGATGGAAATTTAATATCGAAGCAGGTGTATTGTTTTCTAATGAGGTGGCCGGAACAACTGTGCACCGACATAACAGGGAATTGAGGATAGCAGGCCCCTAGTCTTGAGTGGGAACGGAGAGAAGTCCAAAGAAATTTGATCAAATCGCTAAATTCGGAAAATCCGCCGGTGTGAATGAAATCCAGCCAGAACTTATCAAGGCAATCGTTATATGGAAAACAGATAGCTCCAAATGTATTTTAAGTTTCCCTTGGAATGTTACACTAAGGTTTTGGAGGAGCATTAATTTTAGTCGAGTTCATGATTTGAGATGCAATTGTAGTACAACAAATTTGTAGATTTGTAATTAGATTGGATCTAATTGTAGAATTCATCGTGTTGTTTAATGAGATATCTGTGTATCTGTATATACATCATACATGAAGTATCAAGTCTCGTGTCAGTCATCGTTGATCGAGGAGAATTTTGTACCTTCCGTATAGTGCTGATCGATAGCTCTGCGATGCAGGTAGTAGCTGGGATGTTTAGACCTATACAAAGAACAAAAAACACTCATGGATTAAACTGTTCTACTTGTCATTTATTAAATTTTAAGGCATATACGATTTTGATAGATTCATTAGAATGGATTGTATTACGCGTGTACCACATAATCGACACTGCGAAAATTGTCAATCAATCTTTTTGTTATTTTTTCTACAGCCTGCTTAAACATCGAACCATCGTTAAAAATAAAATAATATGTGGCATGCTAATGCCCGTAGAGGGCCAGGGACGAAGCTTCTCAGCACCCACTCGTGTTGTGCGTGCGTGGAAGGGACCTATAGATTTATGCGGACTCCGGACTTCCAAGTTTGAGCAGCTTTTGAAGCCGTGAAAATTATTATATTCACGGCTTCATATATATATCATTTGGAAATGCATATACGACAAAGCAAATAATCGTCGAAAGTATGCTTTGCAATTGTATGCTTTTGACGTTTCAACTACTTTGTTGCTCTTGCTTTGCAAAGCATGCGTTTCCGAATAGGCTCACAGGTTCATTTTGTATGGAGGTACGGAATGAAAATAGCTTTTCGGAAATAGGTTGCAGGAGAAGACGAGGGTATATTTGACCGATAGATTTGTTTTTACCAATTTTTGGTCAGCTAAATTCAATTGCTGATCCAGCAACTAGCTCAAGTATCGATGAATACTCAGCCACTATAAACAAACAAACCAAAAATGTGGAATGTGAACAGAAATATGAACACGTATGGCCCGTGGCGTTGTGGGTATGTGCGTCGACCCCAACCTCGACGTCGTAGGTTCGATTCCAGCTCTGAGCGACAGAAATAAATTTTACGACCCCACCTCTTTCGAGTCACTGACAATGCTCAAAGAGTATTTTCTGTCTAGAAGAAGCTTCTCAAACAAAGCCGTTCGGATTCAGCATTAAACTGTAGGTCCCTTCCACTCGTGTGAGAACAATAGCACGCACAACACGAATGGTTGCTGAGAAGCTAGGCCCTGGCCCTCTATGGGCTGTAGCGCCATCCATATTATTATTAACATATATACATAGGTGGAAGGCAAGCTTTATGATTCGATTTCAGTCTTCCGTAAGTTTTTGTACCGATTCCATCACAATGAATCCGAATACTTTTATATTTTGCTGTCCACCATATTTGACAGAACTAGGGAATCTTTGGTATGCATTTCCTTCTCAAAGACCTCTCTCGAAAAAAGTTATTTTATTGTTCCAATCGACTAGATTGAGTTTCAAAAATTAAGTGTAAGAAATTTGCCTGTGGATATTTGTCTTGTATTCCCTTCCTTATTTCACTTTATTTTCCAACCATAGCCATCATAGACTTGACCAAGAGTTTTCATTAAAACCAACATATGCCTGCCTATGCTATATCTGTGAACAGTACCTAGCTGTAATGGGTATTACTTCTAATTGTTTAAAATCAATACAAAATATTATAGGAATCCCAGAGCCAGTGAGACAGAAGTAAGTGTTTTACGTGATCACCTGCCGTTAGGCTTATATAACGAAGACATTCGTGGAGACGAGACGCCTTCAGTAGGAATCTCAAGTTCCAAATTTGGAAATAAGATCATGGACCTACTATCCACCTTGGTGGTGGCTATGCCCATCTAACACTTCTGCTACTCTTTGGGTTGTAGCACCCGGTTGTTCTCTGCAACTCCACATAGACTTGGATCAATACCTTTCACGTCGGAGAGTCGCAAATGGCCATAGCCTTAATAGAAAAGATTAACTCCAAGACATGCAGGTATATTTTCACTTCTCCACGCGACTTTGGGTTTTAAACCACAGCCACCACGATGCTCCCACTTGGGGCCCAATCTCAAGCGATCAGGATGAGACCTATGCAGTTCTCACAGACGGAAGCCTGATCTCCCGTGGCACCAGACTGTACCCTCTGGTCAAGCTACCAGTAGGATGCCATAACATCTCGGGACTGGTCGCCATTGTTATAAAGCCAAGACTTGTTCTGCAGTATCTATAATAAGATAAGGCACTTACCGTTTATTCCTTTGTTTGCGAGCTCGAAACCATCATTTTGACAAGCAACGGAGTAGGTTATTTAGTAAACCATTAGCCTTTAGCTCCGGATTTTAGTCGCCTTTTACGACAGGCATGCCTTACCTCGGGTATGTTCTACCACCCATACCCGAAGGGGGAGTAACCAGTGAGGTTAGGTTTTTAAGCGGCATTGATGCATTAAGGCAAAAAAGTGGGCAAATGTCAAAATGAGTGTTGCCATGGTTATTTTAGCTAGCCAATTTTGTCAACAGAATTTACCAGTGAGTTTACTGGTATTACACCGAGGTCGTTTATATTATCGTGAAAATAGGAGCCAGTGATGGCCCGTGGCGTTGTGGGTATGTGCGTCGACCCCAACATCGACGTCGTAGGTTCGATTCCAGCTCTGAGCGACAAAAATAATTTTCACTACCCCACCTCTTTCGAGTCACTGACAATGCTCAAAGAGTATTTTCTGTCTAGAAGAAGCTTCTCAAACAAAGCCGTTCGGATTCAGCATTAAACTGTAGGTCCCTTCCACTCGTGTGAGAACAATAGCACGCACAACACGAGTGGTTGCTGAGAAGCTAGGCCCTGGCCCTCTGTAGCGCCACCCATATTATATTATTATTATAGTAAATAGGAGCCTGTAGTCACTTTCGTAGTTGCACCAAGTGCATGACAGCTGCTGATAAGGCGCTGGATACTTTCCTACTCGTCCGAGTCTAGAAAGCTTCTGCAGAAGTTGTTAAAAAATAAGCTCAGCCTTTTTAGATGAAGGCCTAGAGAGATGCATCAATATGAGGCCAAATTTGCTTTGAAGTTCCACAAGTGATACCAGAAGACCATTTGCCATTGATTTTTCGTGTGAAGTTAGTTGAGCTATATAATACCTGTGCTAGGCAGGAGATTAAGTCAGCTGACTAAAGTTGCGTTCATCATCAGCTTTGCAGTTAACCGGGATGTCTCCACGGCTTGGCACCAGCCCGAATCAAGTGCAACACGATATCAGTGTTCGAAAGTTTGTGTCTTCAGAGTAGACTAGCACGAAAGTAATTTAGTACGCACTTAAACATTAATCTAAAATATTGCATCCTCTTACCAAACACAGATTCATATGATTTTAAAAAGCAAATAAAATGTACATGTCACCAGCCATCATTACTTTGTTTTCTTCTTGTTTATATGGGATTCGCTGTAATTCTTTTTTAAAACGAATGATTCCTACATTGCATGCCTATTAGTTATGATCTCCGAGACATTCGCCTCCCTCTAATTGGGCTCAAGCCATGGGAGGTGACACACTATTCATTATCACTTGACACATGAGCATGATTTATGAAGGACCTATTTTAGTCCGTGTTTTCTCAAAACGAATTTCATTATTCTTCAGTCTCGGCATGGTTCAGGTAGTTTTCGAATGTGTTCGTTGAAATGATGATTTCTTCTCTTGTATCTGCTCTTGTATTTTTGCGGCCCTGTTATAAATTTCATAACAAATTATTCAGATCGTGGATTGCCTTCTGAAAAATATAACATGCATGTGTTTACGGTGAAATATATATATATGTTTGGATACAGCTTATATGTATTGTGATTTAATAAGGTACATCTTTATGGGTATAATTATTTAATTTGGCAGATGACCGTCAGCTAGTAGTACCATAGATAACTAATGTTATCATTATAGATTATAGAATACAGTCGAAACCGCTTAAATGAAATGACAAAAAAACATAATGTTAATTTCAATTAACCGGGTTTTGCATTTAAGCGGACCTCGAGTAATTGAAAAAATATTTCATTTAGACGAATTGTTTGGTGGATCCAAAAATTTGATGAATGAAATCTCTTTGTATCCATATCCTTGCTTGCGTTGGTGCGCTTGAAGTAAACTGCGTCTCACCATCATCAAGATATGTATTTTAAAATTTTAAGTTTGTATTTTATAGACAAACTTGTTTGGTTCTTATATTCATGGCCGCTGCAATTCTTTATAATTTGTTTGTAATTTCAATTTCTATTTAATTCACTTATAAACGTTATCTTTGGGGCCGAAATTTTGAAATAAGTAAGATTACAGGCGAATGTTTTAACGAGCAGTACATAGCAGATAAAAATCGTTGGATAATCAAAACAATGAGGAAAAGTGCTGTCAGAATTGATATTTGTCACTTTAACGCAGAACTTCAGAAAAATTACAAACAAAACAAAAATTCAATAGATGCATTGAAAGCCTGTGCATCTGATTTTTCTTGCGAAACATTTTCATTTAAGCGGTGTCTTCTGTGAAAATAATATATTTTACAGATTTTCTTTTTCAAATATCCGAGTTTTTCACTTAGGCGGGTTTCAATAAAACGAACCTGTTTGTATGAAATCTGTGAAAATGTTCACGGGGATAGAATAAATTGTTCATATAGGCGGGTTTTTCAATTAAACGAGTTTCAATTAAGCGGGTTCGATTGTAGTATTCTGTTCATGGTACTCATATACGAAGATGTCATGAAATAGCTATCTGATATGTAGTTAGCTTTGCTTAAAAAGTCTAAAACCAACGCTTGAATACTGAATTCCGTGCCCTTTCAATCTCGTTCAGACATTCGGTTTTGGTTGAAAGAAGAGCGGGGATTTCACAGGATGGAATAAATTAGTCTCTTTGCCTGCTACTCTAACAGGTGCCACCTCATGGTGCTTACCATTTGGTATTCGCTGATTTGTTTGCAGAAGTAGGTTGGTGAGAAATTTAGAGGTGGACCTAAGGACCTAAGAGCATAAGCTAGGTACACTTAGAACAAAGTAGGCCCATTATGAACCAGAAAACTGCAAGCACAAAGGAGGTGAACAGTGGTATCTAGCTCCTCTTTTACCTTACAGCTTCTGCAAAAAATATTGTGGGACCCTCTTCCCAATTGCTCAGGGTGCAGATCTGGCGGCGATGAACGTCTTTAGTATAGTATATGTGCTAAGTCTAAGCAGCCAGGGGATGTTTCAGATTTCATTCCATTTAATGGCTTTATAGCCACTCGTGGATGGCTGTTAAAATTATGTGTATCTAAAGAGGATTGTAGGCTGTACCACACCTTGCTAGAGAATTACAAAACTATCCAATAACTTTATTGCGACCTGGCTGTTAGACAAGATGGTGATGTCCCTTTTGGGTACCTGAAATACACCACAGTAGAGAGTAGTATTGAAGTCTTTAGAATAGAGACTTATCTACATCCACCAGTCATTGCTTGTCTGCCATTGTTTATTATTAATATCACTGCTGTCCATATGTTTTTTTTCACTTTCTCTACCTAGGGAGAACAGACAGGACAGACAGGGATTAAGCCCCAATTCCTAGTCACGCCATCAAGCCGCGCTCTCTGCCACACTTCAGCCAGGCTTCTTATGTTTACTTGAAAAGGCGCGTTTGGATACAAGATCCATAGTAGCTCCCTCCTCCCTATTTTGACCCCCCAAACTGGGTACCCACGTAAACAATCATCTTGTATCCTTGCTCTTCTAATGCGCAAAACAGCTCGTGCCAGTTGGCACTTCTTTCAACTTAAGTACACCCAGCTGTTGTTGAAACTTGTGTGCGCAACTAGAATTTTAATGCAACGGTTGTTCAAGGAACATCTTCATATCTTACTTACATACTTAAGGTGGCGCTACTATCTGGCCTGACCTGGGCCTCAACCAACAAGCGTCTCCAGCCAGCTCGATCTTTAGCTAGCTGTCTCCCGTTGCGCACGAATAGTTTATTGAGGTTCCTTTCCACATGCGTGCGCCACCTGAGTAGTAATCTTCCTCTACTGCGCCGTCCCACGGAGGTGGATTCGCAGACTTTTCTGGCCGGAGCATTTGTTCCATCCGCTCTGCATGACCTAGCCATCTCAATCGTTGGATCTTCACTATTCTGGCTAAGTTGATGTCGTTGAACAGCCCGTATAGCTCGTCATTACATCTCCTCCTCCACTCACTATGCAGGCGGTACCAAAAATCACACGAAGAATTTTCCTCTCGAAGCAACCAATAGCTGCTTCATCCGCTTTTGACAAAGTCCATGCCTCCAAGCCACTCCATGCAGGACTGGGACGATGAAGGTCTTATACAACGTTACCCTGGTTGTTCGAGATAGGGCTTTCTTTACCAATGGCTTTCTCAGCCCAAAGAAGCAGCGATTGGCAAGAGTTATTCTTCGTTTGATTTCAGCGCTGCTATCAATTCTATTGATAGCGGTGCCTAGGTAGACAAAGTTTTTGGCTACTTCAAAGTTATATCTGCCTGCAGTGACGTTCTGACCGAGATGTGAGTGTTGGGTGTCCTTTCTCGTTGATAGCATATATTTAGTCTTACCCTTGTTCACCGCTTAACCCATCTTCGTGACCTCCGTTGCAATACCCACAAAAGCGCCATTGACATCACGCTGCGTTCTTCCGATAATGTCAATATCGTCGGCATATGCGATTGGTTGGACGGTCTTCTGAAAGATTGTTTCTCTGGTGTTGGCGTTTGACATCAAATGTCTCGGTTAGGTCTTTACCGACCTTGATAAAGCGGCGTGCATTCTCCATCGTCATCGGTCGATGGTGGATTATTCTGGCCTAAAGCCACACTGGTATGGACCGACCAGGCTTTAGGTGTCCACACAGTACTGCAGATAAAATTTTGTATGCGATACTTAGAAGACTGATGCCAAAATGGATCTACATCTTCATATCATTTTAAAAACTAAAATTTAAAAAATGTCAAATGTTTATTTCTTAATTCATAATTTGTTGAAGTTATCGATAATTCTCAAATCGATTTTATTAACGCGTATTTATTGTGCGACATCTACTTAACACTAGATGGCATTCGAATTTCCAAAGAGCATATGACATCATTTTGACGTATAAGTCATTTTGTCTAATATTCTCGGTGTCCCAGGTGAAAATATATCATTTTTGCTTTAACAAAGTTTTTTCGATTCCGTTCAGATAAATCTCACTATCAGTTAATTAATCTCACTTTCAATTCATTTTATAAGCAATATGGCAGATCCAAAATTCGAAAACCTCCCTGGAATAGTATGAAAATAACAATTTTTGTTGCCGATTGAATTTCTTTATTCTCCACCTTAGGCGTACGACCAACCCGATGTGTACGAAACCCCAGATGTTCCCGAAACGGAAACGTCGGACTACTATGAAGAAGAGCCTGAAAATGAATCCATTGAACGTCTCCACATTTCGACGAAAGATTCGTTTGGTAAATTTCGTGGCAAACAACTAGAGGGAAACGTCGATTTTTCCGATCGCATTGGTAAGAAGTTGAGGAAGGGCTACGAGGCATGGTCAACTGACTACGAGCTGGCCGGAGAAGGAGAAAAGGAGACACCAGTCCAAAAATGTCGGCGGCTACAGTGTGAAATGAATGAACTTATGGATGAAATAGCCTCACTGCAGGCCGATAAAAAAATTGAAAAAGAAGAGAGGGAGTCTTATGATGCTGTCGCTACTGTGATCTCAACTGCAAAGAAAGTCCTTGACTCACTGCGATTAGAACAGGTTCTAGGTAAAGAACAAATTTCATCTGCATCCGATAAGGAAGTGAAGAGTTTAATCAGCCAAGTGGAGGAGTACAAAAAGTCGGGTGTTCTTACTGCTATTCAACCACCTGGCACTGATTTGGCTGCGTCGACACGTGTGGCAAAACTCGAACACCGCCTCCATCTCTTAGAACAAGCTGTTGGCGCACAGCCTGAGAAGTTGAGTCGCCTAGCTGGCACTACTGGTACTTCGAATCTCCTCGAGGCTGTCCGTCAACTAAGTACGAAGGCAGCTTTACTTCAACCAAACCAATTGGACCAAATCGAAGCCCGCCTAGTCAGTTTGGGTACGAAAATGGACGCAATCGCTGAGAAAACGAGTGGTTCTGCTGACGATGCTAAAAGAGATCAGAAAGTATGTGAACTATACGACATGGCTAAGAAAACTGAAACCGTTGCTGAGATTCTGCCAGACATAATAGAACGGATGCAAGCCTTGGAATCACTGCATAAATACGGTAAGTTACAAACATTTATATGATCTTCCATCCACTAGTTGTGCTCACTTTTATTATTTCAGCTATGAACTTTGCGAAAATTATCGCAGAAATAGATGAGACTCAAAACAACATTACGCATAGCTTAGTGAACAACAAGAGTTTGCTGCATTCCGTTCAAGAGACTTTTGCACAAAATTTGGAAACCATCCAAAAGGAAGTGGGCAAGTTAGACGCACGCATCAATGCTATCCCAATAAAGAATTAACTGCAATTTTCGCAAAGATGGACACCTTGTGATTAAATGCTTCTTAAAGTATTCCCCCATTTATTTTATTACTTACTCACATTTATAATTTATTTAGTTCTTTCGGGCTTGTATTCTTTTCCACAAAAATAAAGAGTTGAACTTTAAAAGGTAACCTTTTCATTATTTGTGTTTTATTTTACAGATTTTATCGCAATGAGTCATGATCTTCATTGCAAAATGACAAAATGAAAAACAAATGATTGTGTCGTGTTAGCTGTATTTATTAATAAGGCATTTCGAACAAAAAAATTAGTAAATCGCATACACTATAGGTGCAGCGGGTCATAAGCCAAGACTCTACCCAAACATACGTTACCAACAAATGGGTATTTTATGCTTTGTTTGGAAATATTTTTGACACAGGTTATTCTTGAGATTGTTTAAATAACCAAACATGTTATTTTATTGATTAGTGGGAACTAAATTAACCACGATAAATGCTACCATATCTCTCCACATTACAGCAGATCTCTCTAGATGCTTAAATATGTGCTTACTTAATTGTGTGATAGGATTTTTGTTAAATTTTTGGTTTATGACCCCTCTTGGCTATATTTGTTGGGCTGGGTCAGGTAGTAGTGGCTGACTGCTACAGAGCAGTCATACCTAGGCCAGAGTAGGCCCATTGTGATACCACGCGGATTGACTTCTCCTAACGCTGGAACCAGTTGGTGCTGCTAATGAAACGATTTAGTCGGCCAATGCTGGCACTTTTTAGCTCGTTATGGCCGCTGAAGTAGTAGGCTCCTAGGTGCAAGACTGGCAAGAGCACTGCAAGAGCAGAGAAGGTGATAAGTATTTTCTTCCTCCTCTTCGCCATGCATCTTCTGCAAAAATCATTATATGGGGCACCCATCCTGAGAGCGTGAGTGCCCGCTTATGACTCCTATAAGGGTCCTTACTGATGGCTTGCTGATTCCAAGTAGACTGAATGACCGTTTTAGGTTAAGTGATGGCCAGATTTCTTTTGTTTTAAGGCAGGTAGTGCCATCTATGTGCCATTTGTCATTGGTGGCTTTAATTGTATGAATCTTTAAAAGATCATAGGCTGTAGCGATCGGCATGGAAGGTGGTACGCCTTCTATCGATAGGGATGAGGTTGTACCATACCTAGCGAGTTCGTCGGCTTTGCAGTTTCTTCGTATGTCACAGTGTCCCGGCACCCACATGAGGTGAATGTAAAAATGCTCTGCCATTTCGTTAATAGACAGCCTGCAATTACGGGATGATTTTGAGTAAAACATGACATTGTCCAGGGATTTTATAGCGGCCTGACTATCGGAACAGATGGTGATATTTATTTTTTAAAACACGTTGTTTTTGAGCCAAGACACCGCCTCTTTAATTGCTATGGTTTCTGCCTGAAAAACGCTACAGTGATCAGGGCGCTTCATGGAGATAGCAATGTTGAGGTCTTGAGAATAGACATCCGCACCCACCCCTGCTTTTGTCTTTGATCCATCTGTGAGCAGAGGATCTTTCAGCGTTTGCCTGTCTGATATATCCAGTCCGATCTGGCAGGAATGTTGATGGAGAATTTCTTCTCGAAGATGGCCTGGGGTAGCAGGCGGTCAGTGTCGCTAGGAAGAAAATTAAATTCCTTGAGAATGGTTGAGTGGCCAGTGTTGTTGGGCTATCCCTATATATATATTTTTTTTTTGTTTGAGAACATTACTAATTTATGCAAAAAAATACTTTCAGAATTGTTTTGTTATAGTGCTTGAATTTAATTTTGGTTGAGAACGCAGATAACGCTATGCTGGCAGCCATTTACTTTGTGGGCGACTGTATATCCACTTTAATATCAAACCGGAAAATGGGAGCAGGAAACAAAAAAAAAAAAACACCACATTTCGATACTTTTTACAGTGCGGCACCTGCAAATTGATTTAAGTGAGCAAGGATCGCAAGGCTGTAGATGCACGTATTCCAACATCAACTCTTGAGTTACTGGCCACAGTGCCTATTAGAAATGATTTATCTAAGTGACTCAATTTTTGATAAAGAATGTCTGTGTTTCTATGAAAGATTAATGCAATTCACCCAAAAATATTAATTTATACTTCCGTCAGAATGCCCAGTCTCCTTCGTTTTTCCCTTTTCTAGTTCCTTGTTGCCAATAGTTTCGTTTTGCGTTGCAATAGGTAATCTTTCAGAGGTCACAAGATATGTATTTCACGAAATGTTGAGTTACTTATCAGGTGGATGGAAGATGAAGGAAGAGAAGGTTTGGGAGTATGCCAAACCAATCTAAAGCTGTGTTGAAGATTTGGAGAAGACATACGGCCGAGTGCCTCGATGTGAACTCTGGAGTGTTCTGTAGGAGTATGAGATTGATGGTCCTCTTTTGAAGGGGATTCATATATATAATATACACAAACGGCAGCAGCTCTGTTCGGGTTAACGGTGCTAAGTCAACACCTTTCACCGTAGGCCCTCGCCAAGGGTGTCTTGTCACCTTGCTTTTTCATTATTTATAAATTGGAACTTACAGCGCAGCCGAGGTGTGGAATGTTTCACATTGGGAGAGTTGAAGGTAAGTCATTTGCTCTTTGCAGATGATTTGGTTACTCTCACTTCCTCCCTCTGACGGAACCCCAATACGCACTCGATAGGTTTTGTGACCGTATGTGCAGATGCTGGGATGATGCTGATACAAACAGCCAGTGGACTATGGGGCTGTCCCTTCTTGACACGTTCCTGGGTATTTAGATTCCTTATCATATCCTTTCCATGATAAGGCTCATAGAGTTCGTGGTTATGTCTTCTCCTTCGCATCGCGACTACATATCCGCAATGTTCTACGGCATGAACTACTGCTGACCCATATTCAAAAACATGAGTGCAATAATCACAATTCTGTATGAAACAAAACAGATTTTATAACCATGATTCAGTCCAAAATCCGACAGGAGCAACGATCGAGTATACTGCCGTTCGAGTCGGTGCGACATTCTATCTTGGAAACGACAATTTTTGCTGTTTGCATTCGAGCGGACTACATCAAGGAGATAACAAGCAGAACTTGGATTTAACTTGTATTCGTGAGAAATTTCAGGAAAAAATATATTTTAGGAGTAAATAACAATTCAAAGTCAGTTTGAGTTCAAGGGAACCCTTAGGAATGTAAATACCAGAAAGGAATGGGACTTTCTTTCAATGAAGATAAACCGTTTGGTCCACCAAAGAGATGTACAATGTTAGAAATTTAAATTTTTAATCAATTTTATTTGTCTACGATAATCAGTCCCATCACAGAATCCATTCGTACAAATGAGATCAAATGGGGTCACAAAACATATACAAATACAAATTTCCACTTCATTCGTATTCGACAGCAATCTTGATGAAATTTGTAGCAGATTTTTCATTCAATAAATTCACTATCTGGGTTCTAGGGATTGATGCTCTCTCACTGTCACGCTCAGTTGTTAATTTATTTGGAACTTCAACTAGAATCTACTTCACTTGTACTTCATCTGAATCCAAATCGGGTTTGTGGTGGACACAAATGTGAAAGGCGGATGATAAGTACATTTACATTTTTGTAGCTTTAAGCGGATTGTAATGCAGCTGCCGTGCTACCAAAAGACAGCGAAAATGATTTCCGAGAGCGCCAAACATTCTCTCAATTACATTTCATGCTTTTGGATGCACAGTGTTGGATACACTTCCGGTACTTCATTCTTGTGTGTATATTAGGGGATCATCATTAATTTTTCTTCGGATTAACTCTTGAAAAATGGGCGCTAATTGTAAAACACGTAAGGCAGTTGCGTGCACTAATTTTATCCATCCATCGGTGCGAACACATTTTGAAAGGCTTCCTTCGGTAGTCGAAAATAGCACACACAGCCCTTAAAATGTAAAAATTAAGAGAATCGACACACGACAATTGGAATCACCCCGAATAATAGTATGGTTAAAACTTCATTTTTTAAATTTGTCTTTATTAATTAGTTTATGTAACAAAAAGAGAAAAAAAAACTATAGCTCGCTTGTGTAACAAATATCTTTGTTCAATTATATGTCTCCTCTTTATTCATACTGTATTCATTCACATTAACAATTCAAATTCGCATTAAGCGTTTTCTTTTTTGTTGTCACTTCATTCAAGTTGCAAAAATAATCATAAGTCAAATTTCAATAATTAATTTGTTTTTTTTTTTTGTTTTTTATTGTTTAATATTCTTTAATTGTATACATGTAACTACTAGTAAATTAGAGTATGTCAT
Organism: Eristalis arbustorum; assembly: GCA_916610145.1. Classification (NCBI taxonomy): domain Eukaryota; kingdom Metazoa; phylum Arthropoda; class Insecta; order Diptera; family Syrphidae; genus Eristalis; species Eristalis arbustorum. Next base: position 61,892,558 of record OU744317.1, on the reverse strand, counting down.
ATATAAATAAAAAAAAACCATCAAATTAGTAAATTAAAAACTCGAATATAAAATTAAAATTAATTCATATCCTACGAAAACGAAAAAATTCAGACGATACAAAAGCAATACGTTTATCGTTATACAATTAATATTTATATATATGTATATATATGTATGTATATGTAGATTTCCCATATGAGTCTTTCGTTTAAGAACTAAAATTTGTTATTATTCATTTACGATTAAATGAAAAACAGTTATTTACTTAATGAATGAATTAGATGTTAGAGCGTTCACTTTGAAAAACAAACAAACAAAGGATAAATAAACTAGATAAAAATTATCTCATCGTGGTGGTAATTCCGAAGGTGAAATGTTCAGTGTATTGTTCTGATTTCTTTTTGAGGCGAGTCAAATGGACAGCATTCGATTTGTATGATCTGTGTTGTTTTTCACGAGTATGTGTTATTGTTCATTATAAATTTGTTTAAGCCTATTTCACTGGTTTAGTGTGATAGTATTAGTAATGTTGTTGTTTTTTCTTTTTTCTGAAATTGTGTTCGATCGGAATGTAAGTCTATATCAGAGTGAGATATGAACAGAATTGTCAGCGTATTTGACTTTACGTTACGTTTATTTTATCCAGGTCCAAACTATAGCTTTTAAAAACAACTAGGAGAAACGGGCCCATTAGCATAAGCTATGTAAATTAAACTATAACTTCTTCATAAGCTTTAAGATACAAATTAAATGAAAATAATACGGTTGGTTTTACAACGATTGCAACATGCAAAGATTTGTCTTCGTGACGGTGAGCAAGGAAATGTCTAAATTAATAACTTGAAACCCAATATAACAGAGCATAAAGTTGTGCCAATAAAAAAACTGCAGCCTGATTTGGATAGTGGCAGATTTCAAGAGAGATTTTTTTTTTCATTTTTTTGACTTACTTAACTATCCGATGTATATCGGGTAATAATGAAATTACCTGTATCATCATAATCAATTTTTGGAATCGTTGAGATCCGCCACAATTAAATCAATTATCCGGAAGATAACCTAATGTGTATGCGCTGTATAATTTTAAGTTTGAAATTATAAATACAGAAATGTATACTAATGAGTTGACAATATGGATGCAATTTTAAAGTATTTTCTTTGTTGACAGTTGCATATTTATGAAATAGAACGTATACTCTCAATTTGAGACCATAAAAAGGGAAAAAGAGTCTCTACTTAACATTTAAGACCCTCTTTACTTTTTGAGACGTCGAGACTCTATCAAAGTGATGGTGGTAAAAGAAATAAAACAGTTCATGCATTAACGATTCAAATGAGGAAGAAATATACGCTCGACAATTCACTTCAATACCTTCATATTCTGAATCAGTTCTGTGTCATATATTTTGTTGTTTTCGTTTCTAAACAGCATCTCTGCTAGATAAACACGAAAAGTGGCAGTTGTACTTATTAAAAAAACGGAACGTTAGTGTTCTTCCATATATTTCATACAAAAATTGTTATATTTAAAATTTGGTTAAAAGAATAATTTTACTATTTTAAAAATATAACATATCCAATATAAAAAAAAAATAAAATTAATTACAGAAATAAGAAGAGAATATATATCGGGGTTGTGTACATAAATTGCAAGCAATTTTCAAGAAAATAAATCAAAATCTAACAAGCTGTAGAAAAAAAAGGATGGATATAATTTCTTTTGTTTACCAAAAATTCTTTCAAAATGTTTCTTTTCTTCAGATTGTGTTTTTAAACAAAACAAAAAATAAATTAGTTGCAATTGAATACAAATTACTGAATCATATTCTTATACTGTTTTAACTTTAATCACTTATGACTGTAAATCAAGGAAGAATTGGTTGAATATTCATTTCATTCCATCAAAGATAAGTTGTATTATATTTATGTAAATGGGATCATTTCCTTCCTAATATTCAATAGGAAATTCTCTTGCGAACGACGGGGATAGGAGGGACGTTTTTGTTTTGTTTGTTATGTTCAGTTAAATTCTCTTTTCAGTTTCTCATTCAGTGTATTACTATGTAGATTGTATAATTTAATTAATTGTAATTAAGAATTAAATGGTCGACACGAACAATTTCTTTTTAATCTGCATTCTTTATGAATGTATGCATATAGACTTTTTTTTTAGTTTATTACCGCTTCTTCACTTTGATGCTTTCTGCTGCTATCGATGTTATTCCTCATAGTATATTAGGAAAATTAATATTTTGTTTATAATATATGTAACTCAATTTGAATTCAAATAACTAAAGCCATGTCTTTTTTACTTGGAAGTTGAACTTTCTTCCCTTGCCATAAGGAGTTGTGTATTGTGAATGCATCGATCGTAACTGTCAGATGTTTTGTATGCACTTGTGAGAAACATTTACCGCCTGAGTTATACCTGCAAGTCGATAATTGAGTAAATATATACCATATATGAGAGAGAGTGTATTTATGCTTACTTAAAAAACTTATCGAACATGACTTCATCAACTTGACTAGGCCCAGTACCATATAATTTGAATACTTGCTCATTTTCGGGTATATAACTGTATAAAGCCCTGAACTGACAACCGGCATCCCGGAACAATATCAGGAAGTGTTTTGCCTCTGACCTGGCGATCTTTTCGAGGACTTTTTGTTTGGCATCACGATTCACAGCGCCCGGAAACACACAGTATTCAACAGCATTTAAAATGATGCCGCGATTTGATTTGGCCGCTGGTTGTTTATAAAGTTTCGGACCTAAAAGTTTATAAGATAATGTCATTACATGTGTTTCTCATTAAAAAAGCGACTGAAATTTAAAAGAAAAGAAAAAAATTTAAGGAATACAGTGTTTAGGTATTAGGATTAAGTTAGACTTTAATATTTTAATGCGATAGCTGGAAATAACTAAATTAAAGTACTTCCAAAAAAATAAATATGTAAAAAAAAACTAAAATGCAAGAAATTCTGACATCACAAACAATGGTAGACATTACGCAAACAACATAACAGGTTACGCAATAAACTTATGTAATATCATTTGAATTTTAACTCAGTAACATCACAAACAAAATAAGGCAAATAAAAGTATAAATAGTGTATAAACAAATGAACTCGCCAAAAGAACATATATTTCGTTTGATATAAAAAAAATGAATGAAGAATAGAAATCATTTTACTATACAAACCCGAATATTCCATCATTGAATTTGGATTCGAGGAAGATATATCACTGGATCCGTCGTCAAAGACACGCCGTTTCGACACCAGTCCGGGTGGCAATGAACCCGGTCCAGATGGCGATGGCAAGTGCCTACCTGATGGGCCCATTCCAGGAGAAGGTGCACGTCGTGGCGGTGTAGCACGTCCTAGGCCTGAATCTGTATCTAGCCAGAAAAGCGGATAGCATTTTTCGGTCACACACCAGTCAATTTGGATTGTTTTGAAAAGGTTTCGTATGTACATTTGCAATTTTTTTTTATGTTTTTGTTTCACACCGTCACACGTTTGGGTTTGTACAGTTTCATTGTGTAATAGATCCGTTTTATGAATAATGGTTTATGTTTGTTTTTTTTTGTGTATTGATTTGATTGTTTTTTTTTTTTGAATTTGTTGAAAGAAATGAGAATAAAAAATAAAGAGAAAAGAGAAAAATTGGAGTTAGGCTTCAAGCAGTTAGTTTCGGTTTTATTTATATTTTATTTTATCATGAACTTTTTTTTTAGTATATGAGGGAAAAGCAATGAATTTATATTTGGTTATGAAGTGCATCAAACTTTCTGTTAACTCTACTCTTGTTAGACTTGTTCTTAAATAATCTACTTGAGCAAGGAACTTTTCAATAATATTTATTTATTTAAAAATCTGAAATAACCCGAATGGAAATAATAATCTTAAAACATCATGTACATATGTGTCCAGATTTTGATTCCATAGGATGTAACATGCGTCAACATTGTATGTAGATAGGGTAAGAGCAGTAGTGGTCGGCCACCCTCTATTTATCGAAACTTAACTGAATATATATATATATCGACATTTAATCATATTCGTTCTACGAGGGGAATTAAATAAGTCCCTGGCTCTTTGAGCTTGACTCGTACTTATGTACTTAATTATTAAAATTACACTGTTGCCGTCAACTACTATCTGCTACTAGACTGTAAAATTGAACAAACTGCGTCATTAGGAATTGGATTGGGCAACTACTCTAATCAGGATCTTGTAGAAGTCTATTGACAGATGGTAGTTGAATGTACGAGGGTTTTTAATCAACTTCAAAAATAACAACTCAAATGTTGTCAATATTAAAAATTACATGCTCAATATGTCACTGCCACAATTAACTGTATTATTTTGGTACATCTATGGAAAGTTTACGTACTGTATTTAAAAATTGAAAATGTTTTGTACTTGAAGATGGAAATATTTATTTTATCACTAAAGACATTCATTTTTTTCTGTTACAAATTACTGTCCATTTTTAACAACAGATGTACCTCCAAGTTTGATTCACTTTAAAACCAAATTTAATTTAAGAAAGCATACAAAAAATAAATCCTAGGATGGAAAATGATAATTTTATTCCTCTTGGGAAGTGTTCTAAAACAAAGCTTAATTCTAATTTCACTTAGAATTTGTTTTACAAACGCATTGAACATCTGAGACACAAAAACTTAAATAAGAAAACAAAAGACGACTTAACGATAAAACAACGATAAAAATGTACTTTGCACGCTCCCATCATTTACATTAAAGGACAATTGTCGTATTGTTGCTTCAGTACACAATGTCAAGCCGAACAGGGCCTTTGAATGAGTTCGTATAGTATGTAGGCCAATTAAAAGCACAAATTAGTCTTGCCTTCGTTAGAAAACAGAATGGGCCCATCAAAAAGTTGACTGTTTTCATGGGTTTCTTATATTAAACAACAACAGTTGATTGTGTATTATATGCAAAGATTATGTCGTGCAATTATACTAAGAAAGTCCACACGTCCTACAAATTGTATGTTATAGAAAAAAATCCCTTCTCCTCTACTGAATGTATAAACAACTGATTATAATCAAACAACCATTCAAAATATACGGCAATTACAATATATTTGTTTAACGCATCAAAGTAAGCTTTACTAAGAAATATAAGAAATGTTTTACTAAATGTATGCGCTATGAATATTGCAATGTACAACAACAAATACTTCAAAGTAATGTATATTTCATAAATTTCCCACAACCGAAGAGACAAATTAAATGATGTGCAAAAAGAAAAACTTACAATAGTAAAAACAGAAAATTGAAAGAAAATTAATTGAATTGAATTGGCATTTGGTATTGAAGAGAAAATGTGTACGTTGCTAGAAGATATTTAAAAAGGCGTGATGATTTCAGTGAGCGTTGATCGTTAATGATTGCCAAAGAATCATTATGTTTTATCCTTGTTGAGTGCTCTTATTCGAGCAAGTGCCTTGAGTGTGAGAGCTTTTTAAAATGAAAAAAAAAAAAAACAGAACAAGTCCAGAATCCAGAGATTTCGGCTTCTGGTTTTGTTCTCTTTATTTCAATTACGAAATAAGTAAAGGGTAATTTTTTGCTATTGGCAACATCTTTTTGGCAACACTGGTTTAAACAGCTGACTCACGTTTCGTGTTTTATTTCACTGTCAAACATCTTCAGTTTGGTCTATAATTTAACCATGAATCGTCTTACAAACGAACAACGCTTGCAAATTATTGAATTTTTTTTTATCAAAATGCGTACTCTGCTAAGAAAGTTCATCGCGCGCTTCTTCCATTTTATGGTCAGCTCATTTTTGGCTCAATGGGTACGTAAATAAGCATGATTGTCGATTTTGAAGTGAATATCAACCAGAAACATTGCAAGAGCTACCAATATATCCAGAAAAAGTCACAGTTTGGTGCGGTTTATGGGCTGGTGGTATCATTGGAGCGTACTTCTTCAAAGATGATGCGAATCGTAACGTAACTGTGAATGGTGTGCGCTATCGTGAGATGACATCCAACTTTTTTTTGCCCAAAATGTAAGAGCTTGACTTGCATGACATGTGGTTTCAACAAGACGGTGTCACATGCCACACAGCACGCGCAACAATGGACTTTTTCAGAGGCGAGTTCGGTGAACATTTTATTTCAAGTTCGGGCCCGGTCAATTGGCCGCCTAGATCGTGCGATTTAACGCCTTTAGACACTCATGTCTATACAGACAAGCCCGCTTCAATTGCCGCATTGATAGACAACATTGAAGCATTTATTCGCGAGATACCGGCCGAAATGTTGGAAAGAGTATACCAAAATTGGACTAAGCGGATGGACCATTTGAGGCGCAGTCAAGGTCAACATTTGAATGAAATAATCTTCAAACATTAAATTAAATTGACCGATGCAAATAAAGATTTTTTTTTGAAAAACTTTCCTATAGCTTTAAAAAAATCACCCTTTAAAATCCAACTGTGACGAAACAGCAACAATGTTTTCTATAGTGATGGAGTTATTTTTATGAGTAATAGTCTAGTTTATTGATAGCCATTGAGCCTGCTATGTGATCTTCACTTTTAAATAGTGACCATCGACTGGTGTCATTTTTATAGGGTAGTGACTACAGAACTTTGTCCTAGGAGTCAAGGTCCTGCTACTACCAAAGATAATTTTCACGGCACCACATCTTTCGTGTCACAATGAGCAGTGCTCAGCATATTTTCGGTCTCCATCAACTTGACCGTTTCGAGTCGGCATAAAACTGCAAGTCGCTACCAGGAAACGATAGCACGCACAACATGAGTGGTTGCTGTAGAGGCAAGGCCCTGGCCCTCTACTGGCTGTACCGCCATGATTATAGGCAATGGTAAATATCATTCTTTGCACACGTACTTAGATTCTTTCGTACCAGTCATGCCGTTCTAAATCAAAATCCAAAGCTTCAAAGCTCGCCACTAAATAAAATGTTTCTTTCAAATTCAAATTTAAGATGTATTGTAAATTTCAAAAAGACCAAATGCAAATAAGTATTAGAGAGATAGGACAAACAAATGAAATTAAAGAAAATGGAAAGGAGTATTTATAATATGTAGTAATTCTTCGCTTTCAGTCTTACCGCACAAATTCATAAGCGAATTCGACTTTCGACCCCGAAAATTAAGAGTGCTTCCTTTAGCAACGGATATACGTGACATTGTGCGACCTCGTTCGACAGTTGGCTCTGGAAAAAGGCCCACAGTTTGTTTGTTTTGTTGTTTTTCTAATAATTTTGTATTTTTTTTTTGTTTTGGATGTTGGATGTATATTGCAGATAATGGTATTTATATTTCAAGGACATATAAAAAAAATTAAAAAACTTGTTACCTACTTTATGAAAATAAATTTAAAATAATCAATAGATATGAGATTTTTGTGTGCTAGAATTTAGTTTACTTTTTTTATATATAATAGAGGCATGTGTTGAGAAAAAAAAAAAATAAAAAAAATATATGTTAACAAAATGTAATTAACATGACTTTATTAACGGACCATTACCATTGAATTAATACTTTGCTATAAATTCTGATATTTTAGGATGAATAATAACTGCTGGCAAATCATTAATAATACCGCGCCCGTAAAACAATAATTTATGGTTTTTATATATTCCTTAGCTTATTGGGCCTTTGTCCATTGTTAATGTACAAGTGACTTTAAAAAATTTAATATATATGTAAGATTTAAGTATTTTACTTGAGTTTAGAGTTTTCACGCATTCTAAGGATTAAAAAAAATGTTTCGTTCCAAAAAATAACATTTTGACTACAAATATGTGGAACTGTGCGAATATGTGCAGATTTGTGGATGGAACAACAAATATTAATATTAACACGTTTTGTGGGCAGATTTTCACATGACAATTCTTTATTTACTCCTTGTCATAGTAATGCTGCCTATTTGAGTCCATTTTTTTGAAATCTATTTACGTCATCATACGTGAAATGAGTTGGTGTTGTGTAGATTCATTTGTTGTTTTTCCTCGAAAATTAGAGATACTTAAAACGTGTTAGAGAACTGAGTGAGTACTACTTAAATAAGATACCGAAGAGTAAAATGTGAAAAGTACTTCTGTTTAATTCTGTACATATGCTACTCTTAGCGGTGTCGCAGATGAACTTAATAAAATGTACGATTCAGAAGAGAAAACTAACAAATAAATTTGTGATTATGCAATGAAATCGAAATCGTGTATTCAATCTAGTAAAAAACTACGTGTAAAGAAAACGAAAATGCATATGGGTGTGTTTGAGTGCTTGCTGGGTTCAAAGGAATAAAATTTGAAATGTAAGATAATTGATGAAAGTTTTTTTTACAGAGGGGTTTCAATTAAATAAATTGAATGAGACTTGAAATGTTTCAAATTGCTTTCGTTGATACATATGTGTTTTGACAAATTTCGATACAAAAACCTTCATATTTTACAGCACCACCTCGCAGCAGTTCGAGGCAAGTTCTCAAAGAATAATTGCCAAGAAAAGCTTCAGCGTTGACTTATGCCAACTGTGAGGTCCTCTACCCCTGATGAAACAACGCATAAGGCATGCGTTTGTCCAAGAGTTAAACTAGGCCAGTTCGAACCGTAGCGACATTTCAGAAATAATTGTAGACTGTGAAATTTTTTGTTTCAACCAATCAATGAATTATTCAACTAAATTCGTCCCATGGCAATAATACTAAAATCGAATCAAGCATACTGAATTATTGAATCACTTGACGAACATCTTAAACATTTTCCAGAATTAGGAATTGAGGAAATTGTCTACATTTATGTGGCTTTGACATTGCCATCAAACCGAACTTCTTTTTCTGAAATGGCGGCGAAGTGGCATTTTATAAACTACAAAACTTTACCGTGGGTATTGGTATTACTCTGTTCTCCTTACCAGCATACTGTGTTGTGTTATATTATTTAGCATGCCATTATGCCAAATACCAAAACTGGAGTCATGCAAACGTGTTCTTTTTTTCTTTCTTAAATTAACAACAAATAAAACGTGTGCATTTCAACTGCATAAAACCACATTCAGCAGCTTTAAATTTGCTTCTGTGTTAATAAACATTTCATTTAACTGATTTTAGTTTGAACACTAAAGACTTAAGCATTTTTTTTTTTTGATAACCAAATAGAAATAATACAAAAAAAGCATAAAAGAAGATCATTTTACGAATTGGGAAGTTTTAAGTAAAAGATTCAAGAATGAGCGAAACAGATAGGGAATAAGACAATTAAAAAAAAGACCACCCTCCACCAACCTCTAGAGTTTTTATAAGACCCCCGACGGCCAATTGGCGTGGAACTTGTGCTTGGATATTCATCCGGAGATTCTGTAGAAAGAAAATGTCACATGTTTATATTCATAATGGGTTATACTTCATTTAACAGAAATCCTATATACTTCATGCAATTGAACACTTTTGTACCATTTTGTTAGGGAATTAGTAGGCATGCAATCTACCACATGGAACACAAAATATCTACTTGGAATGCTACGACAAAAATCTCAAACAAAAAAATACAAACAAATATATGATAATTTTAAACTTAATTCGAATGAAAATAGAAATGACCAGAACTGAAAATGATAAACGAAATTACCTTTAATTGCTAGCGAGTCTTGTGAGCCTCTATAAAAGTCCCTTCTCATTGAATTGGAACTTAATTGTCCATAACCTATTTTTCATTGGTTCATCACAATCCACACAAAAATTATAATTTAAGAAAAGAAATCAAAAAGAAACGGAAAACAATTGTAAAAAAAATAACAAATAAATATTATTCACTAAGAAACAATTCAAGACAACAATTATGTATTTACATTTACTATATTTTTTTTTTTTTTGGGGTATTCACTAAATGCTGAATGCATCTAAGTTGAACAGAAAAACAAAACCACACATTACCTGTGCGCGACGCTAGCGTACCTGTTAGGTTCGTGCTAGATCCTTTTTTGCCTCGACTTGATGCCAAACTGGAAGCTTCACTAATATCCACGGAGCCGGTTTCGACGTGAATTGTTTTTGGGCGGGGGCGAGCCACTTTTTGTGTACGTAATCTTGGAGCTGCCGGACTCTGTTGCTGCTGGCTGGCTAAGTGCTTCTGCAGAAGAAGGTCATTTCGGTCGAGCGTTTTACCCTCTCTTTCTGCCTCTTCGATAGCCTTCTTAAGTCTATGTTGTTCCAAAATAGCGGCCCGTCTAGCCATTTGCTCTTCCTTCTTACGTGCTCTTTCGTCTTCTTTCTCGCGTTCCTTCTCTCGTCGCTGCATTGCTTCTATTTCTTTACGCGCCTTGGCTTCTTCTTGCTGTTGGCGTCGCTGCAGTGACAGAAGCATGATTTTCTCCTTCTTACGCTCCATCTCATCGACAGATTCCTTAAAAAAAACAATCAATCATTACATATGAGCTAAGTTTAGAAAGAAAATCTAATTTTACTGGATCCAAATTGGACAACTCCGTTCCAATTACTAGGGCTTTATTTTCCTTCGGCTCACTTAAGCGGGATAAACTTATTGTACTGTGTAATTGGGTCTGCTGTTGTTGTTGTTGCTGCTGCTGCTGCTGCTGCTGGGTTGCATTCTGTGACTGTTGCTGTTGATTTGTAACATCCTCCAGATGACGTCTATCTGCTGCATTCAAAGCCTGATTTTCAGTCAACTGCCGCAGCTGTATAGGCGAGTCTGTATACTTGTTGTAAGTGGCTTTGTTGTTTTCAAAACTATTATTACGCTGAAGATCTGTAGTAGAAAATAAGTATCGTCGTAAATCAAAATCGAAAATAGACACAACACACACTACCATTGCATTCGTAATTATTTTGCAGTTGCCCTCGCTCTACACTGTCTAAGCTCTTCTCTTTTTTGGGAGATCGTTTCGCTCGTAACGGCGGTTTGGGTCGCTTCGGCTGATCATTATCAAAGGAAATATAGAATCCCTTCTCAATCGTTGAATCTTCCTGTGGATCCTACAATTTTATTTAAATATACTAAAGTGGTGTCCAAGCTAACAATTACTAATGCTTACTTGAAAACTATTAGCATTCAATGATGGTCTTGATGGAGATGGTATCCTGTACGTTAAGCTACCACTCGTTATGTTCAATTTACTTAAACTGATATCATTTTCATAATCTCCATGTTTTTGTTGTGCTCGCATGCTATGATTAACGTCTGAAAGCTTACGCATAGGCATTGATTCTATATGCATTTCTATTTGATCTACAACGTCATCTTCGTCCCCAATGAAGCATATACTCTGGGGCGCCATATCATCTGGTGGAGGCGGTGCTGGCGACGACTTCAGTTGGCGGCTTTCCTGCAATGATCATGACCATGTATAAATGTATAAAAGAATGATGCAAATTATTAAAGTGAATCTTACCCTGTGGTTACCCATCATTGACCTTGGCGGTGTTTGTCTGTGTTGAGGACTTGAATGTACGGGGAACAGATTTTGATAGGACTTCTCCTGATGACCATAATCGTTGCCTCCGTTCTGATGTAACATAAAGCCAGCTCCACTTCCACTACTGCTCTGACTATTCGTGGATGGGGTGGATGACTTCCAAGTACGGGTGTCTACCGCCTTTTGAGTCAAAGTCTGTGATTGCCATGCATTCACATCAACCAATTGCATTGGTTGCGGTTGATACTGCTGCTGTTGTTCATGGTGAGCTGCCGCCGATTGTGCCCATGTTCTTCGTTGTGTTGGCTGTGGTGACGTTTCGTGTAGATAAAATTGATTTGACTGCGGGGAATTCGGATCCCTGCCACGATGTGGTGGCGGGTAGTCATCGTATTCTGGTGGACGGCTGATATATTGTTGATGCGATTGGAATTGATTTTGTTCCAATGGATATTGTGAATGATGAATTTGTGTGCTGCCGTAGGGATTATAACCTCCATTCTCGTATTGACCTATCCCGCTGTTCATATCGACGCCTGCTCGAGAATATAAGGACGCTGGCTGATTTTGAGGTTGTTGCATGTAAGGCGATTGATTCTGTGGCTGCATTGATACGGGATGCTGGGTAACATATTGACCATGTTCATTTATATACTGAATCGGTTGCGGTTGTTGCTGCTGTTGTTGCTGTTGCTGCTGCTGTTGCTGTTGCTGTTGATAGGGATCACGACTAGGCGGACGGGAATTGTATGCACTGGGAGAGTTGTACGATTGTGGAAGATGCGGTGTGGACCCGAAACTTTGTTGCAATGGCTGGCGTTGATACTGACCAGGAATATGTTGCTGGGAACCATAAGGTTGCTTTATATTTTTTTTAAAATAAACATAATACGTCAAAAGGGTACACAAATAAAAAAAGAAAATAATTATGAGGAAACAAGAAAAAAAAAAGGAAAATTATAAAGCGATACATAGACGAGGACCATTTGACGCAAAGGAGTAGGACAGAATTTCATTGTAAGCACATTTCGAACAAAAGCTGAATAGATGAAATTGAGAGAAATCAGAATAGTTTAAAGAGCGTTTTATTAGTCCGTAATTGAACTGTAGAGTCACTGAAGTGAAGTTAATTTGCGTTATTTGCAAAAACTACATACAAGTAGATGAGCAGAAATGCGATCATTATTTTCATTTATTTGATTTTATTGTGAGGGTTTAGTGCTTTTATGATCAACTTGTAAATACGGTAGCTCTAATGTGATGAACCAATCAGGACAAGTTCGATTGTTTTGTTTTTTTTTCCGTTGCGTCGTTATTAAATACAACATTCTAAGGTAACTCTGGACAAAGATATCAACAACTCAAAAATGATAACAAGAAAACAAATAGGTCATGCAGAATTAAAGGAAGTCTAAATCTTTCTAAATCAATGACGAGAAGATTTCTGTCTGTACGTTATGAATTGTGGGGTTAATTACGAAGGATATCAAATGGGGCAATACTTTCAGCAATACAATTGCCATTAATATGGGATCTAGTTTATGATGGAGGATGTTGTGGATTACTATATTAAGTTGATGTTTGCTGACTACGGCATACGTCATTACTTACGGCTACCTTTAGATTTTTGTGTGTATTTTCGAACACTGATCTCTTTTCTTTTGCAAGACATATATGCTTTAGTAAGGTAGTGAAAGAGATTGTGTTACTTGCAAGTTGTACGGAATGAAAAATGACATCTGTCTTTTTAGTTAAATAACATCTGTAAGAGTAACTAGGTTAACAGGTTTCCTATACGATGGTTAGCACACAACCCGTTATAAATTGGCAACGGTCACAAATATAGAGATAGAACGTTGTTATATGAAAGTATCGCAGAATGGTATGTTTAAGAAGAGAGATTTTTTTAAAGGTATGCCAGGAAAAGAAACATAATGGACATTCAAAATATCCCAGAAATGATAGACTTACATCATTACTTTATAATAATATAATATGAGTGGCGCTACAGCCCGTAGACGGCCGGGGCCTAGCTTCTCGGCAACCACTCGTGTTGTGCGTGCTATTGTTCTCTTACGAGTGAAAGGGACCTACAGTTTAATGCCGAATCCGAACGGCCAGATTTGAGAAGCTTTTTCTAGACAGGAAATACTCTTTGAGCATTGTCAGTGACTCGAAAGGGGGGTCGTGAAATTTTTATTTGTGTCGCTCAGAGCTGGAATCGAACCTACGACATCGGGGTTGGGGTCGACGCACATACCCACAACGCCACGGGCCACCACTTCATCATTACTTTACAGATGTTATAAAAACAAAAGCTATTAGAATGAAGTTTCAGCGAAGGAATCAGAATTAAATATAACCTGGGGACTTGTGTCCAAAACCAGAATTTTGGAAATCCCACTTGACTCTTCGAACCTTTGCGTGTCTTTGCACTGATCAGTTGTAACAAGTAGAATGTTTGACTCAGCACAATTTTCTCTACATATTTATTTCCTCTTTCTTTCATTTCTTAACCAAATTGAATGTGTTTTTGGTAATTATTCTATAAAGATTCCGCTTCTGTAGTTTATTTTGGAAACAAATTTAACCGAATTGTAAATAACATCGCTTTTGAAAATTGATTAATTGTGCAATGAATTGTCATTCAGACAACACAATAATACGAATACATCATAAGGTGCAGTATTGTGTATCCAGTAGTATCCTCTTAAAAAGATATAATGAAAACAAAAAAAAAAAACAACGATAAATAACAAATTACACAGATGAAAACCACATGAAAACAAATGGGCCACCAAACGAACAGAATATATTCTTCGTTGAAATGTGCAAACAACAGAACAACTGATACTTCTCCAATACCGTATAAAAAATTATAAAGTACATTCCAGTTTCTTTTTTTCAATATTTTTCGAGTTTAGTATTACAAAATGTATTACCTGGTGCAACATATTTGCAATTTGTTGGGCTTGTATCAATTGTTGTGCCTGCAAGTGTTGCGCTTGTATTTGACTTTGCTGTGTTGCTAATCTATGGATATCTTGTTGAATATCCTGCAGATTCGAATTCATGATTGCGATGCTTTGCTGGTTAGTTATACACCAATTTTAATATATTTTTTGTTTCATTTCGCCAAATCAAGCACAATGACAATAACAGTGGTGGTGGTGGTGGTGGATTTTGGTGATTATTTATGTGAGGAATATTTTTTCAAAATTTTGTTTAAATATTGTTCGAGGAGAATAGAAAGAGAAAAAATCGATATTATTCACAAAATCACAATATTTTTTTTTTCTTGTTTTTTTTTTTGGACTGACATAGAGCAAGCATTAGAGAAAAAGATAAATACAGATATAAGTAGAATTGGTGTTTTTGTTACCTGATATTTTTCCAAGTCGATTGGATCAATATCTGGAGTGCGTTTCGATTCATTACTAAGTGTTTCCCATTTCATCGAATCCAAACTGGACTCTATGTCATCCTACAGATGAAATTTTGTTTTTTTGCAATTGATTTAGTAATTTAGTTTCTGTTTCATTTATTAAATAAAGCATTCTTAGTAAAAAAGTAGTATTTAAAATTAACTTGAGCAAACCATAACATGCTTAACATGATTAGTACAATCCACAACCCAAACAAGTTACCACGTAAGATGGAGAATTAAGGATACAATATATCTACGGATTTCTAATTACACTCTACACAGGAGTGAGGGGGAGGGAAAGAGCATTCGCAGCATAATTTTGATACTCAATACAGAAGAAGTTCTGTTGAAACAAATTTCTCAAAAAAGAAACAAAAAACCAAAGCAGTAGAAAAAGGAGTAAAGCAAAGGTATCTCTATGTGCGTTTTTTTTTTTTGTTTTTGTTTGTAGACTCATTCGAATACACTTTAAGTCCTTCATCGGTACCTGGTTTATAGTACTCGGTCGATCTGGGGGCTTATCGCCATTATCTGTGGCTGTATTATTAGTATCAATATTTTTTCCCACATCCAAGACTGGTTGCTCTTTACTCTCACCTTCTGACTGATGCTGGGTCTTCCCCTATAAGAATATTACCAATGGTTTTTTTTGTTCGAAATGTTTTAATGATTGCCAGCACCATGAAACAAAGTAATTCAATAACGTATACGAATAAAAAAATGTAATTGATTAAATTAAAGTGGGATGTGGTGACAAGAAATACAAAAGAGATAATTGGTAAATAAACAATGGGAACATGCACAATTTATATGTGTTTTCTTTTTTTTCGCTATTCTTTTTCATATATGATAAATAAGAAAATGAATAAAATATCATGGCGAGGTCGCAGTGTAAGAGAAATTCAAAATGTATCTTGCTTCTATATTTTATTTGTACATTACCACTGTTGAGAACTCTTCGGACTTTATGTGCTCCAATTGCTGAGCAAGAATTCGGCAAAAAAGTATCAAAGTTACTTAATGAATTTTGCAGTTGTGTTCATGAATATGAATGATAGTTTTTTGTACTCTTAGGTAATGGATAAAGAAACCTTTTTTAAGTGAAATACAAACAAAAAAAGTAATGGATCCTTTCCTGTTTGTTATTATGGCTCCGATACATGTTTACGTTCTCATATAAATTTGTAATTTTGTTCTTTTTTGGTTTTATCTCGAGGACTTTCAATCTAACAGTTGTAGTTATCGCGCATTTATAGCCTACTTTGTCATATTATATGTAAATAGAATATAGAAATAATCCCTTAATTCAATATCGTTTTAATTGACAGCGATGCTTTTTTTGTAAATGCTGTCTACAGTGACTGTCATTATTATTCAGTTTTTATTCGAATGTGTGAAAAACTTCAGTTACCAATGATTGCCCTTTCTCAATAATTCGCCATAATCCCAGACTTTCATCTTTTTGTGATGTACATTGTGGTGTCCCCCAAGGTTCCATTCTCGGTCCATTGTTATTCTCAATGTTTATAAATGACCTTCCAACGGTGTTGTCCTATTGTAACTTTTCACATCCATGCAGACGATGTTCAAATCTACCTAAGCTTCCCACTAGGTATGGTTTAAGACTCAGTTGCAAAAATAAATGAGGATCTGAGCTCTATAGCAAATTGGGCTACCTACAACTCAAACTCAAACAACAAAACAAAAGCAATCCCGATCTTGAAACAATCCCCTTCTCTATCCAATTTCCCGCCAATAGAACTCAATTCCACGATAATAGAACATGTTACATGTGTAAAAAACCTTGGAATAGTGTGCAATAGTGAATTGACATGGACTCACCACATCGATAGCTTAGTTTCCAAGATATATACGTCCCTAAGAGGCAAATATATCCTCCCTCTCAATAGGTCTGTTCCAATTGATTTGTGCACAGAAATACGTGGTTGAGCAAATTTACAGAAGTGGTGGTAAAAATCTCTCTTTGAGAGAGAAACTGTGCACAAGCTTGTGGAACGACGTTTCGTAGAAATTCACAGAATTCAAGAAACGTCAAAAAATATATTCAATTCTTAAGGCGCATTCATATGAGATCGCCACGAACTGCGAACTTCGCAAACTCTGACAATTCATTCATATGGAGTTTTTTCATTCGCGGAGAACTACGGGTGCAAATTGACACTTCACTGCGAATTTTTTGGTCGTGGAGGTTGTGGATTGCGTTTGCGCGTTTGTGTATCACGAATTCAGTTTGATAGTTCGCGGAGAGAATGATTGATTCGTAGAGAAAAACTTTCAAATCATTAATTAGGATACTTTAACTAACTTTTATTGGAATTTTTGTCTATGAAAAAACTCGATAATTCAGTTACAATCGTTTTGCATACCAAGAAGTTTAACTTTTTGTTTATATATACTGGAAAAGGGTTGTTTCTGAAAGTTCGCGTTCGCAGTTCGCCGCTCATATGAATGGGCCTTATTCAATTCTGAATGAACTGTCGCTTGTTGCTTTTATTTTGAATATAATTGTGACAGTCTTCAATTTTCTGCCCACAGAATTTTGACGCTCTTCTGTCAAAAACTACAAAAAAATCAGCAAATGGAACGGCTTTGGACATTTTTCCTGTGAATTTCGGTGAATTTCACAGCAATTTTAACAGACCTAATGTGAAACTTAAACTTGCCAGAGCACTCATAGTGCCAATATTGACATATGCATCCGAATTGTTCCCTGACTGTGATTACACTTCTTCCTAAAAGTTGACAAGAGCAATCAATGCCACTACACGGTATGTTTTTAACCTACGCAGGTATGAACATGTCTCGGAAAAACGTCGTATTCTCCTAGGATGCGAATTAGAAGCATTATTAAGCTACAGATCCTGCATATTACTCTTCAAAATTATTCACAAGAAACAACCAAACTATCTTTTCGAAAAGATCACTTTCTGTCGATCGAGTCGTAACATTACCTTAAGGCCCTCCATTCATACTTGTTTAATGTCACGCAGGAACTTCTTCATTTACGCTGCCCATCTCTGGAATCATCTACCTTCACAGGTACGGTCAAAGACCGAGTACAGACAATTTTGTAATGCTTGCTTCTCTCATTTCTCAAGTCCGAACTGAAATAATTCCCCAACATGTCTGTTTTTGTTCTTTTTTGTATGCATTTGGGCGCAATCATTTAAAATAATTTTTGCCAACTTACACTTTTTCAACATATTAATAGAAATTGTATGGAATTTATAACATGTCATTTAAAATCGTATGCTTAATTCAATTATTCCTGTACTATTAAAAGAATACATGTATTATTCTTAAGGTACAGCGATATAAAATCAATAAATAAATGAAATGAAAAATATTGTGCAACTATAACAATCGTCAAATATTTAAATACTATAAAAGAAGGCGTAATTTTAGTTTTTAAGTTCCTAATTTTTCTTACCCCACACCATTACCCTTCTATCAGACCCGAAAAATACATCATCCATACTGGATTTTTTTTCTTTGCCAACTTTTGACGTATGTTGCGGTTGCGCAATTTTCCATCCACTCAACTGTTTAACTATTCTAAATTTTTTTTGTTCGGCAAACAGTAGACTTGGACATTCCTTTCACATTCAGCCAACAGTTGATTTACAATCTTAGGTCCACTAAAACAGCTGTTATTACATTTTTTTTAAATAATTATGCGTTCTTCGTGCCGTGATAATATGCGGGACTGGCCTTTTTGCTGCTTTAACTCAACACGACCTCAGTTACTGAACCGTCTTACGATGTCACCGACCATATTAAGCTTGTTGTCCAATTTTGGGCAATTTCATTATATGTGCACTGTGTAAGTGCTGGCTTTACACCAACTTCCGTTTTTCAAGCAAAGTGTTATTTTCTTTGCGGCCTATTTTATTTTGTTTGGCTCTTGAGGATGGGTTTTTGTCTACTATTAACAAATAATAGTATAGGAATGATATTTTCATACTATCATAAGAAACTGACCATGGGATCTATGTTTTAGCCGCAAAAATAAATGCAGATAAGAAAACGGAATATTAATGAAGGTTAGTTTATAGTTTTTCGAGTAAAAAGGATATCTCGTGGTTATGGTAAGTGATTTTCATTCAAAAATTTGCTAATTTAAAAGAAAATTAAGGAATCTTACAAGCTGAAAGGTCGAAACCATTTGGTTTTGACCTGTTACTGAAATTTTTCACAAATTCGCGGAAAAACCGAATATTAATGACAGTCACTGTATATAACTCTTATTTTTACTTTATAACATTTATAGCTGCGTCTTGGACAGCCAATGAAACGAACTTCGTGTGGATATATGGTATAATTTTAATATTTTATACTGAATCAGAAAAAAATCAAACGCGTAAGTTTTAAAAAAGTCCATTCCTCGTTTCTTATAAGAAAGCAAAAATGTACAATTCCCTAACGTTAATTTTTTCAGTTTCAAAATTCAATAGATTAATCATTTTCAATGAACATTTAGTAACACACACGTGAAACTATCTAGTTCTGGGATAAAAATTTACAAATGAAAACAAGACATTCATTCAGTAAGTAAACGTACATTTGAAAGGGGGATTAATCATTACAAAAAAAAACATACTAAATACATATTCTACCTACACAAAAACAGATCAAAATAAAACGATATACTTGGGTACAAAATACAAAATAAAAACTGATATTCATATTTCCAATTAAACTAAAAAAAGAAGATGTTTATTGATTAAGAGTCTGACCGATTGTAAGATGGATTTCTATGAAATCTCAATCGATTAAAATGAGACTATTGTATATTTATTGTTTGTTTTAGCAATGTTAGTTGGAGAGATAATCACTCACCTTATTAATAGCTTGTAAAAAGGCGGCCTTTCCTACCTTTTCCTGGTGCTTCGATAGAGCTACTTCTATTTTACGCTTTTCCTGTTCGATGCGACGACGTTTTTCTTCAAGTTTCATGCGAATTGTTGTGAGTTTTGTAGCATCAACCAACGGTCTGGAGTCTTCTTCAAGATAAAGATCTAAACAAAAATTCGGTTTCATTTTGTCAAACCAATCTAATTTATCGAATTTTGTTCAAATTTACCATTTGGATCGCCAGATTGATTTAACATCGCAGATTGTTGTTGCCACGTGGTAGTGTTTGTTGGCAAAGTAGCGAATGAGGTTTTACGTTTCGGTGTTGTTTCTTCATCGGTTACAGTACTTGTGTTGTAGGCACTCGGTTTTGATGTGTTCAAATTACTATGCGACAGTAAATCTGCATCAAAGTCTCTCTCATTGGAATGTTTAATGGTTCGTAGTGAAACATTATCAACACTGGAATTGGAAAAAGAACAAATTTATATACACTTCTAATCTTTTACTGGTGTAATGATAAACAATTGTGGAATCTACCATATATAGCAAAGTTTGAGAAGACACTGACTGACAGAAAAGTACACACCCTAACTCTCAGTCAATCCAGAGATGTGCACCTATCATTAATGAACTAAAAAAATCTGTCTCTACATTCAAAGACACCAACGAAATACGTGGTAGCAAATTCCGCAGGCACTGACCTTCACTATGTGTGCCACATGGGTGGTCAGCAAGCATGTAGCTCTATGTCCTCTGTGTTGCATCGCGATGAATATACATTCAGCGGGCTCAGAATGGTCGAACTTAGGTTCCTTGATTTTTTGGAAAGTATAGAGACGCTTATTAACAATATTCTTGACAAATTTACATTTTTCTCTAGGTACACAGGTTTCTAACTAACTACATTGTTAAATTGCGCGGATTTTCCTTTGTATACTCTTCAAGTCAAACGCCTTCTGCATGGTCTTTAACATATGAATAGAATCGACTCCTTCGCAATGATGATTTCAGAAAACATTGTAGCCGCTCTAGCCCTAGCAAGATAGCACAATGAGCACAAATTGTAGTAATACCGGTAATTTGGCTGTGTTTCTCAAGTGGGTGTCGTGGCAGTCAAAGATGGATATCAAGTCCAAGCTGTTCGGAAACTGTCGCGAAAAGCTTAAGGTGCTCAGCACGCGGCACTAGATTACTCTTTGCTCGATTCCGGAACATAGGCCTATAACCAGCAACGAAGCATGACCTTCCAGGAAGGGACGAATAGTACTATGAAAGTAATATACTAATGACTACATCTGCAGTGGCTGTAGCTATGAGGAAGAAAGGGCAAGCGTCTGCTGATTAAGAAAGACCTGAACTCATAGAGGTGCCATTAAAATCTATTTGCAGGTTCAACAAGACATCGGGGTGTTCGGACACCGAGCAGGCAGGACGAGGGACGTCGTAATGGTAATGGGTGCGAAAAAGGGTGGAAGAGGACATATTCCCTCAAAGGGTCTACAGTGAGCTAAGTGAGACGGCCTTTGGGCTCGTTGACCCGCAAGCCTAACCCATTGATGATTGACATATCTTCACAAACTACAAAAGATTTGTAATGATTTTTACTAGATAACTTAGAAGTAAAATTTTTAATCAAACTAACCTTCCTTGACGTCGCATTGAATTCTTTTCAGTTTCGCGGTCCTGCTTTTCTGAACCAGAATCTGTATCATAACCGAGTTGAAGAGTACCTCTTGCGTCTGCTATGGATGATCGAACAGCAACTGCAGGTTCTAAAAAAAGAAAGTAAAAACGTTTCACACACGATTTGTTGAAATCCACCCAAAGTACTTACCAATACTGGTATTTGATAGTTTCCGTTCTTTCTCCCGTTCCCTTTCACGATCCCTCTCAAATCCTCGACCAATCATATTCAATTGATCTTGAGATCCACCGAAGTTTTCAATTGTTAGTTGCGAATCCTCACTGGAAGAGTTACGACGTGATCTTCGACCTGTTTGGTGATGATGTATTTTTATTAAATTTTTTTTGTCGGCGTTACGATCAAAATATTAATGATGACAATTTTGATTATGATGATTACATGTTTTTTTTATTCGCAAGACACAAGAGTCATAATAAAACATTCCAAAAAAAAAAAAAAACAACAAAAATCAAAAACATTCACAAAACGATAACTTTACCTGCATAGCTTGGTCTTCGATTTTGCTCCCAATTGCTTGGTCTGCCAGCGGGTACATAATCGCCTGCACATTTTACAAATTTTGCATAAAAATGGGGCATGGGGTGGGATGTGTATTTTTTCGTTTTGTTTTCAAATCAACATTGTTTAGTAAATAATCAAAAATAAAATGCAAGCAAAATTATAAATTAATGTTTTACAAATCCTTTCGTAAGAACGTTTGGGATTCTACAAATTTTTAAGAATTTTTAAGTAAATGTACTTCCTTGACAATTAATATGCGTAAATTTGGTCAGAAATCAGGTACTGTGGTACCTCCAAATTGAAAGGATACTTATTTCTGAATACTTCGTCACTATAGAGAACTAATTTAAATCTAACATACAATTCAATTAATATTGCATATAACGGTTTTAGTCGTTTTAGAAAACTAGAAGAATCAAGGAAATGATCTATGGTGATAAACGCATATTTGTTTCCCAGATAGAGTAATTTAAGGATATTTAGCAATGACTTTACCTTGAATTTGACGTTCACAACAACCTGGATACGTCACTTTAATAATTACAGGAAGTACATTCACGTTTCAATTATAACTACAAATTCTTTCATCTTAAAATTTAACGTGCTCTACATGAATATCAATTTACATTTTCGTGAATTTGATACTATTTACTTTTACTTGACTAACAAATTTTTGCGTGTCATTAATATTTCAATAACAATTTAAGAAAAAAAGAATTGTAAAAAAATAAGTAGATAATGTCTATT
Organism: Eristalis arbustorum; assembly: GCA_916610145.1. NCBI lineage: Eukaryota > Metazoa > Arthropoda > Insecta > Diptera > Syrphidae > Eristalis > Eristalis arbustorum. Next base: position 61,869,870 of record OU744317.1, on the reverse strand, counting down.
AATTGGTGCGAACCTCTTTCATCTGCCTTCGTTTCCACATTATTCTTTTCTTTAGCTTGACGTAAGCGTGCAGGAACTAATGGTTCCTGATTATGCATTGATGACAATGTGGTTATGCCTCTGCTTTTGTGTACAACAAAGCCTATTCATCAAGAAGCAAGAAAAATATAAAATGAAATTATAAAAAACACAACATTGAAGGGTAAAAAAAAGAAGAATAGTTAGAATAATTGTTAGTACAAATCACACGTGTGTCAGTGAGTAAATAAAAATACAAAACATTAAAAATTAAAATCAAATTAGTTCATTATTGAGCAAATTAAAATCACAATAGATTGTTCAACACATCTCACCTTCGTCATTATTTGTCGAGTAGTTATTATGTTCAACCGTTTGATATTCTTTTGGTGGTGTCGGTCTGCGAGTTATTACAGTAGCAGATGCTGAACGTGTGACTGTATTAAAAAAACAAATAAATAAATAAAAAAATTAACAAAAATAAATATTGCTCGGCTAAAAAAAAGTAATAGTCTGTAGTGATTGACAAAAAACATAAGCACAGAATCTTAGTGAAGAAACTCTATAACAAGTGAAGTAAGAAAGTTACTTTCTCATGGAACAAACTTCGGTGTGATTATAGTTTAATTATGGAAAACAATATATGCCGTTACAAGTTTGTGCACTTCTGTGGGTTTTTTTTTGTTGGAAAATATTTCAAAATTTCTACTGAATTGTAATTTCATGCTGTAACAAAAATAATGACATTTGATAATGCAGTCGAATTCAAAACATTTCGTGGTAGGCAACGGAGAAGCTTTATTTACTGTCCCATTGCTCGTGCTCATAGTTAGAATAATTTCTGCAGATTTCGAGTTGGAATGACGCATGATACGGATGGATGCAATTCGAAATTATGGTGGAATTAATGCTATTTTGGATTAATTTAATTAGCGCGTGATTTTGTTCATTTTTAGCATGTGAAATGCTAAATTTATAAATCATTAAATAGTTAAATGAACATTTTTTTTATTAATATTGAAATAAATTGAGGTTACAGTAACATAAATAACCAAATGTTCACAATATGTTTATTTACATATAAGTATATAAAATATGCATTATGGCATCAGCTTCCTGTAATCCGAAGTGAGATTTTCAAGTTAATATTGTCCCATTATTTTTATAATATAACGTTATTTCAATTCGCATTTCACTTGACGCTATTTCATTTCGCATTAACCCGTCAAAATATATCAATTTGCTTAAACAACAACAATTCGCGAATGTAGCTTCATAAAAAACTGCGTTGCTAATATTAAAAGTCGACAAAAACATAAGTTTTCCCTTTCTGTTCAATGAAATTAACATACAGCTAGAGCAGTGAAGCAAAATTAAAAATATATAAGGTGTGAATGTGTACACAGTATTCATAGTGTCTGTTAAAGTTTTCGCTCCCCACTTTCGCTGTGCGTTCATATTATACAACTCACTGCCTTAATATAGCTTAGCATTTCATCAAGTTTCGCAAGTAATTTTGGTACTAATGCGAAAAAATGTAAAGGGTGATTTTTTAGCTATTATCTTCTTGGCAACACTGATTTAAACAGTTGACTCACGTTTCCAGTTTTGTTTCACTGTCAAATATCTTCAGTTTGGTCTATAATTTAACCATGAATCGTCTTACAAACGAACAACGCTTGCAAATTATTGAATGTTATTATCAAGCCCTGTTAAGAAAGTTCATCGCGCGCTTCTTCCATTTTATGGTCAGCTTAATTTTGGCTCAATGGGTACGTAAATAAGCAGAATTATCGATTTTGGAGTGAATATCAGCCAGAAGCATTGCAAAAGTTACTAATGTATCCAGAAAAAGTCACAGTTTGGTGCGGTTATGGGCTGGTGACATCATTGGACCGTACTTCTTCAAAGATGCGAATCGTAACGTAAAATGTGAATGGTGAGCGCTATCGTGAGATGACATCCAACTTTTTTTGCCAGACGGTGCCACATGCCACACAGCACGCCCAACAATGGACTTATTGAGAGACGAGTTCGGTGAACATTTTATTTCACGTTCGGGACCGGTCAATTGGCCGCCTAGATCGTGCGATTTAACACCTTTAGACTATTTTTTGTGGGGCTGTGTTAAAGCTCATGTCTATACGGACAAGGCCGCTTCAATTGACGCATTGGAAGACAATATTGAAGCATTTATTCGTGACATACCGGCCGAAATGTTGGAAAGAGTATGCCAAAATTGGAGTAAGCCGATGGACCATTTGAGGCGCAGTCAAGGTGGATGAAATAATCTTCATACATTTAATTATATGGATCGTACTATCGACCTCTCCTCTTTCGAGTCACTGACAATGACTATTTCCTGTCTAGAAAAAGCTTCTCAAACTTGGCCGTTCGGAGTCGGCATAAAACTGTAGGTCCCTTCCACTCGTGAAAGAACAATAGCACGCACAACACTAGTGGTTGCTGAGAAGCTAGGCCCTGGCCCTCTATGGGCTGTAGCGCCACCCATATTATATTACTATCTATTCAAATAAAGATTTCATGCATTTTTCTGAATTTTATGTGTTTCTTTTGGAAAAACTTTCCTATAGATTTTAAAAAATCACCCTTTACATAGTAAATTAATTTTGCTAATGCCAATTTTTCCACTGCTAATACATGATACTAGACTATCCTATGATATTTCTTTTAACGTTAAAATTGTATCCTGTTAACGAACCCAATCCCATCATTTTAAAATTGTTGCTGATCACTTTGAATAACCGCATAAATCAGTTTTGTATTACTGCATTGACATAAAATACCATTGTTTTTGTTCGAAATGTCCTTGGGAATACGAAAGCAGTTGTCAGAAAAGCAGTAGTTTGTTTCAGTGAACATTGCCTTGCATTCAATCATTTTGTCGTACATTTCCAAAGTTTCCCAGGCCTTTGTAATCCACATTTCTATAAAAAGCACTCATATTAATCCTAATGGCGTTGCTTTTTCAAATGGAAACAACAGTCTGTCAAATGTGTTTAGATCTAGAGTATTTTCGTGGGGATTATTATGAATATTATCCGAACTGAATTTAAAGGAATACAATTTATGATTACAATATAGATCCCAACTCGTCGCGAAACATTCAAACATCAATTCGAAGAAGCGAGAATAGGTCTTCTTGTACATTTTAAGCACAAATATACTTAGGCTCAGATTTAATAAGAAGTTAACCTACTTTGAGTTCAAATTAGTGCATAAAATTACAATTCAGTAGATAATCTTAATCAATAGTAAGTAGGTACTCAAATATTTATTTAATTTAATTGAAAGGGAATTAATACTAGAAACGGGATTGAAACGCAAATGCATGCTGTAATTAATGCAAATCAACACAAATTGCAACTAAGAAAACATAACATAAGAAGAAAAGAAATAAACTAAAATAAATAGTAAAATCGTGTTAATTGGTGTAACAATGAAGAAGTAAACATAAATGGCACACAAATGATCAAATGTATGTAAAGAGATGACACTCCACCCAAGCCTCAAGCAAGTATGATTAAATGAAAGAAAAAAATGAAACAATAAAAACAAGAAATCATTAACAATAATGCGCAAATCAAATGAATTCATCACGATAAACTTTCAATGCACGCGTTTACATTTATCTGCGCGTGGGATCTAACGATTTATTTTAGTCAGCTTGTGATCGGATATATTGAATATTCTTCGTTACAGAATCAGGTTTCTCAGCAATTGAACGGAACAACATTAGTAATAATGTCTTGAAGAGAATATCGGAATATCGTTAACAGCTTGATAGCCGAAAACTACTGCAAAGCGCTTGGATGATATCTTATGAAACTAGAGTGTTCAGACATTGCGAAGATGCATTTATGAAAAACCTCAGAAAACACATTGCATTTGACAGCACATTATAGCACAGCGCAACATAAATTTGTTAGTCATTAAAAAAACAAACAAACAAACAAACATACATCAAAATTCGTTCACAAACACAACAGCAAACAGAAAAATACAAAATAGAATGTACATAACATATTTCAACCAAAGGAGAATAAAAAAACGTTCACAAACACATTTCAACTACGATTAAACGAACTATTTAAAACATATCATTGCATTTTAAAAATTCAATAAAACTATTGTACTTGTTAAAAAAAAACGTATTTTGCAAAAAAAAAAAAAAACAAATAATATATTAAGTTTTTAAAAGACCTTGGAATGGAGGTCGATTCGAGGGCGAACCAGAAGGTTGTGGTTGATCTAAGTCACTTCTTAAGTCTGGTATTGGTGTAACTGGTTGACATGTGAGACCTCGTCTGTGGCATATTCCATGTGCATTGGCGCCAGCATTATATTTTTGGACGATGTCTAGTGTTGAGCGGAGATTATTTAATAATAATTTAGCAAATTTTTGTTATATAAGTTTGTTTTTGTTTTTGTTTTTAAACACATTTTAAAAGTATCGAAGAAGCGAAGTATGTGAAATAAAATAAATGAAAGAGAGAAACACAATGGTTTTGATTGGTTGTTTACATATATGTATGCATTAAATTATACTTTATAGGTAAAACTAACGGAGTTGTTTTCTAAATTGTAATTGAAAAAGACATAGCTTTGTGTTTGGGGGAGATTGCCTGTACTTAGTTTGCAGTCAAACACAATTAGAAGAGATGTGCAACATGAAATTTGTTTTAGGATCAAGCACAATAGTGTTATTATTCCCACTGAGACAGGAAGAAGAGAATTTCGATGACAATAAATAAGAGTGAAACAAATTTGCTCAAATTAAAATAAAATCTGTTAAACCAATGGCACATATCCTCGTAGGTCATGAGCAACCCAGAGTTCAACGTTAGGATGCTAAATTTCATGAGATATTGCAAAGAAATCGCACAAGGGAGAATCCTAAAAAGAGAACTTAAAATTGAGCTTGGAAAACAAAATGTTCTTGCCATGGAGTAGGAATATATAGTTCAATACAGCATATGATTACATACGTCAGTAGACGCTTTAAAAGCCTAATGGGATGTGGAAGTGCTTTCTATGAATCCTATTTGTAAGTCATACGTATAACTGTTGTGACATTGTGAAGTGAAATTCTTTGAAACATCAAAGCTATGTCTATTTCTTTTACATATTTATGAACTAAAGTGGGTACTATTGTTGAGTCTATTAACTAGTGGCTCTATATACTTGTGGAAACAAATTTAATATTTGTTCAATAATAGAAAAAAAGTTGTCTGGTGGGATGTGACTACTAATGGAAAACAAATGATAAACGAGTGAAAATAAAACACTGTGAATTGTGTGTGCCCTGTTGCTCTTCTGTTTTGAAAGAATCCTACTAAGTGGACTCACCTGACACTAGTTCCTATGTAACTTATATCAATTATGAAAATGACATGAATGTGATGTGAAATGGTATTTTTTGTGTAAAATGTCAAAAATTAAAAGCGATTGAATGATGAAATGCATAAGAAAAAACAAAACAAAAGAGGGTGCAGTTACGATGATGCGATACCAATTCAAAGCAACTTCAAATTTATTTTATGTAAATAATATGCATGTACAAAGAGATTAAAATTCAATGAGAACGAACAAAATTATAAAACAAAAAGAAGTTACACGTTTTAAATTTTTTTGTTGACTATTTATGTACATTTTAGAATTCAATAAGAGGATAAATGCGCTTACAAATTATCATCAATGGTCATATTTGGTTGAGTTTTATTTTAGCAGTTAAAATTTTTTAATTCACGGCGAATAACAAATTATTTGAAACTTTTATAGCATTATTAGAAATTATTAATCTGGCATAGAATGCGCAATGTATTAAGCTAAATGCTGGGTAGTACTTTAATTGCTGTATTGACTTAAGCATGCTCAATGAAATGTGTTATAAAATATCAGCACAACGGCCTAGGTAAATGGAATAAATCGACAAGGACTGGATGTGGTCGTGGACACTTTTATAGAAATGGTTTATAACAAGTCTGAGAAACCTTGATAGGAAAAGTACAATGAAAATGGATCCAACTAACGGTAATTATACAATTGATTTTAATAGTTGCTTTTTGCAAGATTGTAGTAAACTTCTTCTTTATTTTTGTAAAATAAGAACCATTTATATGTCCGGTCTAGGTGAATCCTACTGAAGTCAATCATCTAACTCTAATAGATAGGGCGTCTCTCTCAAAGTACACCGGAAGAGTGAGCATGATTACAGAGTGTGTAGCTATACATGGAAGCCAAGTATAACGAATGCCAATATAACTAATGTCCATAATAACATATCATCATTTGAAGTCTATTGATATCTTTAATCAACGAATGCAACGAAATATTTGACTGCTCTATGCTGTTTTATTTCACAAAAAAGCGACTGTCATCAACATCAACGGAGAGGAAGATGAAAACAGAGGTCATGATCAAACACTAAGGTTTGAGACAAAGAACGCTGGAAGTCTTCTTCTTCCAGAATTTCCAAGATATGCTAATTATCCCAATAAGATCTATTTGAAGATTTTTCAAGATCTCTGGATGGCTAGATAGGACGGCACAACGCAACGCCTACAGAAACATGCATAACACACGAGTAGGAAAGGTTATCATCCCCCTATGGGCATCACGACAGTTCCAACTGTTCCTTAGTGAGAAATGGCCCCACCTCGCCTACCCACCGATATAACCTCACCTAAGGCTCTAGTGATTTCTTCATGTATCAAATGGCTAGAGGAAAACCGAAATGGTTACTACAAAATATTGAAAAACGTTTCGACATAACAAATTGGCTTAACATTAAATTTTTCATTATACTGGACGTCCGATTGACTTTTTTCCACTTACAACAAAAGCGATTGGCAACGCTTGCGTGAATTATGAGACACCCATAAGCCAAAATCAAGGAGTCCTACATGTTAAGAATAACTCTGTTGAAGGAATTTCTGCACCAAATTGTGAAGACTGTCATTTTTACGGAGTGGTTTTAAACTTTAACTAAACCAATTGTGTAGCTTGACATTTTTTAACCCTTTATCGTATCCCAAGAAAACTTAAAATTTTCTTTTTTGGTCAATATTAACAGGCAATTTTTGTTTATGTACAATTTTTGAGCGTTGACATAAGGCTTGTTGCGTTCATAATCATGCACGAGATGCCATAAGTCAATTAGCTATGGGCAATTGCGATCGTGAGAATAAAAGCAATTGTGCGAATTCGAATTGAGCGGAGCCGATTGTTGATTTTCGATATTTGATTTTCGTAGAGAGAGTATTCGTCGATTCTTCAACTCGGACAAAAATTACTAGATTGTGTGTATTCGTCGATTCTTCAACTCAGAGAGAGATTACTAAATTGCGTGTATTCGTCGATTCTTCAAGCCGGAGAGAGATCACTAAATTGTGTGTACCCGCCGATTCTCTCACCCATCTCTTTATCATTTCGTTTCACTACTACAATTTAAACTTTACATTTATGAGAGTGAGAGTACAATCGTCTCACTAATTGGGTGAGAAGGATGAAGAATACAGTCGAACCGCCAAAATTCAAATAGCCACTAGCCAATAGGAACCAATATTTTTCAGAGACTTGGTTTCAATTATAGAAAATTCGATTTAAGGATGTTTCATTTATAGAGCTTTGGCTGTATTTCCATTCCCAATGTTCCCATTTTGGAAAGTATAGTTTTTTATTGGAGACACAGCCTTACGCTGATTCTTTACACTGACACCAACATATGTACTGAGTATAATAGATTCTATTCGATTATTATTCGATTGTATCGACAATCGAATTAAATTTTTAACAATTGCCAATTTATTCGATTGTGAAATTCATTCGCAATCGCTCATCGCTAAAACAGGATTTTATTGGAACTTCATTTGTTTTTTATTCTACCGGACAACTAATTCAAAAAATTACAAAACATATATTTCGAAAAACTAATTCCAAAACTTTTGAAGAATCACCAAACTAATTTTTAGTTTTTGGCACATCAATTGATTCGACAGAAAACCAACAAACTAACCACAGACATTTCTTGGGTTAAAGTGGGCAGGGTGGGGACATATTTTACTCTCTCGTTTGACACAGAGATAAAACCAATATTTTTGTCATATAGGAATAGTCTTCCATTGTTTTGTACTGCTTATTTTGGGTATGGGAATAGACCTAATGTCGACGCTGTTCCTACAGATGTTTCTAGAGAGGTTGTTCTGCAAGTCAATAATCCTTGTGTCAGATTTTACATTGGAAACTGGGCCGTAACGAGTTTACAAAACGTCAACAACAGTCAGCTTGTATTGGAAGATTTATAAAAATATTTGTTCTGATTGTTTTCCAGGTCCAAGTCCACCCCGGACTGTAGCGCCAATCAAAGAAGAATGTTTTCCAAACTGTCCACCTGCTGACTTAAGTTAAATTTAACCAACTGTCTTGTTTTTTTTTGTTTATTCCTTCGCTTAGCTAACATTTGAATTATATAAAATTAAATATTGATGATTCATCAAGTTATTATCTTTATGTACAGATTATTTTCCTTCAATTCCTTTGGCTCAAAATATCAACTATTTACTTCCGATTTCATTTGAAACAAACATACATATGAAATAACTAAATAATGTAAATATCTATGTTCCATCCATTGCATTCCAAACAATATCTCTAGTCGAAATGACTCCGAGTGACTACGGTGTTTTGAAGAAGATATGTAACTTAAAACAAAGATAAAAAGCAATGAAGGAAAAAGCAAAAGAGGGACAGTAAATCATTTTTTTTTCATATTTAAATCTTTATACAGATGAGCGAAATAATGAGCAGTTAGGGCAGTAAAAAGAATGTACTCAAGTAAAACATGAATAATTTAAAGGAGGAAAAAAATACCATCACCACCAACAAACAAAATAACTTCTAGCTAATGATTAACGAAGGAATACAAAACTTAGGGAAATAAATGAGCTTTAAATAAATATAATTAAGGAAAAATTATAAAAGGTAGTTTGAATTCAAAACGTATGGGTGATATAAAATGTTTACGCAATTATACATTATTGAGGCTGAAACAACGTTCAATTACCTTGTGCTTCCATCCCAGGATAACATACACATTTGGCTGGATGGATCTCAAATAAATTGAATAAGTCCGCGAGTAGAACAACCAGATTTTGTTTCATCGAACTGTGAATTAATGTCACAAATGATTATAGAAGTTTTATGTCACAAATGCATTACACACTTACCCTCTCATATATGTGATATCCTCCGGCGTCATATGGAACACAGAATATGGCAAATGTTTTTGTGAAAAATTACTAACTAATAAAACGTTGTGAATTGAATCTTCTACAGCGGGCAAATAATTTATTCTAACACTAGTCCAAGGAACAACTTTGGGACAATAGTATGATATAAGAAGTGCCAAGCATACGCCATCGCAAAGGTCTTGGAAGTCCCGAACAGGTGGGATGTCTGGAGTTTGAAGGCGGACGCCCTATTTGAATAAAGTAAAATTATTAATATTTTATTAAACACAATAAGCAGTACATTTTTAAATTATATGAATAAACGCGCGATAGGTGTGATATAATTTGAGTACGTCTAAGCAAGTTACACCTTTAAGACCAAGCATTATTAAAATCTGTGTATTAAATTTATCAGAACAAAAGGAAGTAGAACAGAAACATTGCTGCGAACACAAACAGTTGAAAATAAAACGAAGTTCTTAGTAAGACTGAACAAAAATGTGCTTCCCTTCATCAGATATAACGTACATATGTACGTTTTCATTCCCTAATAGTTACTTCAGCAGTAAAAAATTACTGGCGTGTTTAAGCTTACGTTCAGATAGTTAAACTTATACTCTTTCGTTTTTTATACAAGTACTGAACTTTTACACGACGTATGTACATACTGTCAAAAACGCAGTGCCTAAACATTTAGTATTTAGCTTGAATTTAATTGTTTATATAGCATTTTAACATGCTCGGCTTAGAAGCATCTAATAGCTTGCACACACGGAATGTGTTTGTATACTTGAATATGTACATACATCACGCACTTCTGTTTAGAGGCCATTTCAACTTACACTTTCATCTGTTGCACCATTTTCGACCTCTTGCGCGATGCGCTTTTTTAATGCGGCACAAACATGGGATATCCAACCTAAGAGTGATTGTTCATAATGTTGCCCGCCTGCTGTTTGTAAATTGCTTCCAGAGATTCTGAAATAAAAATATATTATTTTTTGATTTGTGGTGTTTAATTAAAGACTACATACCTTCGAACAGCATTCGGTATTCGATCTCCAGATGAAATTTCTTTTGCGTACAAAATCATAAGTGATTCTATCACAGACATGTGGGCGTTCTGAAATAGTTTTAAATAATGTATTAATCAATTTTTTATCATCTTAGAGAAGAGATAATGGTTGCTGGAAAATCGAAATGGTGAAGTCAACTCTTGCTGAGATCGGTATTAATACAATGAAGCGTTTTCCAATAGGGACTTGACAACTTAATATGTGCACTCTTTCACTAATTATCATTTTTATTTTTTTAATTCATAAAGAGCTTACATACTAGACAGAAATGCTTAAAACTAGTTGGACGTACAATTATATTTCTAACTTACAGCATACATATATACATGCATGTATAATAACATACGCACATGTATATATATATATGTACTTACCCTATGTACAGCGTATACACTTAAGTACACTCAGGTGTACTCCTGTGTATACTTTGGTCCTTTTTTTTATATATATAACCTATAACTACACTAAGATGTATAAATCGGCCATAGGCTGCGGCTGATGGACTTTGATCCAATCCGCTGCAAGACAGTAACCGACTGCGCCCCATAAGGGGGAACGCACTACCCGTTCTACCCCTGGTCTAAAGGGTTCGACGCTGGAGTTCCTTCGCAACCCAGCCACCAGAACTTACGATGTTGCAATGCAACATCTCGCACATCCCCACTCGAGACCGATGTACTGAATCGGAGGAGACCCTGCTCAGCTCGTTGTACAGCGGAACGTGGTTGAGTCGCCCATCCACAGTTGACCTGGCTATGTGAAACAGGAGCGGTACCGCATTCTTATCTTGTATCAGGCCGTGCTTGTCAAAATAGAGAAATGCTTCTGGAGGGACGAAGCCACTGTGACGTACCCTTTCGTGGTACTGTGGGTTGGGGTAGTGCCGTCCTAAAATAGAGAACTTTCGCCAATTCTTTTTCGTATCCGCGGAAGCTTTATACAACGGCGTTCTGAACAGTATGGTTTCCGACTTCTGAAAGTTGATATTCAACTTCCAGTCATCGCAATCTCTCAGGAATGAGTCGAAGTCATCCTGCGTGAGCATAGTCGATCTTTTTGCCTGATCTGTACACGATCAAGTCGTCGGCATATGCATTTGCTTGAGGAAGAGAACTTATTAGATCGCTCAAGAAAATGTTGAACAGGAACAGCGAATTAACGGCCCCCTGTTGGAGACCATTTTTAATTTCAAAAGTACCTGTTAAGGTCACGTTGCCATTCTTGACCACGAACCGCTTACCGGTAAGCATGTTATACAGTAGGTACAGCAGTGGTTCACTTATGCCTAGTCGATTGAGCTTAGAGTAAAGTCCTTCGAACCAAACGGTGTCGAAGGCCTTCTCCAGGTCAATCAAACAGGCGCCCGTGCATTGTTTCTTGCTCTTGTTCCATTGGATATCCGACACCAGTTTCGACGCGGCATGAATAGTGTCATGCCCCGCTCTGAAACCGAATTGCTTATCCGGAATTATATGTTTGTCCTCTGTCCAGAGCTTTATTTATCACCTTCTCGAATACCTTGCTGATGTTCGGAAGGAGGCTAATTGACCGGAGGTTGCACGGATTCGAAGAATCTTTTCCTCGCTTGGCTATGGGTTGTACAATCGCGGTTTTCCAATGCTCCGGATAATGTGCATTATTCAGAGCATTGTCAAACAGGATTGTGTACATAATAACCACTTCCAGGGTGAGATGTCTTAGCACAATGTTGGAGATACCGTCGATTCCAACCGACTTTTTCTTCTTTAATGATTCGAAGACCGCTTGAAGATTTGCCTTCGAAATGAACGGGGGAGGAACCCCTTCGTCGGCGATGACATTGTCTGCCATGTTTTCGTCATTGAACTGGACAGAGCCGTTGTTCTCAGATCGCCATTGCTGCAGATCTTCTCGAAGTTGAGAGTTGCTAGCTTGCACGTTGTTTTCCAAGTCGTGGTTCGGGCGAACACTCTCGTTCACCTTGTACACTTCTTGGAAAACTGCGCCTAGAACTTCAACTTTTTCTTGCGGGTCTTCGACCACAAAGAAGTCATCGTCGAGTACGGCGTTATTGGACTCAATACCCGCTGTAGTCAGTATCTGTTCGTTGTATGTTGTCCTGGGAAGCTTAAGACACGGAAGATCGCTATTTTTCTTTCGGAAGAATTTGTTAATTTGTGGAAACATACTCGGGTTGTTAGATCTAACTCAACATTTTCAATATAAGAGAGTACACGAGCGAGCAACGTGTGCAAATTATAAAAATATTTTACAGAAATTCGGAATCGGTGACCGCAACTTTAAGAGCGTTTCCTCTTATTCGTCATCGTCAATAAGCAAAATATGCCATATTGGTCGGGAGAAAATCCATATGTGCTTCAAGATTGATCATGAAGGTGATTCGGCCGTTTCGTTCTCACACGAGTGGAAGGTACTTACAGTTTTATGCCGAATCCGAACGGCCAAGTTTGAAAAGTCTTTTCTAGGCAAAAATAGGCAGGCTCTAGGCAGTGAAAATTATTTCTCGTATCACGAATCGAATCTGGACATCGAGGTGCCAGTGCGTAGTGGCCGGCGCACATACACACTACACCATGGGCAACCTCAGGTTGTGACCGGTACCCAATTCAGATTCTTGAATAAATGTCACATTTCTGACAGCTCACCAGTGAAATTAGTTTTTGTAAAAATGCTTAATTATTGACCAAACTACAAATTATTTAATTCTTAACATGTAAAATCACATTTTCATACATCCTTTTACAATTATGAACACGTACATAACCTATTTTTTGTAGATGTAAATAGACAGACGCAGGGCTATATGCTCTGTCCTCTCTTGTGAAATCGATCACGATCAGAGATGTTAAGCAATCGGCCCTTTCTAAGCTGGTCCTCAGCGTCCATCCATAAATAACAAGCTTTGTCCCTTTTACTAGAAAATACACAATTCCTGCAATCGACCGTCCCGCACTATGTGGAACATCTTTAAAGCTGAATAGCAGGGCAAAATTCCTACGTCTTATATTAGACGCGAAACTGAACTGCAAGCTGAATATCCACGAACGGACAGAAGGAGGCCACCACGGCTCTCTATTACTGCAAAAGGATTGGTTGCAAATGGGGACTAAAACCCCGCATGTATACTGTCTATTTGAATCAGTAGTTACAACCAGAATGCTGTATAAAGTTGCGATTTGGTGGACAGCAATCGATAACCACAAGCTACTCGAAAAGGAGCAGAGGATAGCCTGCATGTAGCGCATAAACGAAGCAACGTATTAATGCTCTTGCGCAGCCAATTAGGCGATCATGTGAGATCGCTGCGTCTCCGGAAAGAACTTCGATGTGGACACTCTACGATCCTTAGCTGTTTATCTATAGACACGGCCATGGGTCACCTAAGCTTCCCTTCGAAAAGAACTTCTCCATCGACATTCCACTGCCAGGTCTTACTGAGAGTCTGAACACAGACGCTGGCACGTCCACAGTGAAATTCCTCAGATGGATCGAAGATGGAGCCAGGTGTAAATGCTGGGGTCTATTCCAAGCATCTGAATATCCAGCTATTTTTCCGATTACCGAACTATTGTCTTCCACGCTGGCTAAAAAATAATGTGATATCAAGAAAAGGTGCCATCTGTTCTGAAAGTTAAAGAGCAATCAACGAAAGAACACGTGCAAATTCTACCAATGCCATATCCATCGCCACTGTAAAGCATCTACTAAAGCTCGACACGCTTGCTCAGCAAATAGTAGATGGTCAACCTGGCACTGGATGCCTCATAAGCAAACAACTCGGGTTTATGCTAAGCCCCATTCAATCACATAAACTGGTCAATATGAACAGATCTAATCAGAGAACCCTCATTGGCGTCATAACAGGGCAGTGCTCTATTTATACTCACACCTCTAGGATAGGCATCCATTACAATAATTTCTGCAGGAGCTGCTGAAACGAGGATCAGGAAAACAGACTTCTGGAAGCATATTACATCAATAACCTGTCCCATGAATATGCTGATTTAGAAGCTAAAAAAGCCTTCAAAGAGCCGCTTTTCGAATTCTAGTATTTCAACAATAAGGACTTCAAAAAACATACCAATGCTTTAATGTCTAAAAAATCCAAGAATGACTGGGCTAATTATCAACACCACTATTCAATAATTAACCCGGAAGCTATCAAGGGTATCTATCCTGTGAAACTACCGCCACATATGCTTAAGCATTATGTAAGATTCAGAATGGGTCATACTCGGTTAACCCACGCACATATTATCACCAAACAACAGGCAGCTCCATGTAATTTTTGTGAACAAAGACCACCATTCACCTATCCACACATGCTGCAATGCGAACACATCACAAGAACCTTCAGTACCGTCACCGGCCAATCGTTACAACTTCTTTTATCAAGTATTTCAGAGAATAACATTAGATTAGTTCAATCAGTTCTACTAACACTAAATTTAGATCAATCTATTTAAAATATTTAAATATTTCAATTAGCGCAAAACCCTGGTAGTTAGCGCTTAACTATTGTTATTGTTAATATAATTTATTTATATTCTCAATAAAGTTATAATAATAATAATAAAACCTGTCCCAAATTGGTTTCCGGAATAGACATAGATCCGCTTGGTAGACCAATAGACGCTGACCCTACGCTGGCCTAAGTGTGGCTGCTCTCATTTCGTACAGCAGTCAGACACTTCAACCTAGCTTCATCTGAATAGACAGATCTGAATTATAGATGTTAGCTATCAAGATTCCATCACAACACTTTAATATTGAGAACATTCCAATTGAGGCAGCAAGACGACGTGCAGTTCCAACATTGCTTTAAAACACTTTTACATACCAATACGGTTTTATGAAAATGTCCTACATTTCTTAATCAAAGTTTTCGCCTATTACATTCTGGTGCAAGTACAAAATACAGTTTATTATGTACAGCGTAGACTAGTTTGCCACTTGTGACTTCTAGCGTCCCGAATAACAAATTTGGAGCAAACTAATAAACAAAGGAGTGCCGACGTCGCAAACATAAGTGCTTTGCAAATACCTACTGCAATATATGTATGAGGCACAAAGAGGAATACAAGTAAAATCAATGTATTCGAAGTCTATGATTGGAACTCAGAATGAGGCGCTGCTCATCAGGGAGAAAGAAACCCTAACAAAGACTAATCGTTATTACTTCTACGTTCATTACTTAGACTCATTCACGCTCTTATTTACTGTCTGGTAAAACAACATTTGGTGGACAGCAATCGATAACCACAAGCTACTCGAAAAGGAGCAGAGGATAGCCTGCATGTAGCGCATAAACGAAGCAACGTATTAATGCTCTTGCGCAGCCAATTAGGCGATCATGTGAGATCGCTGCGTCTCCGGAAAGAACTTCGATGTGGACACTCTACGATCCTTAGCTGTTTATCTATAGACACGGCCATGGGTCACCTAAGCTTCCCTTCGAAAAGAACTTCTCCATCGACATTCCACTGCCAGGTCTTACTGAGAGTCTGAACACAGACGCTGGCACGTCCACAGTGAAATTCCTCAGATGGATCGAAGATGGAGCCAGGTGTAAATGCTGGGGTCTATTCCAAGCATCTGAATATCCAGCTATTTTTCCGATTACCGAACTATTGTCTTCCACGCTGGCTAAAAAATAATGTGATATCAAGAAAAGGTGCCATCTGTTCTGAAAGTTAAAGAGCAATCAACGAAAGAACACGTGCAAATTCTACCAATGCCATATCCATCGCCACTGTAAAGCATCTACTAAAGCTCGACACGCTTGCTCAGCAAATAGTAGATGGTCAACCTGGCACTGGATGCCTCATAAGCAAACAACTCGGGTTTATGCTAAGCCCCATTCAATCACATAAACTGGTCAATATGAACAGATCTAATCAGAGAACCCTCATTGGCGTCATAACAGGGCAGTGCTCTATTTATACTCACACCTCTAGGATAGGCATCCATTACAATAATTTCTGCAGGAGCTGCTGAAACGAGGATCAGGAAAACAGACTTCTGGAAGCATATTACATCAATAACCTGTCCCATGAATATGCTGATTTAGAAGCTAAAAAAGCCTTCAAAGAGCCGCTTTTCGAATTCTAGTATTTCAACAATAAGGACTTCAAAAAACATACCAATGCTTTAATGTCTAAAAAATCCAAGAATGACTGGGCTAATTATCAACACCACTATTCAATAATTAACCCGGAAGCTATCAAGGGTATCTATCCTGTGAAACTACCGCCACATATGCTTAAGCATTATGTAAGATTCAGAATGGGTCATACTCGGTTAACCCACGCACATATTATCACCAAACAACAGGCAGCTCCATGTAATTTTTGTGAACAAAGACCACCATTCACCTATCCACACATGCTGCAATGCGAACACATCACAAGAACCTTCAGTACCGTCACCGGCCAATCGTTACAACTTCTTTTATCAAGTATTTCAGAGAATAACATTAGATTAGTTCAATCAGTTCTACTAACACTAAATTTAGATCAATCTATTTAAAATATTTAAATATTTCAATTAGCGCAAAACCCTGGTAGTTAGCGCTTAACTATTGTTATTGTTAATATAATTTATTTATATTCTCAATAAAGTTATAATAATAATAATAAAACCTGTCCCAAATTGGTTTCCGGAATAGACATAGATCCGCTTGGTAGACCAATAGACGCTGACCCTACGCTGGCCTAAGTGTGGCTGCTCTCATTTCGTACAGCAGTCAGACACTTCAACCTAGCTTCATCTGAATAGACAGATCTGAATTATAGATGTTAGCTATCAAGATTCCATCACAACACTTTAATATTGAGAACATTCCAATTGAGGCAGCAAGACGACGTGCAGTTCCAACATTGCTTTAAAACACTTTTACATACCAATACGGTTTTATGAAAATGTCCTACATTTCTTAATCAAAGTTTTCGCCTATTACATTCTGGTGCAAGTACAAAATACAGTTTATTATGTACAGCGTAGACTAGTTTGCCACTTGTGACTTCTAGCGTCCCGAATAACAAATTTGGAGCAAACTAATAAACAAAGGAGTGCCGACGTCGCAAACATAAGTGCTTTG
The DNA here is from genome assembly GCA_916610145.1 of Eristalis arbustorum. NCBI lineage: Eukaryota > Metazoa > Arthropoda > Insecta > Diptera > Syrphidae > Eristalis > Eristalis arbustorum. The sequence continues at coordinate 61,852,426 of OU744317.1, read as the reverse complement.
CAAATACCTACTGCAATATATGTATGAGGCACAAAGAGGAATACAAGTAAAATCAATGTATTCGAAGTCTATGATTGGAACTCAGAATGAGGCGCTGCTCATCAGGGAGAAAGAAACCCTAACAAAGACTAATCGTTATTACTTCTACGTTCATTACTTAGACTCATTCACGCTCTTATTTACTGTCTGGTAAAACAACATTTGGGTTACAATACATAGTACCATTTGGCAAGATTGATTCAAGTGTAAGTTAGGTTACGTTAGGCGAAGTGGGTACCATCATGAGCCATGGATTTACTTAGAACCAAGGGTTTGCAACTGAGGCGTTTACAGTCCGTTTCTCCTGGAACCATTTCGGTTCTTAGACGAACATCCAGATTGATTTGACATCCTTTTCGTATAAACCCGTTAATTCGTTGAAGTCGTATTCTCAAAGTGTTTGTTTCCTAATGAAGACCAATGCAGGGCAGTTGCAGAATACGTGTGAAGGGCTTTCCTCTTCTTCTATATCCATGCATCTCCTACGGAAGTTGTTCTATGATAATCCTAGTCTTGCAGCGTGTCTGCCCAATGTCCTGCAAGGACAACTCTCATGTTTTTTCTGCATTAGTCCATGTTTTGCTATAGCTGTTTCGAGTGTAGGCATGTGCTAAGGTTCTTGAATCTTTTACGAGTACTGCTGATCGCTATGTAGCTCTAACAAATATGATTTGGAAACTAAGCTCCGTATTTTATAAAGGCCAGGAAACCACGTTCGTCAACAATTACGGAAAGGAATCTATAGATATTATAGTGACATCAAGGCCCAGGTCCACCCCGGACTGTAGCGCCAATCAAAGAAGAATAAGAATAGTGATATCAAGGAAAATTCCTTCCGGAATCAACGCTACATCTGCTACCAACAAAAAACAAACAACGTAGCATTTCCTAGAGCTCATTCTAAGAGCCCCAGGAAAACAAAGAAACTGGGAGTGCTGTCTGGACTTATTAGTAATGCTCCCCAAACCAACATAACCTCGACGGAGTCTTTTGATAAAACTATGTTTATATATATCAATAGTGCCATGAATACGGCGCTACGCAGATCATATCCCCTAAGACAAAAGCTCCCTGGTGGTCAGAGAACATACACAAGCAAAGAAAACTTAGCAGATGCAACTTCAACCGAGCCAAATGAAGGAGGAATCTAAGTGAATGGGACCGCTATAAGGACAGTCTAAGGATCTTTAAAACGATGATCAGAACATCCAAAAATTAATGGTGGAGAATCTTCCGCCAAAGCATTGAAAGCGCGTTCCTAAAAATGGGAAATATTCGTCACCCATTTCGTAGGACTGTACTACTTACGTCCCTTCTTTTTTATGTCATGGAAACGCTGCTAATTCGTTAGCTTACCAAATGTCTTAATTTGCGTAAGCTTCTTAATGACCGGCGGTACGGTTTCCACTGGCGACTTGATAGCTTATCTCACCGAAATGTGCAACCCCTCTTTGCGCAATACAGGTGACAGCAAGATAGCTCCACTTGATAGTTCTAAGACGTTTGACAGAGTTTGGCATCAAGTTCTTTAGTCCAAAATATGTGCCTATGGTGACGATGAATCTCTTCTTCTATAGATTAGAAACAAGTTTTCGTATCGTTTAATGTTATTTTGGTAGGGGATATCCACAAAATAAATGCTAGTGTTCCCGAAGACTCTGTTCTGTTTCCGACACTCTTTCTTATTTATGTAAATGATCTCCTGTCTGCAAATTGTACTCTTCATCTTCTTTTCTGCTTTTCCTATTTGTTCCAAAACTCAGCACACTGCTATCTGGAGTATTAAAACAGCAGTGTATGTAAAGCACATAGAATTCAAATTTTGACAGTACAATTAACTGCGGTATGAATAACAGAGTGGAATTCAATGATTCCAAAACTCAATGCTGTCTGCTATTACTAAGGCTATCCCCTTATAATCAGTCATTATCCATGAATGGCGCTTGTATCGATGAAACCGGAAAACTTTACATTCTCGGCATGTGCTTTAAAACAACACTTAGTTGGAAAGTGCACATCTTCGAGGTCGCCAAAAATGCTGCAAAATGTTTACGTTTCCCTAATCGATGCGAGAAATATAATATCGCCTCTCTGATTTGGCTTTAATTTATAAGGCGAATATTCGCCGTAAGCTTAAGTACAACGCTCATATCTGGTCTGGTGCCCTTAAGATCACGCTGCTTTTACTAGATAGAATCCAAGGTAAGCGATGAAACATAAATATATCGGGTTCATTAGACTCGCTCGAACATTGACGTACCGTGTCTTCTTTTTCCGTGTTTTATCGCTATTTTAGCCAACCCACTCACTCAATCCTATGACCGAATCCATTCATCCGATTCGAACTCCGAAAAAATGGTATCACAAAATCCCAACGGAAAAGCATACAAATTTGCACATCATTCGTATTGAGTGATGGCAACCTTCACGAAATTCGTGGCCGGTTGTTCATTACGATGCTACTACGAATGAATTCTGTGAGCTCTCAGGATCTGTTAATACACACACAAGGACATGCAGAAGCATGTGCGCAAGTCGCTGATAGGTCTAATAGGGCGGCTGTGGCAGTCGCAAGATGAGCCGTGAAATCCATCAGAAATGCCTTACTGCCACTGCTTGGATGTTTCAGGCAAAATCTCAACTTTCACTAAATTCGTAGTCGATTGTTCATTGCGACGCTAGTACGAATGAATTCTGTGAAAGATTTTTCGGAGTTCGAAACCCATTTTGGTTTACGTTGGAATTCGTGATAGGGGTGACTATGAACTCACCCACAATACACATCTCGTCAGGAATGTCCATCAGTGTACCCTTAAGCCTGCTTTCGGACACGCACATTTAGAGACTCTTATTCAGCCAACCGCACTGCGCGGATATGGAATGCTCTTCCCAGCCCAGTATCTCCCACAGACTACAATCCGCAGATATTTAGACCAATGTGCACATGTACCTTCTCGCCCACTCTCCCTATATAAATTCGAAACGTGCTGTAATTTGGTACTAATAACCTCATGAACACCACATATTACAAAAAGAAGCAATTACTTATCATTCTATCAAAATCAGCGATGTCTACAAGACTCTTGAACAACAGAACTAGATGCCAGGAGTCACTACAACTACTGTAAACAAAGACTTCCCAGGCAGCGAAGAAAGGTTATCCAAGGGGCAACGGACATTTCAGAAAAACCTATCAAATACCTCGAAATAAGCCATAGGAAGCTTGATGGTTTTTTCGCAGCTTTCTGCCATATAAACCCACTAGCCTAGATGACATATACCTTACAGAATTACAACGGGCCAACAGAACATTAGAGTCATGGTTGTTATAACTCTACAGAGCCTGCCTTGACTCTAGTTACATATCAACGAAATATAGAACAGTACAATTAGGCTTCGATTCAAGTATAACCCATAAACTGTACTAGTGCAAATGAAATTGCTTTTCTGATGTACAGTGCCCGATAAAAGTGTACATACGAAACGTGGTTTTTTCCGTCATTGCACTTTTAAGGGCTTTTCGCGTACAGTTCTGTCAAATCGTCAATGCTGAGAATTCTTAAAGCTGTTCTTCGATGTAACATGCAAGTAGATTTGTCAAATAAAAAAAACCATGGGATCCTGGATGTTGTAGACTTTTGTCAAGGTACAATTTTCGTTTTTTGTGAGTAACTTCCTCAGTTTACGTTAAATCAATATACCTTTTGGTGATATATACCAGGTGTACCAGTATGAAATGAGCGTCAAGATACAAATGTCTCGATAGGGAACATTTGTTGTGAACGAGCCCTTAGTTTTCTTTTGTTTGCTTGCTATGACATCTGTGAAAAATATTTAGTATACATGGCCCGTGGCGTTGTGGGTATGTGCGTCGACCCCAACCTAGACGTCGTAGGTTCCAGCTCTGAGCGACACAAATAATTTTCACTACCCCACCTCTTTCGAGTCACTGACAATGCTCAAAGAGTATTTCCTGTCTAGAAAAAGCTTCTCAAACTTGGCCGTTCGGAGTCGGCATTAACTATAGCACGCACAACACGAGTGGTTGCTGACAAGCTAGGCCCTGGCCCTCTATGGGCTGTAGCGCCACCCATAATAATAAAAAAAATACATCAAGTCATTGAACAGACAAAATCATATTTTTTCATCGTGTTAAAACTCGCCAGGATGTACAAATGAGGCTCGTAGGTAAGCTTTTTTCGGGCACTGTATGCATATAAAAATAAACAGCATACAACTCCACTACATTTGAACTACATGTTTAATTGAAAATAAGATTTTTTAGAATGGTGCTTACTACTGATTAAACCAATTGGATGCAGGGAATCTTTCAGACGTCGCCTATAATACTGCATGATCAATAGAAATTTAAACGCAATAAAATCACTTCATGGCTGTATACATATATCAGACCTAAGTTGTTCGTAAACGGTTGAATATTAAATAAGTCTTAAAGCTTTATTGCGAAAAAGTAATTAAGTTTTGTTCGATATACCATATATTCGGGTCATTTGAAATTAATTATACGTATACAACTTTTTATGTGTACCCTAAATTCATAATTTTCACAAGCATTGCAACAGCATTATTACACTGTTGATGGTTTCGCTCGTAAAAAGATATAAAAAGACGTATGCGGTTAGTGATGAGATTGTGTAGTCATGATTATTAAAAATATTGATACGGTAAATTATACTTACAATTCGCAACGGATTAGTTTGAATTAAAACAGTTTCTGTTAGTGGCATATCTGGAGATTCGGCTACTGGTACTCCTTTTCGTGCCAATGTTTGTAATATAGACCAGTGATTCAGACTTTGGTAATTGGGATCCGAGTATAAGTTCGATAATGTTTGGCAATATAGGGTTGCATTGCCCATCTCGACAATTATTTGTGGTTTGAGACGTTCCTGATTTTCGTGATCCCGATAGAAGGGCTCCTTGAGATTGTCTGGAACACGGTTGTTGAATGCTTTTGAGAGAAGCCATTTTACTGAAGCTCTTTGTCGGGCCTGTAAATGAAATAAACAGATTATTTAATTTTCAATTGGGAATACATAAGCAAATAACACAAGCAGAGATTAACCTAAAAGAAACCCTTGTCTTATTTGACATCCTTTCATTGATGTTCTTTCCTACCACCGAGCGCAGCAACCAAAACAACCTCGTGTATATAACCGCACTCTGCTGGCTTATGTTGGTATTTCAGAAATCAAAGAAACTTTCAAATAAATCCCGCATGAAAAAAATTCCCTAACGTACACGTTCAATTTCAAATCGCCAGATTCATGTTTCAGATGAAACATACAGACAACTCAGTTGACGCAATAAACAATGCGCCGACATACGTGCAGTGAGAGTGATTTTGATATTTCAGATCTGCTGAGTATTGTGGTCACATGGATTGCGAGAATTTAGCCGCATTACTGAACACGGCCAGATATTCACATAACAGCCGTCTGTCGCCAGACAATAATTATTGCTCGCGAATACATTCAAGTAAGTAAACATTTTTTTGCATGACACATCGATTAGATGCCTGTGTAGCGTGCGTTTCTAATATGCATACATTACACTGCCTCTCGGATTGTTAATGCGCTATGACTCCGCAGATGCAAGTGGTAGTTTGCTGAATCCGTGACGACCTTGAAATCATTGAGTTCATCGGGAAAGCTTGTGGTGAACATTGATTGAAAATGTTGTGATATGCCTTGGAATCGAAGGGAATGCTGTAACTGACAGTTTTTTAATTGATTGTATTTGCTTATGGTTAAACTAAACAAAAAATGGACATTTGAAACGGAACGTTGTTGATTGACATCTAGAAAAATTACACTTGTGAATAATTGTGCAGAATAATAAGTAGGTATTGTAGGGTATAGCAGTAAATAAATAACACGCCTGAGGAAAAGATATAATAATAATATGGGTGGCGCTACAGGGCCTAGCTTCTCAGCAACCACTCTTGCTGTGCATGCTATTGTTCTCTCACGGATGGAAGGGACCTACAGTTTTATGCCGACTCCGAACGGCCAAGTTTGAGAAGCTTTTTCTAGACAGAAAATACTCTTTGAGCATTGTCATTGACTCGAAAGAAATGGGGCCGTGAAAATTATTTATGTCGCTCAGAGCTGGAATCGAACCTACGACGTCGAGGTTGGTGTCGACGCACATACACACAACGCCACGGGCCACCATAAACAATACCAGTTTCAAATATTTACTTCACATTGTTTCATACCAATTTCTTTTCCTATCATTAGAAAGATAAAAGACGCCGAAAAGGTTGTAGAAATGGGACTTGGAAGTGCATTTGAAGAAACCGATCTTCTTCGGTGTTCCAAGGTGGTTCTGTATCAGTTGCACTATTTCTAAAAGTTTCTCTGTTTCTGCAACACTTGTAGGCTGTACCGAAGCATTTTTGAAGCATGTCTGGAATGGATGGATTTTAAAACTAAGTCTGTTTTTACATGGAAAACTAAAGTTTTCTAAATGAATGTGCGAGTTTAAACGTTGCTATCTTCTTGAATTTAAAACAACCTCAGGCCACACAACCTTAGCATATAACCTATTCTGCGAGGTAGTCTTTGGTACATTACATTCTGAAGCCGATTTTCTTTTGACTTTAAATTTTTTTTCCTAGTCTCTTATCTCTCGAAAGGTCTTATCGTTACTGTTCTGGGGGTTCCTTACTCATTTGTTACAAAAAGGCATTTATTTCTAACGCAGACCATAGCTATCTTTTGAATAAAACCAGTTGCTCGACATATCAAATACATTTCTAATAACCAGTTACTGTGGCCGGTTATTGGATCATTGTATAGAAAGGCATCCGATAGCCGGCCATTTTTTTTCATTTTGGACATTTAGTAGAAAGTGACCGGAGGATTGTTACTGGGCGAATACTGGTGCACTTACACCACCAGACACCGAAATATGGTGTATTTATTGCATAATCAAAATGGATTAAGTCAGAGGACAAAGATGCTGCTCTGCAAGCAGATAATATGGCCGGTTTTAACGTACGGCTTCCCAATATGGCACATCATCTATAAGACTATTGCCATACATAGAGCAGCTGTCAATTTTCGAAAGGGAAATACTGCGAATATGTACCAGTATCAAATCTATCATCAAGCTCTACAACGAAGCACACTGTTCTGAAAACAGTTTCTAAACATCAATAAATATTCCAACGATCCAATCAGGAACCTGAGAAACATAATTCCCGCACAACGCTACCTCAACGCACTAAATCTGCTAAGTGAGCAAAACTTCCCATCGATGCTTAACAACGAGCTGCATGGCTTCTACCAGAGCAGCGACAGCAATCACCCTCGAGACTAAATCGGCATCACATCTTCACCCCATCCCAAAAGCACCAACTTGGACACACGGATATGAAGAACCCGATGTAAAAATTGGACATTGTAGGAGTTACAAATAAACACACAACGATATTTTATTGCAGACTGTTAACTTAAACTATGTACATTAGTTGAACAACTGGATGGCGCAGTTGGTTACACTTGGTTATCGGTGTCCCAGAATCAAATCCCAGTGAAAATAAAGGTTAATATGCTTTTATCTTGTTTTTAAATCCTGTCCAGTCACTACTGGCACATCGGATCAAATTAACGGGACTGGGTATCACAATGGTCTGAGTGTGCTGGCAGCCCAATAACCTAACTCAACAACTTTGGGTCCGCATGAGTCAACATAGACTAGAGTGTTAGTTTTCAGGATAGTTGTAACCTCAAATTGTAATATAAATCATTTTTGTTCGCATTACATTTTTAAATTGCTTTTCATTTTTGTTTAAATAGACACCCAAATTTGAGTTTCTAAACCAATGTTATTCAACTTTATTTATAATATTGTGAACTTGAATATGGAACCAAATATTTCGGGAATACATGGTTCCACGTGCAGATGGCATAACTTTAGTAAATTAATGAATATAGACCACCAGCTCAATTTGTTTTGATCAATCAGGTTTCTTTTATTTGATACCATATTTCAAAAACTCTGGTTTAAACAGAGGTAGAATGAGGGAGTCTATGTATAAGTTTCACATGCAACATTTTTTCTCTGCTTCAGCTGTATGCAAATTTTGCAATTGCTTGATTCTGGCTCCATAGCCCGTTGGACAGTTTTGTGTTTCAATTCTCAGATAAAACTGTTCGCTCCCATCGTCACATCAACACGTTCGTCTATTCTATACACATTTTTGTCTTGTTTTAGTTGTAAACAATTTATCATGTGGTGTATCTAGTCGTTCTATTCTCATCTACATATTATCGAACGTGTGATTAGTTAGTCATTGCTAATCAGTGCGTGCTTTCGATTGTGTTATTTGAATTTCAGTTCAAATCTGATTTTTCTTATTTTCACTTATGCTATCGAGAGCACGTCAAAGCTTCATGAATGTATTCAAATACTTCTATTTCTCATCGCTAGTAAATACACATGCACATGATATATGGTATATAGTACGTATAATTGTAAGTCAACTCAAGGCAAACATTTTCTAAACGCAGCTTGCTCGTGAGCGTCACTTTAAAGTGAAAAATTGAAAAAAATAAACTATTCCCAAGTGAAACACCTTAATTAAATTAAAATTTGACCAATGATGGGCTTGAGATATGCTAATAAATGTTTAATTGCCCTGGGACCGATTTTGGTAAAAGAATTGTACTTCGTTCAAAAAAATAACCGGTGTAATGAACACACAATTTACACAGCATTGTTCTTACGGCCATCTCAGTATACATACATATACACTGCTCTCATTTCAAACAAAACAAAAACACATATAAATAAACATAATTCCATATTCATTTGCTTCGGAATAGGACGAGTGCTCGAAATAGATTCAGTACCTGCCCTACCCAAGATGCATAAAGAATTCTCGAATGTGGCAGGTTCTGAGTAGAATACATCATCTTGATATTCAGTCGTTAAACCGTATTTAATTATACGGTGGATGGAAAATAACTCTAGGGTGTTGCCTTCAGTTTGGTGGGATAGTGGAATGAACTAAATATACTGGATGCGTCTTGCTTTATTGAAATAAGGAAAATAAATATTTTTCTCATCGTTATGTATAGAAATGTAATATGTACTTATTTCTTAAAGATCTTCGATACAAGAGTAGGAATTATATTTTATTTTGCCTAGAACATTGCATAAATAAATTATTTATGTATGGAGAAGTTTAAATAGAATTTCTCGCGGAACACTTAGAGCTGCACGCAATTGAACGGCACGCTTGTGAAGGGGAAATGTTTAAAGAAGTCAAAAAAGGAATTTTTTTGAGAAAAGAGCGGCTTATTTTGGTTTGATTGATTAATACTTAGGGCCGTGTGCTCCACTCAGTGATCTAAGTTCCACTTAACAAGTTTTGTACGATTTGAAAAGCAGATGCTATAGGGAGCTAAGTATAACATAACATAATCCGAAGAAACGATTAGATGGTGCGTTGGTTTTGTGCCTGCCCTTGGTTATAGCAGTCCCAGGTTAGAATCCCAGTGAAAACAGAAGTTAATATGCTTTTATCTGATTTTCAAATCTGGTCCAGCCATCATTCACCGTTGGGATCAATTAAACGGCAATGAACCGACAATAGTCTAAGTATACTGGCAATTTCGCTGGCATTCCAATAATCTAACCCAAGCCGAAGAAAAAGGGGACTATAAGAAGTTACACTTTAATATTGACACTGACAAACCAGGTGCACCACTATAAAGTGAGAGTCAAGATACAAAGGTCTCGATAGGGAACATTGTGTGCAGAGTCGCATCGAATGCTTGTCGAGGCATATGGTGATCATGCTCTATCAGAAGCAACATGCAAAAGATGGTTTCAACGGTTCAGAAATAATGATTTTGATGTGAGAAATGAAGAACGTGGAAGACCACCAAAAAAGTTTGAAGACGCCGAATTACAAACGATATTGGATGGAGATGACACTTTGAGTCAAAAGCAAATGGCAGCAATGTTAAATGTTCCCATAGATAATTAGTGTCTTATTTAAAAAAAAAGCGCATTTCATAAGGGTACACCTAGTAAACATCCTACAACAACCTAGTAAAATCCTGACGTTTTTATGGATACAAATTCAACGGGAGTTGATATTACACGATTCATTCGAAGATGATAAGGGAGTGATTGATATTCAAGAAAATTCGGTGTCTCATCATGTCTTCTAAAGAAATGATTTGTTATATTTGACGAGCTTTTTATTTTGCAAACATTTTCGGCTAATCACGGACATAGCCATTGGTTCTGTTACCAAGGTTATGTTCTTCATTACAGAAGATATAAACAAATTTGAAGATACAGTGGAACCCGCTTACTTCTGCGCTTTATTGAAAATTGCTTAAGTGAAAAACTCACTTACTTTCTATAGAAACGACACCTCTTTAATGAAAGTTGTCTACAAAATTGAATTTGTATTCTTTTACGAACCTCAGCATTAAAGTTCTACTCTCATAGTGACAAATATCAATTCTGACAGCACATTTTCTCATTGTTTTGATGTTCAAACGATTTTTTTCTGCTAACATTCGCTTGTAATTTTACTTATTTTCAATAATGTCGGAGCCATTAATAGATTCACTAAAGTGAATTAAATAGAAAATGAAATTAAAGAAAAATTATCAAAAAATAAAGCGGGCTTGATTCTAAGAAACATGCCAGTTTGTCTATCAAAGACAAACTTACAATTTTCAAACAGCTTGATGGTGGTGAGACCCTGAAAAATATTTGTGCGCATTTTAGTTGCATTGCACAAACGCCAACAAGGATATGTGAACAAAAAGATATCGTTTGCAATGTTGCTGCATGGAACCAGAATTTATCCTTAAAACCCATAAGCGATGGAGCTCACAGTAGAGTGGACAAATGTTTAGATCCACTAAATTATTCGACTAAATGAAATCATTTCATTCCGGTTTTTCGTCATTTCGTTTTATCGGGTTCGACTGCATAAACATTGAAGTAGCTTCTTTTCCCACATTCACACCTGAAAAACAACTAATATGATATCTGCAACCGAAGTGCATTTGGTTTCGTATAGAAGCAAACTGGATCATAGATAAGCTTGACTTAAATACTTACGAGCAACGAAGAGTAGCTAACGTTGAACGTAAGATTTGAGTTCTACTTGGCTACAATCAATAAGAGTAGTATCAGCAAACCGCCAAAAGTCCTTAGGCAGCACATTTGGTGAATGTCATTTATTAAATTAAAAGCCAAAAAAGTATTCATCAAAAAGGATATTAGCCTGTAGTGAGCCTTTGGAGCATGTTTGTGAAATACAGTCAAACTAGGTTACAACGACCTTAAAGGCACTGACGATATCAGGGCATCTGAAGAAATTTTGTGTCAATTAGATATCGTGTTTCATTTTTTTCATAATTTTCTTTTATTTTTGATGCATAGCCATTACACTTATTGATATGTGCAAGGATATACACCAAATTCTGTTTGTACACGGTAGATTGGTTCCCGAAAAACAGTGTAAAAAAGGCATTGGGTATTCCCCTGAATGTGTGCTATCTACATTTGCATTGAGCAGTAAATTTGCTTGTACACGCAAAAAGGAAATTCCCTTAAATTTGTGATATGATTAAATTAAATTTGACAAGAAAATGTAATAATATATATATATATAATAATAAATAATATTTTAAATCGTGCTAAATGGTAAAAAATTGAATATAAACCGTGTTATATAAAAACCGTGTAAAAACAGAATTCAGTGTACATATAAGATATACATTGATGGATAAAAGTATTCGTCATGTCGCTGTTATCAGAGACATAAATTATAGGTAGATGCAAGCAAACGGAATACTTTGTTTAACTTTGTCTTCTTTTATGAATAATTTTAGTTGGTTATGGTCTGTAATTTTTATCTTTTTTGAATTAGAATGTAGAACCTGGGATAAAGGTTATGTTTAAGAAAAAGGCATAACATTAAATGAAAAAAAAAAAACTAAATCGTTTGAGCCGTTTGGATTTTATAAACATTTAAAGCCAAGTACACCCACATGGTGAATTCTTTTGTCCATCAGCGTATGTCGCTTCCTGCTTCCTCAAATTGTTTTCTAATATCTTTGTGTATTTAGTGGTGTGTGAAACGTATATATGGGTGGCGCTACAGCCCGTAGGGGGCTAGGGCCTAGCTTCTCAGCAACCACTCGTGTTGTACGTGCTATTGTTCTCTCATGAGTGGAAGGGACCAACAGTTATATGCCGAATCCGAACGTCAAAGTTTGAGAAGCTTTTTCTAGACAGGAAATACTCTTTGAGCATTGACTCAGTGACTCAGTGACAGTGACTTCAGTGACTCGAAAGAGGTGGGGTCGTGAAAAATGTTTTCGTCGCACAGAGCAGGAATCGAACCTACGACGTCGAGGTTGGGGTCGACGCACATACCCACAACGGCAAGGGCCACCACTATCTGTGTGAAACGTACTAATTATGAATATAGAATTCAGTTTCTACAACTCGTCGCACAGCAAAAAAATCAACTAAATGGAACAAAATCAAAACGAATAATAAACACAAAACAAAAAGAACAGGTTATGGAGCTGTATAATATCCGAAATCATATGTATGTGCACAGATATATTTATCGCAACTGCAAACGAACATTGCCGTTTCAGTCGTTATAGACCTCAGTGCCTTGTTGCTGAAACCTTCGACCGTATAGTAAATAATATGTACAGTGTGATATAGCTTAAGTTTGTCTATCCACGGACAGAGTTTAATGACACGTGGTTCCACACTTTTTCCACACTTGTTACAAAATTTCATTCATTGTTATTTTAATTTTAATTTGATATACCAAAACGAGGTGTTAAAACTTCAGAGAAATTATATTGCCCAATTTGGAAAAAAAAACTTGCATCTTTACGACTCATCCTCATTTTCGACTTCTTTACGACAACCCGAACAATCCGACTATCATCCCATTTTATTTCGCCTTTAACAGTGCAGCACTTTCAACATAAATTCAAACATGCTTATGCTTCCTCTGATGATTCATGTCTCGTCTGGATTTGGATAAATGCATCTGTCAAGGAAACTGGCAAGTGTGCGCGCATAATCCGATCTCTTCAACCCGATGCGCTCAATTCGAAAATAGAAACTCCAATCCACTTCTTATAGGGTACGTCCAAAAACAGTATCGCAGGCACCACAACCAGGAGCGTCCTCAATCTAATAATAAACCGTGCACACGCCGAACGAGAATTGCGCTGAGCATCGTCGTTATGGATTCCTACATTACACAGAAGAAACTTGTGGTTTTTGCACCTAAGGGACAATAATAAATTTATGAACTCTGCTATTTGCTGATTCCGCTCGATACTAAGCAAAGAATAATGTTTAAACTAAAATCGGGACATAAACCAGGAAGCAATTCAATATTATCCCGTGGCTGCTAAGAATACCACTTGTACATTTCGTTATTGTTGTTGGCAGACTGCACCATTAATTGCATACACTTCAGTTACATTACATCTCTAGAAAAGTTTACAAAAAAAAACCAATAATAATTTGAGAAGAAACATTTTGCTTTCTTACTGCATTCGAGTCGTTAACGGCAACTGTAGGCATTTCATGAATCGTCCGGAGTCTCCAATCGATGGGAGGCACCGCACTTAGATTGAGTACCATCATGAGTGCGGCGTTCGGGGTGTTCGTTTAAAATACTGCAGGTGTTCCTCTTGCTCACCGGCTCTCCTGGGTGGCGGCGATGTGTCAAATTAGTGGCGTCGGTTTTCCTCTTATTTAGAATAGAATATCTTTGCAGATTCCGGAAGAGTTTTCGAGATTGAATGGATATTCATGTTTTATTTTAAGTTTTTTCGGTTGATTTTTATTTGTAGAAATAAGCTATTTGGTGGAGAGTTATTTAATTTGAATTTAATGTATTGATAGAGAACACGCGGAGGAAAATGGGATGAGTTTGAATTATGTAACCTTAAAGACTGATGTTGTATATTTCAATATCCGTCTGCATCTAAACAAGCCCAGGCCTTTGAAGTTTTTCTTCGACAAACTAACACACTGTACAAGCCAAACAATGAAGACTAGACTTCAGAAAACACAGTGATTTTGTTTTTTGCCATGCATCAAGCATCTCTCATCATCTGACCCACATGATCCACTAAAGTGGTCGCGAGGGTGGAGCACGCACTAGAAATCTCCGACTACTCGATCCTCCGCCATCCACCATAGTTCATAAATCTTGGTGAGTTAGATTCAATGAGCAGCCAAGCGCGTTTTTGGAGTTGGTCCACCTACCTCGATCTGGGTCTGCCAAGAGGTCGCCTTCCTGATGGAATTGCATTTAAGGCACGCCTCTGGGGACATTTTAATACGTTTACGTAGGGTTTGAGTAGGTATAGTTAAAAGACGCGCGGTCCCAACGCGCCGTAGTGGAAGCTTTCACGACAATTGAGGAACATGCGAAACGAGCTTGGCAACCGATGCTTATTCGATTCGTCAAAACAACTGAATTCGAAAGTCCTCACTCGAAGGACCAAAGCCATGCTCTACAAAACTCTTATTCTGCCCGACTTGCCGAAAGCTGGACACTAAGCAAGACTGCAGAGCTGATTCTTGGTGCATATGAAAGTAAAATTCTACGTCGGATATATGGCCCCGTCTGCGAGGAAGGCGACACTACCGGGTACTCCACGAGCTGTACAAGGATGTGGAAGGTAAAAATTCGTCGACTACACTGGTTCGGCCACATCGAGCGAATGGACAACAACGCTCCAGCAAAGAGGGTCTTGGAATCCAAGTCTTTTGGTTTGAGGATAGGAAGACCGTCATCGCGGATGTGGGACATCTTGGCCTTGATGACTGTAAGCAGCGTGTCTAGAACCGTCACCGATGGAAGGTAGCAATTGCTCAGGCTCGAACCCTTCATGTGTCGTCTGCTGATAAGTAGTCGCATTCGTATCACGTGCGCCATTCGGAGAAGCAGCTGCTCAAGACTTCTTCACTTCGTCACGTATGCCGTGTTTCTCATCCTATCCTGGCGAGTACCTCGCAAAATAGCATTAGGCTGTATCATGTCAGCAGTTTGTCATAGACGAGTGTTGGAACAAAATTCAGCGTTGAAAACCTCTAACTTGGCTTTGACACCAAGCTCGACCTTCTAATTATAAATCTTCCAAGCTGTGTCAAATCCAAGTCCAGCTTGCCTAATCCTCCTGGAAAGCTATGCATTACTCCTTCCATCCCATGCGAAAAAGAACGTCGAAAGATACTTTAAATTCTCAACCTGCTTCAATGGGACTCTACTTATAACATAGATTGCTTGAAGATGAGTTCTGGAAATTACCATTACTTCTGATTTGTCTACGTACCACGCACTGCGAGTGCAAGCGCATAGATGGCGCAGTTGGTTTAGTGCTTCCCCTTATTTATAGGGTCCAAGGTTCGAATCCCAGTGAAAGCAAGGGTTAATATGGGCGTTTATCTGATTTTCAATTTCGGTCCAATTGCTGTTGGGATCAAATTAACGGCACACGGTATCATAATGGACAAACAATGGTCTAAGTGGCTGCTGATTATTTCGCTGGCAGCCCAAAAACCTAACCTAACTTATGAGTGCGGGCTGGAGTGCTGTCTTGGAGGGTGTTAACATAGACTTAGTTTTATATTCGTCAGTCATAAGCCATTGCGATAAAAGGGTCGATCCTTATTGTAGGCTGTCTCTTAATGAGATGGATGAGCATTTCAACATACACATCATGTGGATGCATTTCGGGACATTGTGGTATACCGGGCAATTATAAAGCGGACGAACTAGGCTAGGTGTCGCACAAGTCTTTTGTCTAACAATGATGGCATCTTCAATTGCACACAATCAAGACCAGACAAAAAAAAAAGTGTAGAAGGTTATCTCTAAATGCCAAGTAACATATTATGACCATCACTTAAGCTAAAACGAAACTCAAACTGCTTAGACGCGGTGTCTTAAACGAACATTGGCATTCAGGCCCGCAAAAGATTTCTGGCGAAGCTACATGATAGAAGAGGAGGTAGAAACCACAGAGCACCTATTTGCTTGTCGTAGTCCTACTGTTTCAATGAGCTATAAAACGGCTTAATCGCCTCATTGCAAGCACAAACAATCGGCATCACAAAGGTAATTGGGCCTGAGTGTGACTGCTTTCTGCAGTCCGCCATTTTTATCTAGCCTATTCTTTGTTCCACATCAGTTAATTCCGACATTGAGTTCAAGATCTAAGCGCCTATCGACACATTTGTCGATTTTACTTAGTTACACTCAAAATGAGTTAAACTTTAAATCAAATGTGAGAAATCATCAAATGGCAATGCTTGCTCTTTGCTTTGAAAAAATCCTACTTCGGCGCATACATATATTACACAAACACACACATGCACATAGGGAAGGTGTGGCATTGACCACCACTGCATTTGCTGCTCTGCACAAGCGACGAGTGTATCCTTTTCACTCCGTTGTTTACATTCTACTTCAATGAAGGGGACGGATACAAATAATTCATTACATTCAAGACGAGAGGAATTTTCATTTACTTCATATTTCCATTGAAGCATGGATAACACTCTCCATCGAAGTACTTCACAATCTCCGACAAAACTCTTTCACTTTAGTGCAAAAAAAAATACTGCAAACGAAAGTTATTAAAGATGAATCATATCCTAAGGGAAGTGCCAATGACACTGAAATTTATGTTTCTGTAATATATCCAAATCCAAAATATGAATATTTCAAACGTGGGTAAGGATGAGATGATACTGTTCTAAAAATAATACCACATCTAGAAGAGAGTGTAAATGCAAAGAGATTTTAATTGATGATGCAGATAATTCGTACTTTTCCGGATGTTCAATACAAGCATCTTCCGGTTAAAATGTACTGACAATGATGAGCCAATAATAGTTCCATAATAGAACTCCATTTCTTGTGCTATCAGTTAAAGCAATGAAGTATAATGATACATACATAATTTATTATCCGGTATGCCGTATAGTAGACAGATAGTAAATACAGATGCAAAACTCTTCTAAACGTCGATGTTCTAGAACAAACCCCTAAGTAGTTCACAATAGTAATTGAAAAATGACATAGCCATTCCCCGTTACATACGCTACGTATAGGATTGAGGTCCAAAATCTAACTTGGAACTAATTCTATTATTATTCGTTTGGTGTCTCACTTATGTACAAAAAAAAGTAAGGTCAATGGCCAGGTATGTGAAAAGGCGAAGAAGACTTCAAAATAAAAAGCACGTGATCAATAAGATTGATGTCGTAGTAATGTTCGAATCAATTAATCAATAATTGCTCTTATGGTACTGCCCTCCGCTTCTTGTCACTTGTGTTTCTGAATGATACACAAGTTAAGTAAAGCGATGAACATTTATTACGTGATTGTTCTTTAGAAGGTAGACGTTATGTAGATGTTAATTACACAATCAAAATTTCTGAATAACAGTGTACTCTTCTAAATCGTATTGTCATGGGATACAATATTAAATTGTAAAATTAGAGTTAAAGGGACTTCGGCTTAGTGGATGGTTTTTTTTGAGGAGAAACAAAAAATTCGAGTTAGAGAGAAGTTCAAGTGGACCCTCCCCAATGGACTGCAGTAAAATTCTTCGACAAAGTTAAAGAAATAAGAAGTGGAATAAGAAGAGTGGAAGTAAAAATCTCTTAGAGAGAGAAATTGTGTAACTTATGTCATTTATAAGCAAGAATGATGTATCCGCGTATCGTGATGATAGTGGTTGAAATTGCTGTGCATACAAATTGTGGAAGGGAAGATTCATTGATTCATATTAGTTTAAATACGATTATGTCTCATACTTTCTTGTAAAGTTAGCAACGTTTTCAGCATTTTCTTGATTGTATGCCGTTTATCTCGTTCTACGTCACCGAATAATAATATTATAACATGGGTGGCGCTACAGCCCATAGAGGGCCAGGGCATAGCTTCTCAGCAAACCACTCGTGTTGTGCGTGCTATTGTTCTCTCACGAATGGAAGGGACCTACAGTTTAATGCCGACTCCGAACGGCCAAGTTTGAGGTTTTTCTAGACAGAAGTACTCTGAGCATTGTCAGTGACTCGAAAGAGGTGTGGTCGTGAAAATAATTTTTGTCGCTCAGAGCTGGAATCGAAACTACGACGTCGAGGTTTGGGTTGACGCACATACCCACAACAACCACGGGCCACCAACAAAAGCCCGGCGAATTTTCTAAAAGCTTCATCTTGTATACATCATTCTCCATTTATAAGCGCTTGTTGCGTTCGTTACGATGTGAGAGACTTGACTTCATGTTTGAGATTTTTCAAATCCTGAATTCACTTTCAGATGTAGACTTCAATATTTATGATGGTGGACGGTATTACGGATTACATCACGTACTGAAATCCCAAAAACTGCAACAAAAAACTTGGAAGTCCCAAAGACTGCTACGAAGATTTGTTGAAGTCTCAAAGACTTCAACTGAATGCGGATGACTTCAAGCGCATGGTAAAGACTTCAAAGTGATTTCAGTGAATGCACTGTCAGTGGATAGACTTGCATTCAATTGATTTCAAATCTGTTCGTAAAGATTGATCCAAACAAGACTTCAAATAGAATGGTGACTTTGATTCTAAAGTCCAGAAGTCCCAAATGAAGTCAATTGATTGAATCAGCAGTCTTTTACAACTCCGTCATGAGCAATAGTTACAGCCGAACTTGTTAACTAAAAAACAGAATTTTGTTGGAACTTCTGTTGGTGTTTATTCTTACGAATTACTAATTCAAAAATAACAAAAAACTAATTTAAAACTTCCCCAAAGCTAAATTTGAGTTGACACATCAATTGATTTAACAGAAAACCAACAAACTACCCACAGTTGGTTTAAAATGGGCAGGATAGGGACATTTGTCACTCTGTCGAGAGAGCGCTCTTTTGACATAAAACGCATATAAAGGATGATTTTTTAGCTATTATCTTTTTAGCAACACTGGTTTAAACAGCTGACTCCCGTTTCGTGTTTGGTTTCACTGTCAAGCATCTTCAGTATGGTCTATAATTTAACCATGAATCGTCTTACAAACGAACAACGCTTGCAAATTTTTGAATTTTATTATCGAAATGCGCTCTTCTTCGAAAAATTGTGTTCAGCGACGAAGCTCATTTTTGGCTCAATGGGTACGTAAATAAGCAGAATTGTCCATTTTGGAGTGAATGTCAGCCAGAAGCATTGCAAGAGCTACCAATGTATCCAGAAAAAGTCAGTTTGGTGCGGTTTATCGGCTGGTGGCATCATTGCACCGTACTTCTTCAAAGATCATGCGAATCGTAACGTAACGGTGAATGGTGAGCGCTACCGTGAGATGATATCCAACTTTTTTTTGCCTAAAATGCTAGAGATTGACTTGCATGACATGTGGTTTCAAAAAGACGGTGCCACATGCCACACAGCACTCGCAGCGATGGACTTATCGAGAGGCGAGTTCGGTGAACATTTTATTTCACGTTCGGGACCGGTCAATTGGCCGCCTAGATCGTGCTATTTAACGCCTTTAGACTATTTTCTGTGGGGCTATATTAAAGCTCATATCCATACAGACAAGCCCGCTCCAATTGACGTATTGGAAGATAACATTGAAGCATTTATTCGTGAGATACCGGCCGAAATGTTGGAAAGAGTATGCCAAAATTGGACTAAGCGGATGGACCATTTGAGGCGCAGGCCAACATTTGCATGAAACAATCTTCAAACATTAAATTATATGGACCGTACTATCGATTCAAATAAAGATTTCATGCATTTTTCTGAATTTTATGTGTTTTTTTTAAAAAACGTTCCTATAGCTTTTAAAAAATAACCCATTATTTGGTGTATGAGAACAGATTTTCGTTGTTTTATGCTGTTTATTTTGGGTACGGGAACAGACCTTATAATAGTATAAATGAATTACGAATTCATAATAATTAGGCTAGTAATGAATGGCATAGCAATTGTTACCTACATTGCAAAAGACGCAAGCAGATTTAAGCTGGCAGTCGAATATATTGGGGTCTTTTCCAAAAGTGATGGTGGCATACTGAGCTTTCCTGCAGGGTTGGCCAAGCTAGATCAATATTAAAACAACATGGGAGGTCTGTATTCAGAAAAGCCGAGCTTGGTGCCAAAGTCCAACTCTCACTTATGGTCATAAAATTTGGGTAATGACCGAAAGAATAAAATCGCGAACATAAGCTTCCAAAATAAGCTGTTTTCGTGCTATTGTGGAAGTCAGTCACGGCAGTACTAAATTCAATGTTGAACAGCAACTTATCTGAACGGAAGGGGCTATCCTTCGAATCTCCCCATTATTACAGTTGCGAGGCGTGTCCTACATGCGACTCCGTAAGGAAGACAACCCCCTGGCAGACTTGGGACCAATAAAAGTTTTGTCTTTATAACTGGTACGTCTTTGTGACCGATGTCGTTGTAAGCCTTTTTGACCGTATAAATAATTTGGTTTAGAGCTGAATCTATACTCGACACGATTCAAATGTCAGAGTCATTTGCTGCAAAGATTTGATATTCCGTATCGAGTGACATAATAAAAATAAATACATGCGGGCGAGACAGATCGAGATGCAAGAAGCTTAACTTCTACAGCACCCACTTGTGTTGTTCCATGAAGAGTAGACAGCAAATCTTGGGAAACTTTTTCAAGAAGCAGAATTACTCTTTAAGTATTGTCAATGATGAAGAGATGTAGTCGACAATTATGTAATTCGGCGATCGATAGGTGTCGGATGATTTGAGTAACATTTGACATTTTTTCGACCCATAAAAGTCGCAAAGTGTTAATTTTTCACAAGAGTCTATTGCAGAAAAATTCATTTTATTCGATCAACTGACACTCGTTCCGCACTCTCATTCCGTAACAGATTAGTAATTCCATGCCTCTCCAATTATGGGGTTATTCACCTTGAACCTACGCAAATACAAACCATATCCACAAATAAGTACTACACTTTACAGCATTTGATTCGGAATTAGGTTTCAGTCAAAACAATTTCACAATGCAAGTTATGAATATATTACATGCACGTATGTATGCACATGTATCTTTTGTAATCGATCTATGTATCTAAAGCAATTAGAAATATATTACAAGTGCCCTTCATACGATTCTACTCCCACACAGAAATTATGACTTAATTTCAAATATTGAAATCTCTGAAATGTCTACTGGCGACAGGTTTTACATTTCAAAAACTACCAACCCACCCATACGTGAACCCAATCGGATGTGTATACAATAAAAATACGACAGATATGGGTTATGAGGAGGAGGCGTTTGTAGAGCTAAACGGAGAACTTGTACATCAAGCTCATCAACAATTTGAACGAATGACGTTAGACCAAATGACATCATATTTCAGTCAAGTTGAATTTTTTATTATTATGTATTCTCTTTTCATTTTCTGAGTTTTATGATTTCAACAGCAGCACGCACTACTTGGAACAAATTGCAGTTAAGCTGCTGACGCATTTACAATAAATAGAGTGCAATAAATTGTTTGATTTATGCGATAAATATCTGTGCATTGATGTGGGTTCGTATGGAGGTTGTGAATAAGTGAATTTGAGTCTGCATTCAATCACTACCATTTTAACGATGGTTGAATACTGATTTTGGTGTGTCCATGAATAATGGATATTAGTATTATTAGCATATCAAAGAGCTTGAGTTGACGAGCTAATAAGAGTATGTTACAATCCACTTGGATAAAAACGGAGGATGAGTGTATGACACGGCCACTTGGCAGTGGGTAGCTGTGACATTCAAACATTGTCTCAACTGCTAATATGTTATATTTGTAAGAGATTCAAAAATGTTTGACAGTCGTAAGAAGAAAGTCATCAAGAGGACGTATGCATAGCTATTAAAATGTTAATTAAACTTGTATTAAGTCTGGCAGCAAGGACTAGATTGTGTTAGGTTAGAGTGACTAACTGGCAAGAAACAACAATCACGCTTGAACCAATGTGATACCACACGAATCTGATCATCTGGATCCGAAAAACCATCCGGTGCTCTTGACAAAGTGAGGCATATTGCCAACAGCTGCTTATTTCGGAGAGGTTATAGGAGAAGTTCTATAGAAGGCTGAAAGAAGTGGGTGCTGCAAATTAGGACGGGCACACTAAACATTCATGACACACAGAATACAAGCCAATATGTTCCCGTGTCTTATTTTTTAAAATAATAATATATGTTCAATATTTCCTCACAATTTGTCTCCCCTGTATTGGAAAAAGTCCTATCTCACGGAAAATGGTAATCAAGTGTCACGCAATTCTGACAGCAAATGTGCATCTTGCTAAACAATGAGAATACTTAACGATACTATCGATATTTTCTTACTATCGTAAACATCGATAGATTTGAAACATCCCTTAGTTGGGAATGCAACATTCAGTCGAACAGACCGAGTCATCTACGCACCAATACCTCACCAATATTCCCGCGCTTGAAACTACACAAACAAATCAGACACCCAATTTTCGACTTCTTCGTAGGAATCGAAGTGCTGCTCAGCCAACGCGTGTCCCATCGATGAAAACAAATGGTAGTCGGAAGGAGCCAAGTCTGGTGAATATGGCGGGTGGGGTAGCTGCTTCCAGCCAAGTGTTTCGATTGTATCCTGAACCGGTTTTGCTTTGTGTACAGGTGCATTGTCATGGAGCAAAATTACCTTGCCGCGTCTTCTGGCCAATTCTGGTCGTTTCTTGATCAATGCATGGTTCAAATTGATCATTTGTTGTCGGTAGCGATCAGTATTAACGGTTTCAACAGGTTTTAGGAGCTCGTGGTACACCAGACCTTTCTGGTCCCACCAAACACTCAGCGTTGTCGTCTTGCCAAATCGATCTGGTTTTGCAGTCGATGTTGATGGTTGTCCCGGATTAACCCATGATTTTATTCCGTTTAGGATTCTTAAAATAAATCCATTTTTCATCGCCAGTAACAATAACAAAATCTGATGCAAAACCGATTTTCTTACGTGTCTTTGAAGCAAAATTTCACAAGTGTTTTTTCGGTTTTCCATCTGTCTTTCATTCAATTCATGTGACACCCATTTTCCACACTTTTGGATCTTCCCCTAGCTTTTAAACCGTCAGAAATTGTTTGTTGTGCATTGCTGCCATTTGCTTTTTACTCAAAGTGTCATCTCCATTCAATATCGTTTGCAATTCGGCGTCTTCAAACGTTTTTTTTGGTGGTCTTCCACGTTCTTCGTTCCTCACATCAAAATCATTATTTCTGAACCGTTGAAACCATCTTTTCATGTTGCTTCTGATAGAGCATGATCACCATATGCCTGGACAAGCATTCGATGCGACTCTGCACACAATGTTCCCTATCGAGACATTTGTATCTTGACGCTTACTTTATACTGGTACACAGACACGTCAATGAGCGAGCCGTCAATGAGGCATTTGCTAACATTGAGACGAAAGCAGCTGAAATTGGTGTGGCTGTGAATAAAGGCAAAACGAAATATATGCTGTCCTCAAAAAAGGACATACAACATCGACGTCTTGGACAGAACGTGAAAATGGTAAATTGGTAAATTGTACAAATAACATCAGTGACGAGATGAAGCGTAGGATAACTCTTGCCAATCAATGTTTCTTTGGGTCAAAGAGGCAATTGAGTAATATAGCCCTCTCTCGAAGAACCAAGTTGACTCTATATAAGACATTGATCATCCCAGTCCTGCTATACGACGCGGAGGCATGGACAATCTCGAAAGCGGATGAATAAGTCCTTGGTCTCTTTGAGAGATAATTTCTGCGTGCGATCTTTGGTGCTGTTTGTGTTGAGGGGTCCTCGAGGGGTAGATTCAACCACAAGATGTATGGGCTGTACAGCGACATGAGCCTAGTTAAGCGTTTACGGAGCCAACCCCTACGGTGCCTTGGTCATGTAGAGCAGATGGACACCACAGCTCCGGCCCGAAGTGGGGAAACACAACAGGCAACAGGTCTCCAAAAGCTTGTGTTCAAATGACGCATTGCACAGTGAAGACGTTGAAAAGAGCCTCGACAGTTGACCTGCTCCTTCTGATCAGACTGCGTGATCGTCTACGATTTCCTGTCTCCTATAATTGTTTCGTTGTGAGCAACTATAAGCCAAATTTCAGTAAATATTTTGCAGATGCGATGAATTCTATGACAGATCTCTTCGCGGTTAAAATAGGTCCCTTTCTAGCAAGTTTGACTGCTTCGCAATTCTCTGGAATGTCACAGTTGCTCTGCATCTCGTTAAGAGTTATGAGGTAGATCGTTTTTGAGTTAAATGAGACTGCATTCCGAGATTTAATCGCCACCTGGCTATCATAACAAATGACGCAATCCTTGGTTGATATTCATTTTTTGCCAACAAAATGCTGCATTGATCGATATACATGGTTCCTTCCTATCTGTAAGATGCCACAGTGATTCACAAGTTGAATTTTGTCGCGACGTCGGTTTTCATCAGACATTTATTGTGAAGGCAATTAATTACAGTGTGGGAAAATTGTATCCTTGAATTCACTTTGATGGACCATGGCTCACGGTCACCAAACGAATAAAAATGAGTGCGACAGTGAGAAGTATCGAAAAAGACGCTGATCATCTGAGTGCGTTAAGCAAGAAAGACAAGTCGGCTTATATTGCGATAGGATTTAGGCCCATATGTGAATAAAATAAAGCTGGGGCAAGAAATGAAGACGAGCGACAACAGACAACTCTGTAAGTTCGTTTGTTAATTAACTGCTGGCACTTTTTCTGGAGATCAGGATATTTGCCGAAAAACAAACAAAATTGGTCCTTATTAAGGCGAACCGGACAGCATTCGCAATGAGTAACTGGTTATGACAGGGTTGTGACGGTTAGGGTTATGACGGTATTGATTATGACGCCTTCGGCCTCAGGACTCAAGTATGAAGCGATGTTCATCGAATTTTTGTGGCCAGAGCTTGACAGCATCATCTGAGCTGAGCTCTAAGATGCCACGGCATTACATAGGTTAAATATGACCATAGACAAAATCAGCAGCACACTTAGACCATGTTGGTCTATTGTGATACCCATAGTCAGACTACTACCACTGATCGACAAATCCATTAATAAACGAGGACCAATTTAATTAAGGGCATGCCCTAACACAACTTTGGCACCCGGCACAATACATGCGACGTAAAGCTCGAAATTGCGAGAAGGAAGAAACTCGCGACTGAGGCTAGTCACAGTGAGCGTACATCAATTCTTGCGGCTTCACTCGACTCGGTTATTCTCTTCGGAGGTACATCAAGTTCTTAGTCTACGCCTACAAGTCAACCTCCCAGCTCGAGCAGTGTTACCACAAGGTAAATTGTCTTTGAGTCCCAGAAACTTAAAAAATGAGTAATTTTGAAAGTCAATGAGTCCCAACAAAGATTTTTGATAACACAACGCCTCCTTATGTGCACAAGAAACTAATATGTTTTTTCTTTTGGAGGTTTGGCACTTCACTCATACTCAAGACTGATCCATTGTACAACCAGGCAGTGTCTTACAAATCTTTCGGTAGACCAGCGGGCGCTTCTGGGATGAAGGACCTACAGACTCAGCTCTCACCACATCAGCGCCGAAGACCTGCCACCTCATCCGAACAGAGGCGGGACAGTGACAGAAGAAGTGCTCTGCCAGGTCTCGGCGGAGTATCACAATGGACCAGCAATGGGTCTAAGTGTTCTGGCAATATCGCTGGCAAGCCAATAGCCTTACCTAGCCTAAGTGTTTGGCAAAGGTGTAGTGGCCCGTTATTACGCAGGTAAGTCGTCTGACGTTTGGGAGCAAACGCTTGACCTGTCTGCAAACATTCTGAAGAGTTAAGCCATCTCCGATTGTGCTCTCGAGAGGCCCAACCGGTAATGGGAGCCCTAACCACAGACACAAGTAGTCCGAACGCACATTCAGATCCGGAGATAATTTAGTCTAATCATTGTCAAGCAAGTTCATCGGCAATCTCATTTACAGCGATTCCTTGGTGTCCTGGGACCCAGATGAGTTTCAGTGAATTTTGACTGTGAATCAAAGTCAGAGATAATTTTCATTCCTGAACTATCTTCGAAGTGGTTAAAGGGTTGAGTATGATAAGTCCTTAAGCACAATCGTCGAAGCCTTCAATGGTTTTGGAGCCATCCGTGAAGATACGACCAGATTCCTCCCCTAAATTTATTTTCCTGTATTTCATTTCTAGTCACCTTGTATTTATCAGCTTAACATTTGTTCGAATTTAATATTTTAATATGCGAGCTCAATCTCATTCGAAGGGCACAGCAATAAAAACGAAACTTTAAGCTCTGCAAATCCATAAATATAATAATTCAACAGGTAAAATTCATTCTTCCTTTCTGACCCGTGGGAGTACACATATTTTAACAAAAATACTCTGAATCATCTAAACTCAAATACTACTCGCCGAGTTAAAAGCAGCATTTATAAACGAATACCACAACGTTCCTACAGAGAGAGATATCCCAAGGTAGGGGCAAAAAACAACAAACGTTTCCAGCTCACTCGACTGCCCAAGGCAAGGTAGCCGCAAGAGATAAAAAAGATTCTTCACAATAAATGATACAAATATAGTACTTCTCAAATTAAATTTCTTTGAAAGAGAAAAGTAGTTTGATGACAAAAGTAGACAGCGTATTTGTGATAAAGAAGTAAGAAAAGAGCTCGAAAGCGACAAGGAGTTGAACATTGTTCTAAATTGCTATTCTAATCCCATAACATTTAAGTTTCATCTTTAAAGGTCATCCACATAACAAAAGTAATAAAAAAGCACTATCTGCTAAAAGCAAAACAGAACGTCAGCAGGGCAGCTTTTCGTCGAAAAGCAAATCCATCTTCGTTGGGGGTCATTGAATTAAAAATCATTTAAAGATTATATTTCTTGTTAAAACAAACTAAGACAGTGCTAAGGTCAGCAACCAGTTAACTGGGTTAGGGTTAAGTTCAAAGAAGTGTAGGAGTCTCCAAGGTTTATTCGATCACGATCTTGATGCGAGAAGATGATATAGTCTAGCATTCATTTTTTTTTTCATGAGAAAGAAACACAACAAAAATAAACACCTGCCGACAGAGTTCGAGTCGAGAGAACAAAGCAGACTAACAAACACGTGATGTTCAATTCTGAGTACTTTCAAACCAGATTGCCAGAAAGGCAATATATCATAAATTGCCTTCATCACTTTATACCAACTGTAGATAGATAGATTGTTGAAATATGTACCTGCTGGTGTATATGAATTAAACCATATAAGATTTAAGTGTGAAGTCAACGATATGCTTCAGTGATTCAAAAAATTAGCGACGATGGAGTATTACTTCATGCAGAAAAAAAAAACGATATATCTATGCATATACAGCGGTAAAACAGGTATAAATTAATGGTACGTAGACAGACTGTTCTCCACTTGATCTTAGTAAAGGAATTTAATCAAAGATTGCACGTGAATGGAGCATTGTACTAATAAGGAAGTTTTCTTTTTATAAGAATACTATGATTAGAGTAACATTTGCTGTAACATATATCTTAACTAACTAATAAACTCGTTCGATTCGTGTGATTTCTTCAATCTGCTACTGGAGAAGGCTTTTATAAACACGAAAGACACTAATGCCGATTATGGAATCTGCCGGATCGACTGCGGAGGGAGTAACTCACATCCGCAATCGAAGTTCAACCCTATTATGGAATCCGTCGGATGAACTACATTATCGGTCCGCAAAACTTCCCTATCGACCCCTTCTGTAATCAGCTGTTTGCAGTCAATTTTGATTGTTTGGTTCAATTGCTCCGAAGAATAGTTATTTACGGACTGAATTAAAGTATATTATGGAGTCAAGTGCCCTTTTAATGTATTCAGAAGATCAAGAAAATTATTCCCAAGATATTCGATGTAAAATTAGAAGTAGGGCGAAGGAAATTTAAATGAAGTAGAAGTTCTTTTGTAATCAACCTTCTTTCAGATTTGTAAAATGATTCAGGATTGAGATATGTATGTTGTCTTGACGAAAATACTGCCACCTGTGTTAAGATCCACATCCTTGTTTCCGGAACATAAATCCGCAGCATGTTTAAGATTCATGGATGAGAATGGATATCGCACCAGAACGGTTGACAGTTGTTTCAGTTGTTCTTTGTTCTTTCCGAGTGTAGCTATTAGAAGAATATTTCTGTCCAATAGAAATAAATTAAAGCGTGAGCAAAAAAACAGGAAGCAAATTATATTTGTATGAATCAAGGATAATCATCATCTGTTTCTTGTTCTAAAATTTACTTCCGTTGTAACCACACATCCTTTTTTCCTCCAAATCCGCAACTCATTTGGTTCGGATTGAAAACGTCACAAAAAGTATGAAGTGCGAATGAGTTGCGTTTTCTATAATACCATTTTTTTCGCACTACTTCACCGACATCCGCTCCCTTTCTGGTTTGCGTTTTCTATAATATGAACATATGCGGATGCGAAAATTTTCCCTCCGCAGTTGATCCGCCGGATTCCATAATCGGCATGACTGTCTTCTATAAGTCAATACAACTTTTAGTTTACATCGACGGCACCGATATCTAAGCGTCTTTTCAAAAGGCTTATCAGGCGATTAAAGAAAAGGCGAAACGAGCAATCGTGCAGGAATCGCACCGTATCACGCCTCATTACTTTCGTAATCTACAATACGACTTGAAGGCAGTAAAGGATTTTGTTCCACTTAATTTGAACGAGGAAGAACAAGAATGCCGTACCCTCGACTTGGATGAGGCCAAGAAAGCGATACATACACTGAAGTCGAATAAAGCCGCTGGGAATGATGGACTATTTTAAGCCACTAAAGATGATCTGGTTGGGCGCATGCACAAGCTTACTGCACAAGTTCGATCCCCTTTGATTGCACCAACTATCGAAGGATCAGTGTTCTTAACATTGCATACAACATCCTCTTTACCGTTTTTTGTGACCGTCTGAGACCATTCGTGAATAATCTGATATGATATCTGAAATCTCAAGGAGCTCGTTAACAGTGAGCCCGGGGAAATCCACCACATCAACAAAGACATACTACGGCAGATCCTCGAAAAAGCTCAAGATATGTAAATCGACGCCCACCACCTATTCGCTGATTTTAAGGCCGTATATGACAGTACATAGAGACGAGCTATACAGCGCCACCATTGTTTTGACATCCGATGGAGAACAGCCGCTGCTACATCAAGGTCGGTAAAGAATTCATCGAGACTTTCAATGTCAATAAAAGCTTGAGACACTCAATTGACTTTTTCAATATCATACTTTAAAGGATCGTGTGAAAGGCAAACGTCAACCCGAAGCACGGTCTTCCAAAAGTTCACTCAAATGCTTGCTTACTCGAAGGACTTTGGGTGATTGGGCGAACAGAGCGCTCCGTGAATGAGGCTGTCCAGGCCAAAACAACATCGACGGCTCGAACAGAGCTTGAAACTTTGAAGTAGTCAAGGACTTCGTCCACGTCTACGAACTGTTTGGGCTGTACACTAACATAAACTTGACATTGGGACAATGCAACAGAGAACGTCCTCGAATGAGATGACGCACGCAAGAGAGCCAATTAGCGAAAGATCGTGCTGACTATGGACAAAAAAGATGAACGAATTTTGACTATTTACACCGGGCCAAACGAGAGGTTCACGATCGACATCTTAGTGGATCTAGTAGTATCTGAAGTAGAATCGCCCTTGGCAACCATGTAATATTCAGATTTGCTCATGTCAAGGAGCAGTCAGAAAATTGTATGCAAAACAACAAAGCTGTTCTTGGTGCATGGCGGAGAAGACAAAATGGCGAACACTAATAGTTCCTCCAAGATATGGATTCTAGCTGAAAGTCAAATTCGTCGACTACACTGGTTTAGTCACATCGAACACATGGACACTGATATTCCAGTAAGGATTAACTTCGATTGCGAGCCTTCTTGTTCGAGAAGGAGAGATAGAGCGATCCGCCGCAAGACAGCTAGCTTTTCGTGAATGGATTGGCGTTTCTTATACCCTTCATCAGTCGAAGAACTGACAACTGACAAGTAAGTACGAACATCTGCCGCATGACACAATTTAATATATGTCAGAGTGATATGCGCATGAGAAGGAACCACAATTCATCTATATGGTATTTGTTCGGTTAGAGATGTCAAATGATCTGCAAATCATTTCATATCTTTTTGAATACCAAGCGACCTTGATTGTTTGATTAATAATAACCACATCCACTCATCACGAAACCCAAATAATGCCTCAGGCTAATACGAATTTATGAAACCAACTACTAACACCCTTCACTTTATGCTCACGCCTCAATTATGAAATCCTCTTCAGCTCTCTCAAAACTTTCATGCGATTCAATAGGAATTCCTGCTCTTTGAGGAAAGTTAATATTATGTAACCGGCACGCTTCCCACTTAGCAAGCCCAACAATCGCCTTCACATTTAAATATGTTTCCGCCAAGGCAATTAGGCACAAGTCTGTGTGTGGTCAGTTAAACAAAAAAGGAAATGTGTGTTCAAATGAACAAATTCTGCCTGCACTTAGTGAGTTGTTAACTTAATTCATGTCTACTCAATCATATCGAAATGGAAGAGCTTTTCCGACCACATAAACATGTTTTGGGTGAAGAAAGATACCACTCACTGGCATGACCTAAGAACCGAGAAATTACAACCAACCTCACCGTGGGTTAATTGTTACATATTTTTAATGTGCGCACAAGAATGACTTAATGTGGCAGCCAACCTTTGGATAAGGTCAAAACCATATTAACTGTATCAGCAGTTGCGGTTAATTAGATCAGCAGCACATCATTTAAATTGAAACAACGATCGTGTGCGACTATGAGAGGTCCACGTTTGGTTGGTTTGAGGAGGAAATCATTCAACTCTCCCTGCTAATTATGGGAATCAGTAGATTTGTGTTATGTGTGTATGTTGTCAACATGTGAACGAATGGAAGACTAAACAACAAACGTTGGACGTTGAATTGATGGAATTATGGATACGGTGATTGGTCTACTAAGAGATTTATATATTTCCATGCTCCAGAAGAGGCCATGAAACGAAAGAGTTTGCATATTCAGACACATAATTAATGCATGGAGGATCAGAATTTAGCCACACTTTGAGAAGGATTGTTTCATATAGAACTGAATCTTAGGTACTGATCGAAAGGTTGATGAATGATGATAAGCCCAGTAATGTTCAATTAAAAAGAAGAATGTAAAGATAGTCCCAACAAGTGGGTCTCTGCATACAGGCCTATTGCCGCACAAAATCCGCAGATGAGCTCGAGAGGACTGTCCCGGAATATAAGTTGATTGGTTCCGAACCGTACTGTAATGCCAATTGGGCAGCAGCTACAACCCTGATTAACGAATGAAAAAAAATAAATTGTACCAACTCGGAAAGTGTTACGCAATTTATCCAGGCCTTATTCCTATAAGGAAATTCATCTATCCCAACAATATCATAAGAATGCTAACGAGCCTTCTCACTGGCCGCACCTGGTATGCACTAAGAAGCTACTCAGGATGGTAGTCGTAGCGCTAACTGTACACAGTCATGACTAGGTATCATGAAAACAAAATGGCACTTGTATACCCATGACTACATCTGCAGAGACTGTGGCGACGAGCAAAAAAGAGATGACTCGTCACTGCCTCGGTCACTAGCGAATCATCTGCGGGTTAAGGTTTAGAACGCCGAGAGAATATTTCTTCCAAGACCTTAACGAACTACGCAAGGTGCTATTAAATTCTATTAACAAGTTTCTCAAGGCATGCGGCTGGTTGGACACTGACCAGACAGGACGAGTAACGTAAATGAAGCTGGGTACTAGTATCGAGAGGAGAGGAACACGTTTCGCATTGGGTCAAGAGTGAAGAAAAAGTGTGATGACATTCGGCTCGTCGACCCACGATTCTAACCTCCTGGCCACTGCGGACTGAATAACCACAAAAATATATGTCCAGACCAGGTTTGTCGGTTTTGTCTCGATGAGGATAAGACATCCGAGCACGTTTTGTGTGAATGGTTGCGGTTAATCTGATTAAGGAAACGTATCTACTTGTTGCTCCACTAATCACCTACTGTCTTTCACAAGGTAGGTAGCACGTTTTTTGGCTTAACTTCATCACTTTAATACAATAGGTGTCGTTGCCTTGATGACATGGGTTGTACAAGCGAACAAAATAACATTTAAAAACTCCTAGGGTGTTCATAACGACAAGAATTATGGCATTTGTCATGATTAAGCTAATACGATTTATGTTCCACTACTTACCGGTTTGCACGGTTCGAAAACTAAATCCTAAGATCAGCTAAGTATAATTTAACATAAGCCTAAGAAATAGTGTATCATAAGACTTTAAGTTGTACTTGAATAACAGTCACTTAAATCTAAGCAAAAAGATTCCATTCGCAATATTGCTGCTCGGAACCAGAATTTATCCATAAAACGAATACGTTCAGGAGCTCACAGTAGGGTGGACAAATCCTTGGCTATATGGTTCAAAGATATGCGATCAAAACCCGCTATAATTAGTGGACCTATGTTGATGGACAAGGCAATTTTTTTTCTGTATTGCTCAACGTCGATTTTGGGCCAACAAATGGATGGCTTAACCGATGGAAAAAGAGAGAAAACATTAGTTTCAAGAGATTTCATGGAGAAAAAAATTCTGCCGATTCTCATGCTGCTAATGGTTGGTTGAATAATATTTTGCCAGTCTATCTTCAACGATATGATGCCGATGATATTTACAATGCCGATGAATCCGGATTAATGTTCAAGGCACTGCCAACAGGAACGTTGACTAACCGATTAGAAAAACCTTCATCCTTGAAATTGCCAAAGGACCGCATTACCATCCTTTTCATCGCTACTGCGAACTTTGTGGCAGACAAAAATGTAAGACTTTTTCAAGCCAAAATAGACTGACTAGTTTATGTGCAATTGAATTTTTTCTTACTTGATGCTACTTTATACATACTAGGTATATGAATTCTGTTGTTATGTTGTGTCAGTTTTTTTTAATAAATGGATTATTTTCTTTTGTTAACTTGTTCAACTTGTCTGTATTTATAGAAAAAATTCTTGACGTTTGCCTTAATGAATTTTTTCGTTAAAATGAAATCTTTATTCACTTATCCGAGGTCCGCTTTAATGCAAAACCCGGTTAATTTAAATGAACAATCTGGTTTTTTGTCATTTCCTTTAAGCGGGTTCGACTGTTTATATTATTATTAGGTACGGTTTACCGAAATTATTTGAACATTTATACACTTCAACTACTTCCCGTATAAAAGTTGCACGTGACTGGAACTTATTTGGAGAACATTGATGATTTGGAAGCAATGAACTTTACAACAGACAGCTATCGAAATTGCAAGCGTCAAGAAACATTTAACTTGTAAATAGCTTATTTTCTATCTGTGATCGGCGCCATCCATGGAACAGACATTAAAATTCACATTCGCGCATGAAAAACATCAAATATGCCTTTGTGAACGACTGGATTATAGTTGAACTCAACTAATATTTACGATAAACTAAGAATAGCTAAAGTTCAACTTAAGGTTTAAGTGCTACTTGGCTATGATGCAAATTTATGAGCAGTATTGGCAAACGTTTTAGCTGTCGTTTCTTGATTCTGTTAAGCGCATGACAAGCAAGCGGCAGTGCTATTAAAGCTGTCTCCATATTAGCAATAAATAATGCAAAGTCTGTTAATATTTCTATTTATTCTTGTAAAACATGTACGAATCTACAGAATCAAAAATATTCTCATGACTAAGGCATTATATTCGCAAAAAAATTTGGGATATGATTCACTCCACTAGTCTAGTATACAACATGTGTGCCTAGACTGATCACGTCTGGTCAATAAATGAAAAGTAGCATTACGTAATTTGTTCCCACGCGATATCCATCTCTTCAATTCTTTTCAATGTTGTCTTCCGGATGCATACATAGCGTGCATAGCATGTCAATCTTGGCAACAATCACCCTTCATTTGTCAGTTCTTAATATTGATTGTATCGAATCGATGTTGTAAAATTGTACGATCTATTAAGCAATTAAAGACTGTTAAATAACAAATTATTGTAGGAGGTCGCTTGTTTTTTTTATATCGAAACTATTTCACAAGCTCTTTGTTTTTACTGCCAACTCAGGAGGATTTGGTAGGTTAGGTTAAAGTGGCTGTCTGCAGATAGTAATCAAACTTAAGTCAATTTACTTCACTTTGCTATTGATGATTCCAAGTGCCACTTAACACGAAGTAGCCCAGCTGCTTATATCATTCAGTTCGCTGAGGTCATTGAAAAAGCAGGGTCCAGCGTTTGAGTTTCTAGGAATAGCCTTCTCCTATGAAGCATGTAAACTTTGCTAAGTTCCGTGGCCTTGTGGGTCTACGCGTCGGTTCTAGGTTTGAGTCTTGGAATGCAGATAAGTAAATAGTAGATATTCACGACCCTACTTCTTTCGAATCACGGAGAATGCTCAAAGAAACTGTCTATCTAGAAAAAAACTAGCCTTCTCAAACTTTCCCGTTTGTAATCGAAGTAAGAAACCGTATGTCATGTACACCACGAATGATTGCTGAGAAGCTGGGCTTTGGTCCTCTAGGGGATGTTGCGCCAATCATAAATGTATTAAATGAGACTCGCTAGAAAGCGGAACTAAACTGTACGTAGCCTGGCATCATGAGGGAATATCAAAACGCACAATACGAGTGGTTTGATATACATCTGCAATAAATATACCAGCCACTATGCAGGATGCGGCTCTAAATTGGACTTTCATTAGGAATCACTTTCAACGTGTTCGTGGTCAATATTTACATGTAAGTAATCTTTAATAAGTGGTGGTTGTTCTGGATATGTGCGTCAACCCCAACGCACTTGAACCACGACGCCGTAAGTTCGATCCCTGGTCTATGCGACAAAAAATAATTTTCAAGGCGCCACCTCTTTCGAAACACTGAGAATGCTCAAAGGGTATTTCCTCTCTTGAAAAGGCTTCTCAAATTTAGCCATTCGGAGTCGAAATAAAACTGTAAGTCCCTTCGAATCGTGAGAGAACCATAGCACGCACAATACGAGCGGTTGGCCCGTTACGGGCTGTAGCGTCACCCATATGATTATTACTATATTAATCTATAATAAGTACTCGCAAAACTGTCAGTCGATGAAAACTTTTGTGGCATAGGTACTTGCTTAGCTATCTTTAGGTTACAGCTCAACATTCTTAATGGGAAACAGGTCTTCTTCTCTTCTTGATTGGCGCTACAGTCCGGGGTGGACCTGGGCCTCAACCAACATGCCTCTCCAGCCAGCACGATCTTTCGCCAGCTGCCTCAGTTGCGCACACCAAGTTGGTTGAGGTCCTTTTTAACTTGTGTGCGCCATCTAGTGCGACGACGTCCTCTGTTGCGCTGTCCCAATGGCTCGGTGTCGAAGACTCTTCGGGCCGGAGCTGTGGTGTCCATCCGCTCTACATGACCTAGCCATCTTAAGCGTTGGATCCGAAGACGCTTAACTAGCTGCATGCCGCTGTACAGCCCGTATAGTTCGTAGTTGAACCTTCTCCTCCCAACGCCATCAACGCAAACAGGGCCAAAGATCGTACGCAGAACTTTTCTCTCAAAACAACCAAGAGCTCCTTCATCCGCTTTCAATAGCGTCCATGTCTCTGCGCCATAGAGCAGGACTGGGATGATCAGGGTTTTATACAAGCTCAATTTGGTGTTTCGAGAGATGGCTCTGTTACTCAATTGCCTCTTGAGCCCAAAGAAACAGCGATTGGCAAGAGTAATTCTGCGCTTGATCTCGGTACTGGGTAATGGGAAACAGGTACCACATGCCAAATTTCCAAGCAAATCTAGTCCAACCTTGATCCGACAGCCTGATCATCCTCAAAAAAATGCAAAATTAGTACTGCACTGGGTTTAATTACCAGACCTTCACGTAATAAGACTGGGTCTATTCTGATATGACTGCTGCAGAAGCTGCCTAGATAAAGAAGAGAAGGACAATCTGCAACTCCTCCTCTGCAGCTGTTCTGCACTCTCCTCCATCAGGAAAGGCGCACTAGGCTAAACCTTGTTCGACAATCTAAACGACCTCAGCAAGACAAGAGTAGAACTAATTTTGGAGTTCTTTCTGGCTGCCATAGAAAATACGCTAATCCACGTGGCAGTACAAAGTAGGCATACTTTGGCCTAGCTGCACTTTATAAAGCCACTCAAACCTAACCTAAATAACAAGCACTGATTTATCGATTCCAATAAACAAGCTTGCAATTTTCCTGTATTTTATTCCGCAATTCCAAGCCAAACGCTTTAAAAGTCAGCCTTTACGATCAGTTGTGAAGTAAACGGAAATCAATTGAACAGTTGTGCTTGTGACTAATCAAAAGTTTTCAAGTGCATAGTATTGTAGGACAACGCACTTCATGAATCTTGAATTGCCGCCTTCTACCGCGTGGTATCTGCCATCTAACGATCGTGAGGTACAAATTGACCATGATAAAATGCGTACTCTCGCCTTGAAGCTCGCACGGTTACCTCCAACAAAAGGTTATGTGAGCAAAATTCACAAATAACAAAACACTCTTCAAGTTTATGAAGAAGATGTAAACCTTACTTTTAGCTTTAACGTCTATAAATGTATGACAAAGGCCACCTGTTTTATAGATGTACACGTGTTAGGATCGAATTAGATATAATCACTTAATTAGTTCAAATAATAGATATGTATGTAAGACATGTGTCGCGAGAAAATACAAAGTTTTACTCCTCGAATCGGTCCTAATTTCTTTCAAATTAACCAAGTTCGAGCGCGGATATTTTTTGGGAAATAAAATCATTTCGTAACCACACATGTGAATCAAGCTTTAATAGAATGCATATTACATCACTCATACACCGAAATGCAATAAACCAATCGGTGTTCCAATAAATTACTTCCGCCTTTGAGAGAGAGAGATATTTTGTTGTTTTTTTTTTTCTGTTCACCCTCGATACCCAACGGCTATTAATAAAATTCAACATTTTGTGAAAAATTGTTGGTCTCCTCAATGCATTTTTCTCTTCACTCATAACTCTGTGGCTTTATTTGTGATTTTTTTCCTTCTTCTTTTTTTATTGCTTAATTGATGTGAGATACTCTTGCTTTGCCTTGCCTCTGGAAAACAAACATAATCAAAAATAAATCTATTATCCATTTTTCTGTAGATTTAAATTGATTGATTGTCAAGTGGAATGGAAACTTCTGAATTATGAGAATTAATTTTCAAAAAAAAAACTTGACTCTCTGCGGCTTAAAATAAAATATGTGTTGCAACATAAAATGCACGAAAATAATCTTAAGTGAAACTTTGGTAGGGGAAGAAATGGTGTCGTATACGTAATAAAGTTTACAGCGTTCGTTGTTGTTGCTTTGATCAATACAGAACTTCTTTAATTTTTTTCTCTCTGTGAAACATTCAAACGAAAAGGATTCATTGAAAGTATTCGGAGAGGGAATAATCAATGACACTTAAGAAAATCCCAAAAGATGCAAATTTAAGATCAAAGATCAGCTGCCTAATGGATACGTTGTGGTTAGTTTTCGAAATATTTTCCACTGAGTGCCTCTATAAGTGCATGTAAGCTTACGAAGCACTTAGGTCATAAGCATATTAACCTACAAAAAAGTTAAAATATGAAAGTACCGTGTGCACGAGCTTTGAAAAATGTCTTGACAGTGGGTAGAAAGATAAGAAGCAAAATAACAAAGACGACTTTAGAGAATAAATGCAATAAAAACGAGGGCTAAGCCAGCACGAGTCACAAACTGTGGTTTAGAAGAAGATGAAGCGGATATTATTAAATGGTAGGTCATCATGCTTAGCCATATTAGATACCATATGCTTAGTATCAGAAATCGTTTATCTTTTGAATATTTTGTGCATCCAATTGAACTGGAGTAAACATATATTGAATAATCATGTTTATGGAGCATTCTTCTTCTAGAACCAGAGCCTCGGTCAACAATCCTTTTCAGCTGGCACGATCCGTGGCCAGCTGCCTCCAATTTCGCACTTCAAGTTGATTAAGTCAAGTTGGTACAATTGAGTGCGCCATCGGGTTCATGGTCGTCCTCTATTGCGTTGTCCCACTGGTTCGGAGTCGATGACTCTTCGGGCTGTAGCAGTGTTGTCCATGCGCTCAACATGGCCTAGCAATCTTAGGCGTTGAGTCCGTCGACGCCTGACTAGACTCATGTCGCTGTACAGCGCGTACAATTCGTGGTTGAATCTTCTTCTCCAGAAACCTTCAACGCAAACAGGACCAAAGATTGTTTGTGGATGAACAAAAATGAAATCATGGAATAGTCCCAGCCTCGCTACTACTTGAAAAATAAAATTCTTTCGACTGGTGAGAGAATATTTGCCATTAAGGAGTCAACACTAGACAATTTCTTAACAAAATACTTTTGTTGTTAAATATATTGTTATTTATGTATATACATGATTTACGGAACTTTGGATTAGTCCATCTCGACGATTTTCACATTAATGTCGACACACGTCTTGCCTCTATAAGAGCAACTGTTCCAAAAACCTAGCTCAATATCTGCTACTTTTTGTGTTTCTTATTTGTCTACGCTCCTTCTGCATCGTTATTCCTGCCGTTATTTGACAGTTTATTAGAGGTTAAAAGAATGGATACCAAGCGTTTCCAATTTATTCAATTCCATTGTTCCCAATATTAGCCTTCCGAATGAAGACATACATTTTCAGCTCGATCCTTCAACATATGTTTACAATCAGCGACAGAAAATAATATTCCACTAGAAGACATTTTAACACCAAAATAAAAGAGTGGGCAGTTTTAATATTGAATCCAAAAGACTTAATCTAAAATATCCAATTTCCTCAAAAAACGCATAATTCTCACTATGTGAAGTCAATCTTTGTATGTAAGTTAGGTTAGATAGCAGTGGCTGACTGCTAAGGACAGTTTCACTTAGGCCAGGGTAGATCCATTGTGATACCACGCGGATCGACTTCTCCTAACGCTGGAACCAGTTGGTGCTTCTAGTGAACCGATTTAGCTGGCCAATGCTGGCACTTTCTATCTCGTTACGGCCGCTGAAGTAGTAGGCTCCTAGGTGCAGGAACCTATGATGGGCAAGAGCACTGCAGGATCAGAGTAGGTGATGAGTATTTTCTTTCTCCTCTTCATCCATGCAGATTCTGCAAAAATCATTATATGCGGCACCCATCCTGGGAGCATGAGTGCCAATTGCACAGTGCCCTGTTATGACTCCAATGAGGGTCCTTAATGAGTGCGTGCTGTGTCTAAGTAGACTGAGTGACCGTTTTAGGTTAAGTGATGGCCAGATTTCTTTTGTTTTAAGGCAGGGGCTGCCTTTTAGCCATTTGTCATTGGTGGTGGTTTTAAATGTATGAATCTTTAAAAGATGATAGGCTGTAGCGATCGGCATGGAAGGTGGTACGCATTGTATGTAAATTTTCCAAAATTCATCCCTATCGTGGAATACGGCGTATCTGAAAATCACTTCACTCACTCGATTCACTTTCACTTGCCATATGTCGAAAACAGCGGCCAGACCACCATACTATTCTACTTCGTACTCGCAAAACAGATGTGTGGTGATAAGTGACAGCAATTAATGCTGGAAAACATGTCAAATTTAAATTCAACAACCTAAAAACATCGGCGAAAAAAGAAAAATGAGAGTATGGGCTTTTGATAATGAGAACGAATTAGATTCCAACAGAAAAAGGCGAACTACAAGATTTAATGTAGAGTTTTTTTAAAATTCAAGCTCTATTAAGGGTTACTTAATTTTTTGTTGAAGCCTACGGCAGCGTATTCATATCTTGTGGCTGTCTTTAAAACGAAGATTAATACGAGCTTGAAGTCACTTTCACTGTTTTCTTCGCAACAAACTCCCAGATACGAAAAAATTTGATGCGTTTGGGAAATGTCAAAGTTTCTATGGAGAGTGTTAATTCGGGCGTTCAAAACGAATTCACCTTACAGACAAGTGAACAATTCACTTGGAATGTATTCAACATTCCAAAGTTAGGAATTTTAGTGAAATGTTCCCCACGTGGGGGATTATTGACTTGCGTTTCCTTCAAAAATGTGTCTATTGTCATATCATGCCGTTAAACCGTCTTATTTAAATATAGTGAACCGGTAAGTGCAACAACCCCTTCTATTAGTTTCGCATATCGAGTATATAAAACAACTTAAATACGGATAATACAGAGCTTATTGAAGGATTCAACGTGAAATTTTGTTAAGAAGGTTAAGAGTGGAGAATAAAGGTGAATATAACTGACAGCTGAACAGGTTAGGTACCTTCGCATAGTTAAAATGATTGAGTCTTTTGACGATCTTAACATAATGAACACCAGCGCTCTTTTGTATATTCAATGAGGTGATACTCCACTATGCATGATTATTTCTAATGATTTATCTTTAGAGCTCTCGGGTAATTGTTGGTGAGCATTCAAATACAGACGTTTGAATCGTGATATCGCAGATCTCTGTTTCCTATTCAGTCTAGGATGGTGTTGTTTGTTTTTAAAGAATAGGATGGGACGATACAAGACCAACAAATGCTTCTTTTTTTTTGAAGGTTTTTTTTGAAATTTATAATGGCACTGTGCTATGCAAAATACAACAGAAGCCTGTAAACTATCGACCCCCTTCTGTCCTCGTCCATGGTGAATTTTATTTCAAGATCAGCTCCCACAGCCTTCTTGATTAAGACATTTTTCGGCCATTATTTCAGGAACAACAGGGTTCTGTAGGCCATCATACTGGAAGAGGTGCGACATTTACAGCGCGAATAACTGAAGACGACATGGAATCAGTGCGGCAGAGCGTTGCAAATTATACATCTTACCAAACTCGTTGCCGATCAGGCCAGTTGGGCGAATTTAGAACGAAATTGTGAATGGAAAATTGCAAAACTGCTAACAGTGGTTGATACAAATTCCCATAAAATGTATTTAAATAAATTGTTAAACAATTGATCGAGCTTATTTAAGATTGACATGCTGTTCTCCTGACAGCCCATCCTATTTACATACAATCCTTAAATTGATCAGAATGGGACAAGCATTGGCATTTATCTTTTTCCACCGTATTAATGCAGTCCCAAAAGTGTTTTTATAATGACTTCCGTTCCAAACCTATAGCCGTGCATAAATAACCATCTTTCACTTTAAGATGCGACTGTTTTAACAACCCACACATTGAGTGTGGCAAATCAAGGAAGACTCAGACTCCGAACACAAAAACCACTGTGTGTGCTTATTCGCAGACAGATGACAAGTTCAAACAACAAATCGGTCAAATTAAGGCGAGTCACGGCGCCCCCGCAATATTCCAATGACCTGACCTTCAGTCGCAAAAAGCACAAACAAAGCCTCACATGAATTCCGAATGTTTTAGCTTGTCTGACATAATTCAAACTCAACACTTTTTCCTCTTGGTTTTTTTGTTCATTGTTTACCACGACGTATTTCCAGCATTACATCATCCTTCCTGCTAAAACTCTATGGTGTCCCATAACATTCAACAAATTAACGTTGGTCTGGTCGAATGAAATCCACTGAGACACTCCCAGTTAGAAAAAAAAGAAGTTAAAGCTATAAAACACTTGTAAGAGTAACAAAACACTTTCAATGCCCTTTCTTCAATTAGACATATCTCAAGAAACAATTTTATTCTGTTCAATTCAATTGAACTTTCACTTAATACTGGCAGTGAGCGCTGTACGATGAGAAAGGGCCACACCGAGGGCAACACTCTTCACTTTCACTGATTAAACACTTCTGCGATTTTCATTGATGTAACTGACATTACCGCCGACGTCAGCTATAGGGTTTTGTAAGGAAGTGATCCGGTACGAAAGCAAAACAAAACAATACAGCCCAGCCAAACTTGGGCGTTGTTATACCGCGCTTCTAAGCACAAACCGCACAGACCGTTGCACCGTCGTAGGAGAGCGTCCACTCGGCGACTGAAACGCGCAACTCATTCGACAGATGAACACAGAATCAACTACAACACAACTAAAAGTATCATTCAAGTGAATAGAGATAGATATTGTGGCTTCTTGAGACGGTTGCCGAGGGCTAGCATATAGACACACTGCTTGCTTGCTCTGATTACTTTACTCACTGTGGCTGCCTAGAGTAGTTTGCCCCATTGACAGAACATTAAATTATTTCTTTTAGATGTTTAAGAAACTTTTTTTTTTTTTTCTCATACCACAAATTATATACAGTTCATTGGTGTATAGTAAACAAACCAGAGGAAGTGGCAGACGACCACAATCGAGCGACTTAGTGCCATTTGTATGCTAATCTCCTCTCATTCGAATACTTTTCCACCGCAGCGGCTACGCTTCACACGAAAGGGGGAAATTTCTCTCTTAAAGCCCACAGAAGCATGCTTTTTCCCATTTATGATCAATTCGATTGTTGTGAGTGAATATTTTAGACGCATCGCCGAGATGCACAGTCAGAGTCGCGTGTGCTTTGGAGATTAACTGCGGCTGCCGGTTGCGACTGTTTAACGCTGAGGTGCAATGGCCATCAGATGAAGTTAACTCCGGTGCAACCTTTTGAGTTGCTGAATACTTGAATATTCAAGTAGCTTAACATAGTTACTTGACGGAGAGGGCTTTCGTTTGATATTTGAAGGGAGCGCAACAGTGTGGTGTACAAAATGAAAGAAAACCAATTTAATGCATGATTGCTATTTTTACTACTCATTAGGCCTTATATTGAGTGTAGTTCTCGCCTCGGAAAGAAGCACTGAAAACATTGGGCGGTGACTATGGATTTTGAGTGGACTTTTTAAAGCGTGCCTTAGTTGATCCAGTAGATTATGCTGTTCAAATGAACTTGAGAGGCTTAATTATTAATCGGATGAGATGTTTCTTTAATAGCCGTGTTTTTTTGACTTCTCAGTACTCAGCCCAGTAAGATTTTACACGTGAGGCAACAACAAAACAACTTACTGGGTAGAAACTACTCAGTAAAATGTCACTGTCATTACTGACCAGGACGCATTGAAAAATCTCATTCAGAGATGACGACAGAGGAACCTATTTGTTTATTAAAAGTTGGTATCAATCGATTATTTCACACTTGATGTTACTTGTGCAAATTTATAAAATATCAAATCATATTATCATATTACTTGTGTGGCTATCCATTATTTGTGTATTTTCTTTGTTTTTGAGAATTAAATTTCGCTTATTTTTGACATTAGGGTATTTATACATCTAATGCAATGTACGTAAACACACGTACCAACTTTTGAGAGCAAATTTTAACTCACTATTGAGAATCATTACTGAGCTCAGTACTGAGTAGTCAAAAAAAACACGCCTAATATCTGATCAACCATAAAGTTCTTAAGGAGTGCCGCCCACTGCATGCAGAGCATAGAAAGCGCCAAATTATATTGGCGAAGTTTTCCATAAGTATGACCAATGAACATGGTTCAGTGATGTATCTGAAATTTCTTCTTCTCCGGCAACGATTATTTTGCCTGTGCAAGTAGGCTTAAAACATGCACTTGTTTGCGTGGCTTCTTCTACTTGTGGAGTCACCTGCAAATATAGCTAATTCACTCCAGTTTTCGCCTCCTCACATTTCGCTTAATGAGTAGCAAAACTTTTTTATAAAC
Organism: Eristalis arbustorum; assembly: GCA_916610145.1. Taxonomy (NCBI): domain Eukaryota; kingdom Metazoa; phylum Arthropoda; class Insecta; order Diptera; family Syrphidae; genus Eristalis; species Eristalis arbustorum. The sequence goes on along the minus strand of OU744317.1, from coordinate 61,808,518 downwards.
GCCGTCGTATGTTTATGTGTCACAAAACGCGATACTAATAATAATAAAAAAACACAACATGCTTGTTGTGTTTTTCACAAAAAAAAGATTCCTTTCACTTTCCAGCAAATATTTTGTAAACATTCCAACGAAGTACCATCACTTGTAACTCAGTTTAATTGAACATAGTTGAGTTTAACAAACACACGAGAAATCATAATTAACGCAACTAATTTTAAGCCGAGAATCCACTCCAAGTCAACAATGAATACTGCCCCACCTGCATTCCGCGAGTTGATCACTCCGCGCACCATGCTTGCTAAAAAAAAAATTCACCCAACAAATACAAATGCAGCGATCAGGTTTTACTTGTTCGCAAGTGGGCAACCTGCGCGACTCTGAGTTGGTTGACTGTTGTATTAGACACAAGCTTATGTTAAGCTACAGATTCTAGGAAATACGCAGTTAAGAGATTTGCATTGAATCAGTACCTGCTGGTGGGATGGACTCTGTAAGTAGGAGTTCAAGCGCAAGTGCATTGTGCAAATGGGATGGTTTTCGTTAGTAAGTCACTTAATAGTTTATCCTCGGACATTGTGGGGGTGTTACATCTTGACATGCATGGATGTGTATGAATTAACAAACCAATGTGTGTTATTGTCACTGCAATGGGTTGTTAGCGGCACGGTGACTATATAATTAGCGATACTTATGCGTATACGTATAATTATAACACCTTGCGTCGCAGATGACAGATGGCATGACCAAGAGGCGATGTTGTAAGCTAGTTTGAAAGCAAATAGACGTGGTATCTAATCGCATTGATGTTACGTCGAATTGGCACGCTTAAGCATTCGGAGAAATCAGACGGAATTCACAGATTCGCAGTTTTGTGTACAGTTTATACAGTGATTCCCATAATCGATCAATCTAAGTTTTTCTCTAATGTCGCTGTTTTTAAGTTCAAGTCTGCTATTTACCTAATTTAAATATAATTATCGGAAGAATACTCTGCAGTAGAGATATTTGAAGTCTATTTCGTGACACCTTTGGATTTCTGATATCCTTTTTTATTTTATTTATTTATTTACATAAAGCTGTAAAATAATTAAAATTTTAATACAGTTGATACCGCCAGAGCATCAAAGGCCTTCGGCTTACCTTTTTATTTTAACGCATTGAAAATAGCTTCAACCATCGGAAAACAGACCAAAATGGCGTCATATACAAATTGAAAGAAGCTCTGAACTGAGATTCTAATAAATCCATTTGAAAGAAAGACTTTCTAGATTTGTTAAAGGAAACTCGTCCGAAGTGCCGTTTCTGGAGAGAGAGTGGTAGAGTTGAACAATCATTAGGAACCAACGACTCCAAGCCAAGAAGACCGAAAAAGTAAGCTTTATAACTACTTCCACAGATATGGATAAGAATGAATATTACGTTGCTTTTATTTTTGCAAAGATTTTTCGACATAAATGAATGAATGTAGCAAATTGCTTTTTAAATGGTACCGTTTTTAGTTGGCAGACTGATTTGTTTTCGTTAAGTATATTGGCGAGAGCATTCAGACACAATTGGTAACCACGCTAGTTGCTGTCAAGGCTGTTTTAAAGTCGAACACATTAAATATTATATGAAACCTGTGTTTCAATGACCTTAGTTGAAGGGATCACACTTGTAACACTGACTTAAAAAAATTCCCTTGACACCAAGCGCAACCATAATCATTAAAGTTTTACAAAATTGCTTTTCCCAATCCTACGAGAAATCCCAACACCCTTCATAACTCTAACTGATTTTATTTCACCAATAACAACTTAGACGGATTTATTAGGTGTCCTCAAGAAAAAAGGAAAAAACGAGTACATGCAACAAGAAACAAATGGTCATCGAACGAAATGGAAAGAAACATCTTTAGATTCCTCGATGATATGTTGATAATATACAATCCTAATTAGGAAAATTCAAAGCAGGATGTAATCGTAAGGCGGCATGACACGTCAAGAACGAGAAATAAGTAACATGAATCAAATGCATTTATGACAACGTATAAATTGTGGCCAAAACGTTGGTGGCGAGAAGTACTTTTTGTTGCGAAAATGAATAATAATAAGACAATGCATGATGATTTATGTACAGTGAAAAAGAATGAAAGGTGAAAGGTTTTCTCGGAGCACGAGCTCTTGAGACCTGCTTTAAAATATGCGATTTTTACTCCATCAGAGGGAGATCAATGATCAATGAGGCAATTTAAATCATTAAGAAAAAAAAAAAACATGAAAACACCGCTATGAAGAATACAGATTCAAATTAGTTTTAATTTGGGTTTCGAACTATGACTAATCACTTTTTGTTTGTGAAATGTAAAATATTCAATTAGTATGTAACGTGTTTTGCAACAAATTTATGAGACACTAAACAAATTAGAGGTTCACAGCCTAATTTCTACAACAACGTCATATATCCCTATGAATTGAATTCGATTGAGGAAACCTCGAATGTGTAATTGAGAAACTTTTTTCAGACATGAAAATTCTTTACTCGAAACTAGTGAATTATGAAGGCAAGTAGTGGCATTCTTGCACTTAGGCTATTGTTTGGAGGGTTGATTATGACAGCCAGCCAGTTTTGTCACCAAATTGTATCAGTGAATTGACTGGTGTATTGCTGAGGCTATCACAACGTAAGAGCCTTTCCTAGTTGTGCCGAGAGAAGGACAGTACAGAGGAGGTGCTAGATAATTTCTTCCTCATCCTCGATTAGACTACTTTTTGGCACGAGATGAGATGAATTATGAAACTTGGTAGATTCTCGAATGGAACTTAGCATGCTAGGCACAGGAGTCAGTTAAATCCGTATTGATTACGATATCATGATCAGAATCGGTGGCAATGCAGTGACGTCTTGCTCTTGGAACGAATATGAAAAGCTATGAATGTTGTCATCAGCGAAGGTCGTATTTAATTAAGAGTAGCAAAGACGAGACAATTTATAACAAATGAGAAAGATTTTCTGCGACAGAACAAATTCATAAATGTTCTTCTCCTTCTATCTTTCGTCTTAAAAGGAATGGCCTTTGGTATAACAAACACTGGAGTTTCGAAAACCTTCAGCACCGGTTTTCTTTCAACCATCCTTATGGGCATGCCGTCTGACGTACAGGCACCATAGGTGAGAATCTACTTCCTATGTAGTACATCTGCTTCATCAATTAATTTACACCTAATTCTGTTTTTACACGATAGAATGGTTCCCAAGAAATTCGTGTAAAAAAAAATCGTGTAAAAAAAGATACTGGCCAAGTACAAAAATAATAGATTGGTTCTAGACCTCAAAAAATAAGTTAAAATTAGACTAAATAATATAAAAAAATATTGTTGTAGTTATTTTAAGAATTTATTTTCGTTTTAATTTATTAAATAAACTAAATTATAATAAAATAAATTAAAATTTAGATTTCATAAAAAAAATAATACCAGAAATTCATTGCCAAAAAACTTAAATAACATAAAGTACAACCATAAGAAAAATTTAAACATTAAACAATTTTATTTATTGTCACTGTCTGATAATAAACGCAAACGTTTGCGAAAGACTACAATATCACTGCCATCACTGGAATGATTTTGTTGATCATTATCATTTCTAGCCGACTGTGTTGGGACATAAGTAGATTTTTGAACGAAATCAGTTATTTTAGATTGAGTTTTATTTCGCGTTAACCCATTATAAACTTCCCTGTAAGATGCCATTAATGATTTCAGTTCACGTTGAAATTTGGCAGCTCGTTCCTCGTCATGATCATGTTGTTCAAAATGACTACCTAATTTTGTAGCGAGATCAAGACCTTCTTTAATTAGAGATGCTTTTAAAATTGGACGATCTCTTTCGTCACTGTCACTATGTTCTTTATCATAACGAGTCTCAAGGGTGAGATCTATAATTTCATTTTCGCTCAAGCTTTCATCTACCAACAATTCTTCTACATCTGCTAACGATAGGTCATCGAATCCATCCCCACCGATTGCATTGGCCATTGTCAGCAAAATCAGCAAAAACTAACGATCTTTCAATTATAATTGTCAAATAGGAACTAAATTGTGTGTACAATACATTATGTACATTTTTACTTTTTCAATAATTCGGGGAATCCCGCATTTCCCGTAAAACAGAATTTACGCATACATAGACATAACTCAGAATACACACCAGAATTATTTTAAGTAGAAAAAAATTCATTGAAAAAAAACGTGTTAAATCCAATAATTCATGTAAAAAAAGTAATTTTTTTTTTTTGTATTCGTGTTATTTCAAATTATGGTGTGTAAAAATAGAAATATTTTTTCGTATTTACTCGTGTTATTTCAAATTCGTGTAAAAACAGAATTAGGTGTACATGCATTTTCTAGGTAGCAACTTATTTCTACTCCGTTTAGCTGAATTTCATTTATGGTTCATTATATATATTTTCAGTATTTGCGACATTCAGCAACACATCGTCTATAGCCAAGCCATACGCCCACTAATACCATTGAACTCTCCGCCTGTACCTTGAAAATAAACATATGCAGTAATAGACTAAGTTTTTTGGCCATTTAGGGTAAGTGTAGGAGGATTGTTTAATTATATATTTTGTTTTTATAAAGGGTGATTTTTTAGCTATCATCTTTTTGGCAACACTAGTTTGAACAGCTGACTCACGTTTCGTGTTTTGTTTCACTGTCAAACATCTTCAGTTTGGTCTATAATTTAACCATGAACAACGAACAACGCTTGCAAATGAATTTTATTATCAAAATGCGTGCTCTGTTAAGAACCTGTAAAGAACGGTGAACCGCGCTTCTTCCATTTTATGGCTTTTGGATTTTTTGGCTCAATGGGTACGTCAATAAGCAAAATTGTCGATTTTGGAGTGATATAAGCCAGAAGCATTGCAAGAGTTACCAATGTATCCAGAAAAAGTCACAGTTTGTGCGGTTTATGCGCTGGTGGCATCATTGGACAGTACTTCTTCAAAGATAATGCGAATCGTAACGTAGCCGTGAATGGTGAGTGCTACCGTGAGATCATTTCCAACTTTTTTTTACTCAAAATGCAAGAGCTTGACTTGCATGACATATGGTTTCAACAAGACGGTGTCACATGCCACACAGCACTCCCAACAATGGACTTATTGAGAGGCGAGTTCGGTGAACATTTTATTTCACGTTCGTGGCCGCCTCGATCGTGCGATTTAACGCCTTTAGACTATTTTTTGTGGGGCTATGTTAAAGCCCATGTCGATACAGACAAGCCCGCTTCAATTGACTCATCAGAAGACAACATTGAAGCATTTATTCGCGAGATACCGGCCGAAATGTTGGAAAGAGTATGCCAAAATTGAACTAAGCGGATGGACCATTTGAGGGCCAGTCTAGGTCAACATTTGACATTAAATTATATGGACCCTACTATCGGTTCAAATAAAAATTTCATGCATTTTTTCCGAATTTTGTTTTTTTTTTTTAAAAAACTTTCCTATAGCTTTTAAAAAATCACCCTTTATTTGCTTCACTTTTTGTAAATCTACTTTTTTTGGGTAAATTGCTGCACTTTTCGGGCTCTGCATTCGCATCCCAGACGGACACCAGGAGTTCATTTGCGACGCACTTACATAGTTGACATACCCTGCATCCAGGAATAGCTCTGACCAGACTTCGAGCCAGGAGAGGAATTTAGTCGTATATTTACGGATGGTTCCAAAACCAATAAAGAGTCCGACGCTGGTGCTTTCGTTATACACATTAGACTGTATACCTCTTTATGTAAATTTGCGTCGGTTTTCCAAGCCGAAACATATGAGATCCTAAGGGCAACAAACGATATTGTGAAGAACGGGTGGAAGGACGGATCTTTGTTTGTAGTGACAGCCAGGCTGTGCAGAAAGATAGTTTAGGACTCAAACTCATCTGGGTTCCAGGACAAAAAGCAATCGCTGGAAATGAGATCTATGAACTTAATAAACATGGATCAGAGGAAACTTTCTCAGGACTTGAACCTGCGCTCGAATTACCTGCGTCTTTGATTAGGGCTTCCATTGATGGTCGAGCCCTTGAGGGTGCAATCGGAGATGGCGTTACTCTCCAGGATGTAGACAGACAAGGCGTTTGTTCCCAAATGTCTTTCAATGAAAACCGCGGCATTGTTGTTGTATCCGAAATAACGGGCCACTACACCTTTCCCAAACTCTTAAATGTGCTTGGTTTAATCGAAGATACCCTCTGCGACGCCTGTGGAGAGGACGACGACTTGGCAGAGCACATCCTTTGTCACTGTCCCGCCTTTGCTGGGATCAGGTGGCTGGTCATTCACAGAAACTACAGCAAATTATAGATTACTGCTTGGTAATACAATGGACTAATCTGAATGTCTGAATGTTCCAGTAAAGTTTTTCAAAAACTGCAACAAACAAGCCATGATTCACCAGTTTTTTGCGGTTATATGACGTAAACCTAACATTTAAAATTTAGTTTTGAACATAATAAGAATTTAACGGTTCCAAAAATCCTCCTAACATCCTCGCTTACAAGAGATATTCGTTCCTAATTCTGTAAAATGCCCTGTCGTCTTGATTTGAATTTACACGGTTGAAAAAAAATAATTTTTTTGGAAATATTTTTAATCTATTACGGTTTGAAAATCACTGTCTTGTCTTGTTTGGCACTTTGCACCATTGCTGAAATTAACATACATAGTAGTAACAGGGAAATCCCCTTATTCAATAACTCTTCCTTCGCATTTTGTTCGCATAATATTTAAATAAAATATTGCTTAATTAAAGTGTTTAGAGTTTATTGCTCGCAATTTTTTATCAATTGTTCGTGATTTGAACATTTTTGACCTTAATAAGTGAAAAAAAGTATTCTATATAAATTTTTAGTTAAGCTTTAAAAATATAATTTTTGCCCTTACTACAGTTAACAAAATGTCAAAAATTTCAAAGATTCGTAAAAGGCAAGCCATTTCTTTGGAAGTAAAATTAAAAATCTTGGACTGTCTGGCAAAAGGTGAAGGTTCAACATCTGTGGGCAAGGAATTTGACTTAAACGAAGCTACTATCAGGACCATTAAGAAAAATGAGAATGAAATACGAAAATCTGTCATAAGTTTATTAAAACATAGTTCCAAAACATCGTCATACATTAGAGATGAAGTGTTAGTAAAAATGGAAAAATGTGTAGTGTTTTGGATTCAGGATTTATTGCAAAAGAGAATACCTGTAGATGGAAATATTATAAAGCAGAAGTCACTGCGAATTTATAAGCAACTGCAGATATCGGAGCCATCAACAAGTCGTCAAGGTAGGAGAAAGGAGTTTACTGCTAGTGATGGATGGCTAACAGGATTTCTTAAAAGAAACGCATTTCATAATTTAAAAATTAAAGGAGAAATCGCATCAGCAGATGAAAAGGCAGCTAAAATCTTTCCAGCAGAACTAGCCAAAGTAATTGAAGATGGGGGCTATGTCCCCGACAAAATTTTCAATGCCGATGAAACGGGTTTGTTCTGGAAAAAAATGCCTTCCAGAACTTTTATAGCAAAAACCGAAAAGACTGCTAGTGGTTTTAAAGTTGCTAAAGATCGGGTAACATTTTTATTGTAGCAACGCTTCTGGTAACAAAATTTTAAAGCCTCTTTTAATTAACCGATCATTAAGGCCACGTGCATTGAGAGGAAAAAACATTAAAGAGTTGCCGGTTCATTGGAGGGCGAATAAAAAGGCCTGGATGACAGCAGGTATATTCACGGAATGGTTTGAAGAATGCTTTGTTCCTGAAGTTAAAATATATATGGAACAGAAATGTCTTGATTTTAAAGTGCTTTTGCTCATAGATAATGCGCCAAGTCATCCCGTTTTAGAGCATCCAAATGTTCAAGTAATATTTTTGCCACCTAATACTACTTCCTTGATTCAACCATTAGATCAGGGTATAATTGCTACATTTAAGCTTTATTATATTCAACGAGCATTCCAACATATTTTAGATGCAGTAGAGCAGGACAACCTTACGATCGTTGATGCATGGAAAAAATATTCTATTTTGGATTGCATTACATATGCTTCAATGGCCAAAGAAAAATTAAGGGTATCAACATTAAATTCCTGCTGGAAAGCACTTTGGCCAGAATGCGTCAAGAGTGGTACCTCAGTGCCGCAAGTATCGATGGAGACTTCTGAAATTATAGCCTTGGCACACGAAATCGGAGGAGAAGGATTTGAGGACCTACAAATTGAAGATGTCGACGAATTAATGATAGATAAACCTCTAGATGATGATTGTCTGATTCAATTAATAACAGATGACGGAAAAACTGAGAACCATGTTAGCGATAACGACGAAGAGACCGAAATATGCCAACTAACTGCTAGTTTAATAGATGACGGTCTATCATTTGGTAAAAGTATGGTGAATCATTTCTTAAAAAATGATCCTAATATGGAACGTGCCCTGAAATTGGAACGAGATATTAATAATTGTATTGCTGGATATAAAGAGTTGTATAAAGAATTTAAAAAACCAAAAGTTCAACTTTCTATAAAAGATTTTTTAATAAAAAAATCGACGGCGCAAGACCTTTCGGAAAGTAGTCCGACAGTTCAAAACTCTATTACCGGACGAAAGTCACCATTGGATAATTTGATGGAAATCTCCAGTGATGATACCGATTTTAGTCCAGTTCGTCGCAAACAATTGCGCTTGTTATCAAGTAGCGACGAATAATTATGTAGCTATGTAAATATGTTTTCTTTATTTCTATTCTAATTTTTTTGTTCTTAATTCTGGATTAACATAATTCTTTTGTTTTTTTTTGCTTGCTTTACCAATTTTTCATCTGTATGAATTATATATTTTAAGTTTTAATGTATGTACAATAAAATGCCACATGCGCATACAATTTTTTTTACACGGTTTTTCCAAGTAAATATAGTTTTTTATTTCAACTTACACGGTTTTCAGATGACATGGAACGTATCCCCCATTTTACTATAGAAAACGCCTTTTTTTTACACGGTTTTTTTTTACACGGATTTCTGAGGAACGTATCTACCGTGTAAAAAAAGAGTTGGGTGTATACAATATTTTTTGAGAATATACAACTGCGACAAGGATGTAGATGCAACCCGGAAGGTAAAAATCAGTCTGGCTTGGTCATGGAACACAGCACTCCAGCTGAGAAGGCTTTCGAACCCAAGCCTCTGCTTCAAAAAGAGAGTGACCAAATCTTCAGGATAAAGACCATGTCATCGCGGTCTCAAGACAGCTTGTTCTTAAAGACTGGAAGTAGAGTGCTTAGAATCGGCGGCGATGGAACGCAGCAATTGCGTAGGTTCCGAACCTTTACGGGTCGTTGGCCTGTGATTTATGTAAGTATTGCTTACACCATTGCAAATTGAACTATGGACCTTACCCTTCAGATACAGACCATGGATTTCTGTTCCACAAATCAAAAAATGCAACTTAAGAAAACATAATATTCGGAAGGCATAAACAAATTACAAAAAATGGTGCTCCAAATCTATCGAGCTAGAGAAAAAAAACTGTTTGCTAAAAAAAATGTTTTTTTATTAAACAACCCTCTAAGGAAAGCTTAATGCACTTTATTTGCTCGACATTAATCTTTCTTGAGTGCCCATGCCTTTAAATTATACCAGTAAGCTCTACTTTGCACAATTAATAGTGTACGCTTGAAACTTCGATGTCATAAATACATGTAACACCTTTGAATATAGACACAGACATTTGAAGGTGAATAATTTAACTTTAATGAAAATGCAATCATAAAAGAATTCACTATTTGCAAGTGTCTTGTAATGAATTTCGTTAAGCTTACAAAAATGAGAGAGAGCACAATTTATTTCAATAACCGCAGCTCAATAAGAAATGTTAAAAGACAACTTGAATAAATGTGGTCTCAAATCATTACAATATGTATAACCACAACCACCCATCAAAGCAAAGTTTACTCAGCATACAAATTCAAAGAACCAGATTCACCCTAAGAAACAAATTTGTAGAGAGAGACTGAAACTGAAAGAAGTACTTAACATCGATTATTATCGATCTCGACTAGGCTGCACTGTTCCGCAGTTTATCGGGTGTATAAGAGTCTCATGCTCTTTATCTTTATAACGTCGTCAAGCGGCCATCGCTGAGTGCATTTTAAAAAGAATACGGCTGAGTGTCTCCTCACTCATTACACTACATTCTTTCAGGTGAACTTTGAAAAATGTATCGCTTTGTCAGCATTCCTTAAAATCGCATGCCATGATTCCAGAAAGGAACTCATTTCATGGGTTATTTTTGTCACGCATACCACAAGTTGACAGCAACATAATGTGTTTGAAGCAGTGGATGGAAAAATATTAGTGGATCGATAGGAGCTCTTCATTTGAAACCTAATTTCTTATCATCCATACATATCAAACCTTCATTTAAGTAAATGAAACCGAAGATTCGTGTGTCATGGTGACAAGCGACGAATGACCATCTTAAATAGGCACATATCGCGGCAGTGATTAAGCTGAATGCATTTAGCTATCATTAAATTAATTCACGTGTAATTAAAGATAATTTCATCAACTCCAATGGAGGCTGTGTAGAGGACTCTCAACGCATTAGCAATTCTAACTAAAAGAAAAAAACTGAGGAGAGATTATGTTGAGCTACGAGGCCAAGAAGTGAGATAATAATTGTTGACAGACAACTTAACCGTCTTACCTAACCCGTTTGAAGGAAACACCACCATGCACACATTGTGGAACGTCTCTCGAATTCCTTGCTTACTGCCAGCAAATACATTTTCTATATTGTTTTTTTTTTTCTCTCCATATTTTCAATGTCATTGCACGCCAAGAGACGTGTGCGTGGTAGTTTCTGCGGAGACAACCGAGAGCACTTTGTTAAATTAAATATAAATTCAAAAAGGAGAGACGACAAAGAGCGCATGAAACTTGTCACACCCACTTATAAAATATTCTCTTCGTATAAGATCACGGCTAACCAGCACGTATTATTTGTATTCTAAATTAGTCGGATGACAACTGGAATCTAGTTTTGTTCATATGCGGGTAATGAACATATGGCCTGGAACGCATTTTGTTGTACGAGCAATTTCGGATAGGTTCCCTAATTTCGACAAATAAACTAGATTTGCTGTCTTCAGTTTAATGGGTTTAAGTCTCCCCACAGTTCAGCAAAGTTTCACGTTGATAAGTTAATTTATTGAATTTGCAAACTTGATGGCTTATCTTTCTCCAGAGGAATTTCCAACGATAACCTGGGTCTGATAAGCAACTCAATGCAAGACGTGATTCGTCATTAATTATGTTTACAAATAAATAATACTTGTATGTATTTGCTTGCAATAAAGATCAAATGTCTGATATTCACTGTGGAGAGGTGAGGTAATACAGCAGTGTTTATCTGTAGTAAACATTTGCACGGAGTTACTTGGCACTTTGTATAACACTGAAGATTATTCGAAAAGGCTTTCCAACTTTTACTCTCCAGGGTAATGCAAGGGCACACAAATTGCAACGGATGCTTCTGCTGATAACACGCACAGCGTTTCTCACGCAGGTCAGGTCGCCAACGTGGGACGTCGTTATCAAATATGTGCACCAGACGCAAGCTCAGCGTTTTTCGCTGAGTGACAGTGTTTAGTTTGTAAGAAATATTTTGCAATTTAGATTTAGTTCAGAAGCCGAAGAAACCGGCAATAAATTCTCCGACACTTAATGTCGTAAAACAAAATAAATGGGTGTTTATTTGCATAAAATGTATATTTTTCATAAATACGTACGATGAAAATAATTATGAATTCGCACACATACCTACAGGTTAAAGATAAAGCCAATGGGGCTTAGAATGAAACGTTTTATTAGTATATTGTATTTCTTTGCCAGAAGGCAAGACAGTCATTATTTTCCAATTTAAATAAATACATGTTTATTCTAAACTTTGTAGTCAAGGACTTCGTCTAACTCGGCTCTCTAGTAAACAGGGACAACAACACCAGTACCGAGATCAAGCGCAGAATTACTCTTGCCAATCGCTGCTTCTTTGGGCACAACAGGCAATTGAGTGACAGAGCCACCACTTGAAAAACAAAGCCGACTTTATATAGCACTCTGATCATCCGTGTCCTGCTCTATGGCGGGGAGATATGGACGCTGTTGAAAGCGGATGAAGAAGCTCTTGGTCGCTTTGGCCGTTCTGCGTGCGATCTTTGGTTCTGTTTGCGTTGATGGCGTCTGGAGAAGAAGATTCAATCCCGAACTGTACAGGCTGTACAGCGACATGCACCTAAGCGTAAAGCGTCTTTGGATCACCACAGCTCCCGCCCGAATAGTCTTTGATTCCGAGTCATTTGGACAACAAAACAGAGGTTGTCCTCGAACGAGTTGGCGCACGCAATTAGAGAAGGATCTCAATCGAGTTGGTGTGCCTGCTGGCTGGAGAGACATGTTTGTTGAGGCCCAGATTCACCCGGACTGTAGCACCAATCAAAGAAGAATAAGATGTTAGAATTTGCAAACATTATTGTTATAAAATGGGTCGGTCTAACCTGTAATAATATTATAAAGCTGAAGAGTTTGTTAGGTTGAGCTCGCCAATCACTGGAACTACAATAGAAAAATTCTTTTTTGTTTTGGGGAGTTAATTTATCGAGGAAGACTTTAGGCGACTTTAGGCGATTTCAACAACGGGAGAGCTTCCGTTGCGTGCGTCGCGTAAACGGTTTAACTTTCGCAAAAATCATGTGTGATGGAATTGTTCCTCTTTAAAAGTCAATGACAACATACATCCATCTTTTAAGATTGACTCACTATAGCCTTTGTTTCGAAATTGATGCATTGTTTGCGAAGGAGTTTTAATCCTTATGCAAATAAATATGTTACTAATCACAAGTTGGGAGGAACGGTGTCTATCCGACTGTTTGGCGTCAACCTGACGATGCCCCGAGTTGTAACTTTTCCAACACATCTAATGTGCTTATTTTACTTCCAAGTAATATCAATCGGGTTCAGAATCTGGTCCAGTTACCAATTGCTTAAAATTAACTGCACTGGGTAGCACAATGGACCAAAGACGGTCTAAGTGTGCTGACATTCGCTGACAGCCCAATAACCTAACCTGACCTAATATCCATCGGGTACTGGTTGTAGTTCACACCAACTCAGCCTGCTAAATTTATATGTGCGAACTCTTGGCCTAGATGTTACAAGAAAAGGACGCTTCAGGTTCGGGATTGTACCGGCGGGCAAACAGCCCCACCACGCAAACATCTTTCGTTTTACGAAGCAATAACAAACCTCGGAAATGGATTAGAGGAAGACCGCAACTCAGGTTGCACACGTAAGTTGAAACGGATCTTAATCAACTATGTATGCGAAAATGGACGCAGATATCTAAAGATCGAGCTAGCTGAGACGCTTTTTGGTTGTGGCTTAGGTCCACCCCGGACGGTAGCGCCACCTTAGGTAAGCAGCACAAGTTGAGGGTGGTGCATGAATCGTCCCACAAAGACTGTTATTTAAAGATGTTAAAGGAGATTTTGTTTACCCAGAACTGCGATGAAGAAGCATTTGTTGCCAGCAAGGTGGAGCAACTGCACACATGGCCAGGCCGGTTATGACAAAGCTCTAACAAAAATTACTAAACAAGTTAATTTCCAGAAACTCCACTTTTGGGGTCCTTTACAACAATATTTGAAGCGATATCAACAACTCTTCAGGCCGCAATGAACAATTTGTTTTATCAGGTGTCGCATATGCGTGGATTAGCATGGTGGTGATGTCATTTACGGTTGTATCAACAATTTTTAATTTTCTATCCACTAAAAAAATAAACTTAATTACAAAAAAAGTATTTTGGGTTTCTTATTGTAGCACAACTGGTGCGCCTATTTTTATAATTGTGAACAAAATGTTTCTTGATATCTTTATTTCAAGTAAGTGGCAGTAAATTTGCAGTAAATCCTCAAAATATCAAGCTTTCTCTATTAAGGCATTGATAATCCCAGTGGAGCACTGCGGTGCAGAGGCATTTGCAATCTCAAAAGCGGATGATTGGTACCTTCGACAAAATAGTTAGGCGTCCGATCGTGGGTATTATTTACATGGATAGCATCAGAAGGATCTGGGCGTCAACCCGAGCACCACGGATTGTACCACAAATCAAAGAAGAAGAAGTAGCATCAGGAGGAGAAGAGTTAACCATGTACTGCACAGCAATTTGAGCCTACCCAGGCGTCTGCGGCACGTATCTGCGTCTTGTAGAAAAATCTTCAGTGATAATTTTTTATTGTATACAAATATTAAAACAACAGGTGGCGTTCTAGGTCTGTGCGTCTACTTGTTCGCATTTGATCCTCGACATCTAGATTCGACATTTTTTAACTTTTCCTGACACAAATAATGTTCACAAGCACAACACGAGTTTTTACTGAATGGATTGGTCCTCGCTCTCTATGGGCTGTGACGCCGCCCATATTATTTTTATAAACATTGTGATAAAGGGCGACATTTAATCAAACATTTTGCGTTCTTTAGCTTCAACTCTTCGAAACTGCATTTACGTATCAATTTTCAATTTCATAAATCAATGTCCGTGGAATAACTGGTTCATGGAAAATAAATACGGTAACATAACAAAACAACCAGAGCTACAGTTTTGAAAACAAGTGCTTACAATTTTAATGAAAGACGTTACTAATTACTGTGGGCTTTCACTAAGTAAAATAGTCACGGGATCTCAAGATTGGTTTGTTTTGAGGGAGTTCGAATTAGAGTGTTTTATTGCGGGGAATGGAAAAATGTGGCGAACATAAAGTTCGAGTTCAAGGAAGACATTCGACATTGAGAGACTTCGACTTAGGGAGAGGCCACTGTATTGTTTAATTTTTAGACAACTTAAGTTCAGTCACAGATAGGTATGCAGGTTCAATCTCCTCACTGTTGGCATATTAATACAAACATTTTTTTTAAATATTTTCACAAAATCAATGTGAAGACCAAAGAACGCTTCTTCTTCTTCTTCTTGTGGCGCTAGAGTCCGGGTGGACCTGGGCCAAAGAACGCTTATAGAAGAAAAAATCAGGTATTTCATCCCTGAAGGGAATAAAAGCAATGGCTTCCGAAGAGTCCAAAGCTTAACCAAAATTATTATCAAACTATCATCATCAGATCATCATTATCATACAATAGCAACAAATAACCAATTAATAGTGAATGAATAATGGTTTAATCGTTCAACAAACGAGTCTTTTTTCAAATGAATGAATCTCAATCTTTCAATGAATGAGTTTCAAATACATATCACACATATTGGACGTAAGATAAGATAGTTTTAATTCGATGGCTACTGTTTGAAAAGAAGAATGTGTACGGAAACCAGAAATCTAGCACTCTTTCTTACGCTTTACTTGAATAACCTTGGGAAACTCCATTTGATAACTGCCGAAATTCTTTAGATACAACAGTTGCTGCGATCTGAAAAGATAACACAAGTTATGAGTATGACGGGTAAGTTTTATTAGTTGTCTTGTGCCGTGAATCATACAAATCGGAAAGCTTTGAACGGGTTCCAACTGTTCCATCGCATTTATATGAAGAATGGCGACTGTTTTCAACAACTGTCATTGCCTCGGCACTTTAACTTAGCGATGGACAATTGCGAATAAAACCAATCGAATATGGTTGTTCTCGCAATCGCAATTATTCGAATTCAAATTGAACCGAGTCGATTGTTGATTTTCGATTCTTGTAGAAAGAGATCACTAAATTGTGTGTATTCGTCGATTCTTCAAGTCGGAGAGAGATCACTAAATTGTGTGTATCCGCCGATTCTCTCGTCCATCTCATTTTCATTTCGTTTCACTACTACTATTATACATATACATTTATGAGAGTGAGAGTACAATCCTCTCACTAATTGGGTTAGATGAATGAAGAATACAGTCGAACCTCCAAAATTCAAATATCCACGGGAACGAATATTTTTCAGAAATGTGGTTTGACTTCTAGAAGATTCGATTTAAGGATGTTCCAATAACAGAGGTGTGGCTGTATTTCCATTCCCAATGTTTCTATTTTGGTAGGTGTAGTTTCTTATTGGAGCAACAGCCTTACCCTGATTTTACTCTGGCACCAACATGAATAAATCGATGAACACATATGTATATTTCTACAATAAGATACTAATACCCGGCATTCTATTGGTTGTAGTAGGTACTGAGAATAAATTGTAGAATTTAATTCGATTCAATTATTATTCGATTGTTTTCTGATGAGACCGAATAAATCGACAATCGAATTCAATTTTTAACAATTGCCAATTTATTCGATTGTGGAATTCATTCGCAATCGCCCATCGCTACTTTAACTTTGTGGAGTGAAGCGGAAAAGAAGAGAACCTACAGAGACCGGATTATCTTGGAGGCTCCGCTTCTCGTGAGGCGCGAAGAGCTTTAACATTGGCTGCACGAGCAAAAGGCAGTCCTAGAAGGAGTTCGCCTAGACGCTGAAAAGCGATCACAGATCTCTGGAAAGTATTCTGGAAAAACAATTTGCTAATTTAGAGGGAAAAAAATTAACATTATCAAAGGAGTCAAATCTAAAGATGGTGTGTTGCTTCCCAATGAGCGAGTTATTTTACGCAGATGAAGCGAACACTTTTCATAGCTGCTCCACCCCGAACAAGAAACTGAGATTTGCCTACCTAGTTTTAAGTTTGGGAGAGTAGTCCATCCGTGAAGAAAGTAATTTTTGAGATTAAATCGCTAAAAATGAGCAAATCCGTTGCTGTGGACAAAATCTGGCAAGAAATGTATAAGGCAATGGGTAAAATGTGAGTTTTGCTGGTCTCCTGTGTCATTAAGGTGAATTCGAGCTTGGCGAGGAACCCAGCTTGTCAATCGCCGGGTTACTAGTCCGCTTTATAAAAAGGGGGACATTGTTAAAACAACAGGGGACCTCTGGAAAAAGTCTCCTCGAGAAAGTCTACGCTAAAGTGTTTGAGACGCGCTCTAGACTGGTCGGGTCCAGGATGGGAGGTGAACAAGGCGGCTCGTCTCGCAGAAGACCAACACCGACTAGCTTTTCATTCTAAGAATGATACTCGAGAGCGCTGCCGGGAGTATGCCGAACCAATGTACAACAGTTGTGTAGATTTGAAGAAGTTATACGACCGCGTGTCTTGATGTAAACTTTATAGTGTTCTGCTTTAGTAACGCGCGTCAAAGGCGTTTGCCACGAAATGCAGTTTACTACAAGCATTTACCAGGTATACCGGTATGATGTGAGCGTCAAGATACAAATGTCTCGATAGGGAACATTTGTTGTGAACGAGCCCTTATTTTTCTTTTGTTTGTTTGCTATGACATCTGTGAAAAATATTTAGTATACATCGAGTCATTGAACAGACAAAATCATATTTCTTCATCGTGTTAAAAATGTCGAATTTTGTACCAGAAAGTTATGATTTGCGGAAAGCATTCATTTTTTGTTTTCATTTGAAGAAAAGTGCTGCAGAGTCGCTCGAATGCTTGTCGTGGCATATATTGATCATGCTCTATCAGAAGCAACATGCGATGGTTTCAACGGTTCAGAAATAATGATTTTGCTGTGAGAAATGAAGAGCGTGGAAAACCACCAAAAAAGTTTGAAGACGCCGAATTGCAAACGATATTGAATGGAGATGACACTTTGAGTCAAAGGCAACTGGCAGCAATGTTAAATGTTGCACAACAAACAATTTCTGACCGTTTAAAAGCTTTGGGAAAGATCCAAAGGTGTGCAAAATGAGTGCCACATGAATTGAATGAAAGACAGTTGGAAAACCGAACACTTGTGAAATTTTGCTTCAAAGACACGTAAGAAAATCTGCTTTGCATCGGATTGTTACTGGCGATGAAAAATGGATTTATTTTAAGAATCCTAAACGGAATAAAATCATGGGTTAATACGGGACAACCATCAACATCGACTGCAAAAGCAGATCGATTTGGCAAGAAGACAACGCTGAGTGTTTGGTGGGACCAGATAGGTGTGGTGTACCACGAGCTTCTAAAGCCTGTTGAAACCGTTAATACCGATCGCTACCGACAACAGATGATCAATTTGAACCGTGCATTGATCGAGAAACGACCAGAATTGGTCGGAGGACACGGCAAGGTAGTTTTGCTCCATGACAATACACCTGCACAGTGCACACAAAGCAAAACCGGTTCAGGATACAATCAAAACACTTGGCTGGGAGCAGCTACCCCACCCGCCGTATTCACCAGACTTGGCTCCTTCCGACTACCATTTGTTTTCATCGATGGGACACGCATTGGCTGAGCAGCACTTCGATTCCTACGAAGAAGTCGAAAATTGGGTGTATGATTGCTTTGCTTTAAAAGACGAACAATTTTATTGGCGTGGTATTCACACATTGCCAGTAGGGTCGTCAAAATGTGTAGAAAACAATGGCCAATACTTTGAATAAAATGTTTTTACTTTCCCATTAATGTTTAGTGTTTTATTTTCAAAAAAAAAAATTTCATTCCGGTATACCTGGTAAGACGTTTTCCTTGTTTGTTATTACAATGCAATTCGTAAATGAAAATAACAAATTAATAAGATTTAACTTTTGTGCACGAACATAGCGGGGATTAAGTTTCAATTATTTTGTAATTTGTTTTCTTCAACCCATTAAAGAGAGCCCATGCCCACACTATTTGCTTTCTTAGTATTATTTGGTCGTAGCTAACCTGAGTCCATTAATAAACGAAACCTAATACTCCATCTACCCTTCTGCACATCTCCCTCTGCTTATAGCCATGGCGCTTATGGAAGAACGCTTCCTCCACTCGCAGTGCCATTGATAAAAATAAATTAAAGAAATAGTTGTCTCCTTTCCGCTGTTCAACGAGAAGAAGACATCACATTTTGCACAAACGAACATAAATCACTTGGTGATTTAATATTTATCACCATCGCTAGGTTGGTTCCCCATCAAACGGAAGTGAATAGTATTCGGAAGGTAACTTGTAATGGACGCAATCATGCTGATCACGTTCCACAGGGCAATGGACAGGGTTTTTAAATAATTATTCCTTTATTCCTTTCGCGTTGGCGATGTCTGGTGTATGCCAGTTAATTATTATGTATGTACATGTTTATATTTTAATAGTTTTCCAGTGTGTAGTCAAACATTGTATAATACCGTATTGCCTTGAATGGAAGGATGTGCTTACCTGAAAAGACAAAACAATAAGAAAAGGTAAGAATAAAATAACGACAAAAAAAAAACTAAAGAGAGACAATTGTTGTTTATTAAAATTGCGCAACGGGTTTCCTTTCATTCATGGGCCAAGGATAGAGATAAATTATAAGTTGTGCTTTCATTAAATTTCATAAAGGGGTTGTTGTTCGTTTAGTCCGAAAATTCGGAGTAGTGCGTGGAAGAATTGTTACCACTGAGACATTAATGAATACTCTTTTCCCAGGGTACACATGCAGTATTTTTAAAGGCCAGAGAAACAAAGGACTTTTTATTGCGTGACTTTGCTTTGAATGGTCAACACTGGAACAAAAAATTAACTAAAGTCGAGGTAGCTGAACATTTTGTTTTAATGTCTGTTGTGCTCATGTCGTCGCTGATGCAGTAAGATTGCCGAAGGGAGTTCCTCTTCGCAATGCTTGAGATCAGCAAAACACATTGCATTCAGTATCCAATTTAACTGACAAGATTCGACAGAAAAATCCATTCGTTTCGTTTCATTAAATTTCCGGATATGGGTCATGAAAACAAAATTGTCAACTGCTCCAGTTAGCTTCGATCTCTAAAGTACCCACTTCTATTGGCCACAACATAACTCTTCCTCCTACAGATTGCAATATGCAATACAATAAAAACCATCACGCTCAAAGAAGAGGCGGAACAGAAACTTCGCTCAGCTTGAAACCCAATTAGAGTTCAATAAACTTGGGCGCGAGCGTACTCAGACATGGTGCACACACAAAGCATCACTTCTATTCACAGTTCGTGACTCAAAATTTGCCGTTGAATTTTTCTCATTTCCCACTCCCCGATACTCGTTGCCGCGATGAACTTGAACGAATTCGAGAAGAATACAACTCAGCAAAAAACTAAATTTAATCGCACAAAGTATGGAGTACACCTAATTGAAGCATCAGCAGCTGTGAACGTGGTTCTCTCAGACGAGACGTGAACAGACCACAGGCACATGCACATTCTTATGTTTGACTGCCGCTTTCTGAATTCCTCGCGTTTTTTTCTTCTTTGGGCTTGTGCTGCGAGTTGCTACTGGCTGCTCCTTCTCTCTTTCTCTCGCTAGGTTTGCGTTTAATTCGCATCAGCGAATTTTGCCTAATTGCTAAATCGACCGTGTTCGATATTTGTACCAAGATGCGCATAAGCATGCTGCCAACTACTGATTTGCACACTAAACCACGGCAACACTGTGGCATCAGGAGTGGTTAGTGCAACTACAGCCGCTCTTATACGAGTTTTTTCTATCAGAAAATATTGAAACAAGTTGTGATCATGTTGCAGGACTGGTTTTTCAATGATTATTGTTTGCTGTAATAAATCAGTGTATCTAATCTTAACAACCAACAGGTGACTTCAATATGGGCGGTAGACTTGTGAGGATGGCAATAACCTTTTATAAGATTGCTTCGTAATTTGTGCAGACTTGTGCATTGTATAGTGGACAATTTTATTTACTATGCCAATTATGCTGACGTCTAATATATAATGATGGGCGTCTTTGCGATGGGACAGCTCCCGAAAACCCTTTAAATTATGTTACCACGTGTTCAAATTACACAATTCTGAGAGCACTGTTTGTAGACGACATAAACATGTCCCGATGCAGTATCGGATCGTAGCCAAAACAGAGTTCAAATACTTGGCAAAATTCCAATTGTACACTATTCATTTACGACGAAAAGGTTTTGTCTTGGACCAAAAACAAAGCAGTTAAGAGACATGATATATACAAATCTACGAAGGGCGTTGTGTGTCAAATATACAACATCAGGAAATAAGTAATGGTTTGTATTTAATTCCCAAACAGTTACATCTTGCTTCTTCATAAGGTAATTTTATGGGCAGTTTTTCGAGCATGACTATGTGCAAAACATGAGCATCTTGTAGGTACTTCTAAGCATAATTGTTTGTCTATCTTCCTTATTAATATAGACATATACATAAATGCCTATATGAGCACACTTACAAACACTTTGTACCTCGTTGGCAAGTGAAACATACTACGGACTTCACCAAACCAAACGACATACTAAAATGTATGCTACTGTCCTATTTTATGGACGACCTTTGAGGTTGAATCATGTTTATTGTGGTGTAAATGATTCATGTATACTTGCATGAATGTCTTTAAACTGTTGCATAATAGTTATTTCAAACAGATCGAATTGGAAGAAGAGCTCCGAAAATATGAGTGAATGTAAGATTCAATTCGATGAATAACGTTCCGGTAAGGGATGAAAGATAGTAACGTGTATGACATTATTTTAAGTGAAATGAATACTATGATATCCTACAGATAGGATTAAGTAAATAATTCACAACGCCTGTTGGATTTTGATAAAGAAACTACAAGGGAGACACAGCAACAATAAGTTGTAGAATTCAACGATTCAAAATTCCGTCCATGGAAATGCTCACCCTCGTTAAATGATAATATTGAGGTTATAATTGTTTTCTTTAAGAACGGGGGACTTTATAATATAATATGGGTGGCGCTACGGCCCGTAGGGGGCCAGGGCCTATCTTCTCAGCAACCACTCGTGTTGTACGTGCTATTGTTCTCTCACAAGTGGAAGGGACCTACAATTTTTTATGCCGACTCCGAACGGCCACGTTTGAGAAGCTTTTTCTAGACAGGAAATACTCTTTGAGCATTGTCAATGACTCGAAAGAGGTGGGGTCGTCAAAATTATTTTTGTCGCTCAGAGCTGGATTCGAACCACCGACGTCGAGGTTGGGGTCGACGCATATACCCACAACGCCACGGGTCCCTAGGGGGACTTTAAGCTGGTATTATTTTCTGTCACAGCAGCTGTCAGAGTTAGTGTGGTCATGCGGGACCAACATTTTCACATTGATCAAATTTATTTTGAAAGCATGTTTCAAATCGTGTTTTAAGGCGTGTTCTAAATGCGACTCCATTAAGAAGGGGCATCTTGGCGAATCCAGGCCGAGGTGGGTGGACCAAGTCGCTTGGTTGCGTCTGTATTTGAAGGCTAATGAGTTAGAAAAGATGGCCTAGGATCGAGTTACGATGATGATGTTAAAATCGAGAATCCCAAACTAAAACTATTGTCAAGACACATTTGATGCTTATTATGGACCGATGGAGTGATTTGTCTTGTAAAATGATGTCGGTTTTAACTGTTAAACATGGTAAAAGCATGCGCTTCTGTTTGTTGGGATCTGAACTTTGTGTCTTCTTATGGGCAACTTGGCTATGATGCCCAAATAATTTTAAGATTTATTGTTGTTATTGTTGAGTGCCTGCCCTTGGTTATAGGGAACGCCGGTTCGAATCCCAGTGAAAGCAAGAGTTAATATGCTTTTATCTGTTTTTCAAAACTGGTCCAGTTACCATTTGTCGTTGGGATCAAATTAACGGCACTGGGTATCACAATGGACCAAGAATTGTCTAAGTGTGCTGGCAATTTCGCGGACTGTCCAATAACCTTACCTAACTTAACCTTTTATATAAACAGACACAGTATTTGAGAACCTCAACATCAGTTCAAGTTTTAGTTGTTGGGCAATTATTCTTGTATTCATGTACACTAACTACACGATTCGCTCTTTTCTCATTTTCTTAAAAAGAGATTGACGACCAAAAAGAAGCTTAAAATGGAATCATGGAGGTAATTATCATGGTTGAGGGTGTTGAATATTCACGTGACCTTTAGATCTACTGTGGCCCGTTTCAAATAGTGCTCGGTTTCCTTTAGGGATCTGAGGACGAGAGATGGTTCTAAAGATTTCAATTCTTCCTCTGACATCCGGTGATTGCCCAGATGTATTTGCGTTTTGTGGGTTCACAAGTACATGTTCTGAAATTTCACTACAAACGGTCAATCGAAATCGACCGGTTGACAGCCAAGCAATTTTCAGAAGCCGCCGTCAAATCTGTCCGTGAAAGAAGCCTTCAAAGAAGACTCTTCTGGGCTCAAATAGAAGAAAATGAGTCCGATCATGGGGACCGTTTATATTACACTGAAGTTCAATGGTTAAGTTGGGATGTGGTTTTACAAAGCCTTTGCAATTTTTTGGGGGAAATAAAAGTGGTTCTACTAACCAGAAATGGAATACGAATTTGGCAATGAAGAGTGGCAAATGGATGTAGCGTCTTTGCCAGATATAACTAATCATTTCAATGAATTTAATTTGAATTTGCAAGGAAAGAAGGAAATTGTAAGAATTTGTCTGGCGAACTGTCTACGATAAAATGTTCGTATAATGAAATACGAACGCTATTGTTGCAAGAAAAATTACAAATTTGTTTGTACTATTTTTAAATGAAATTCAAAGGAAAACTTGGGAGATTTCCGGATCCGGGTAGTTTATTTTAAGTTACTTATAATTTAATCCGTTCAACGTGTTTATGCGAATTACATTGATCAACAATGAACGTTATAAGATCAAAGTAAAACTTGGAAGTCTGCCTGAGACTAGCAATAAGCAATTGCACACCTCAGTTTGAAAACTTGGTATACGAGATGCAAAGCCATGCATGCATCATGTATTTTGTCTGGTGTTTGTATTAGAAATGATTTGGTTTTTTTATTTGTTAAATAAAGTTAAATTTAAAAATATAATTTTATTTCGAAAGAAAAAAGAAGGAAAAGTAATTTTGATAAAATATTAGGACCGATACTGGAAAGGGGAGCTCGACATTTTGTAAAAGGTTAATGGTAGTCCGCCACATGAATGGTCTACAGAATCTGCAGAGATCTTCTGATACCCCTACTTTCTTTAGGTGCTCCAGTGTTAGCCACTACATTATGTACTGACGAATTTTTTTATTGCTGTCTATATACTATATATCTGGAAAGATCATTTCTGCAGTTTGCCCGATCCATAAGAAAGGAGACCCCTTTAACTGCACCAACTATCGAGGGATCAGTCTTCTTAACATCGTGTATAAGATCTTCTCTGCCCTTTTGTGCCCGCCTCAAGCCGTTCATTAACAATCTGATAGGTCCATATCAGTGTGGCTTCAGGCCAGGAAAGTCCACAACAGACTAAATCTTCACACTACGGCAGATCCTGGAAAAGACCCAAGAAATGCAAATCGACACTCACCATCTGTTCGTCGATTTCAAGGCCGCATATGACAGCGTGCATAGAGACGAGCTATACAACGCCATGTCTAGTTTTGACATTCCTGCCAAACTCGTCAGGCTGTGCAGAATGACGATGGAGAACTCTCGCTGCTCCATCAAGGTCGGTAACGAACTCACCGAGACCTTCAATGTCAAAACAGGTTTTAGACAAGGCGACGCGCTGTCATGCGATTTCTTTAACATCGTCCTGGAGAAGATCGTGCGAAACTCCGTCCGTCTAATTGTTAGCATACGCCGATGACATTGACGTGATTGGCAGAACTCAGCGAGCCGTCAGTGAGGCTTTTGCTAACATTGAGACGGAAGCGGCTAAAATAGGTCTGGCGGTGAATGAGGGTAAAACGAAGTATATGCTGTCCTCAAAAAAGGACATACAACATCGACGTCTTGGACAGAGCGTCACAATGGGCAGTTATAACTTCGAGGGAGTCAAGGACTTCACTTAGATCGGCTCCGGAGTAAACTGTACAAATAACATCAGTACCGAGATCAAGCGTAGGATAACTCTTGCCAACCGCTGTTTCTTCGGGCTCAAGAGGCAATTGAGAATTAGAGCCCTCTCTCGAAGAACCAAGTTGACTCTATATAAGACCTTGATCATCCCAGTCCTGCTATACAGCGCGGAGGCGTGGACAATCTCGAAAGCGGATGAACAAGTCCTTGGTTTTTTTGAGAGAAAAGTTCTACGCACGATCTTTGGTCCTGTTTGTGTTGACGGGTTCTGGAGGAGAAGATTCAATCACGAACTGTACGGGCTGTACAGCGACATGAGCCTAGTTAGGCGTCTACGGATCCAACGCCTACGGTGGCTAGGTCATGTAGAGCGTATGGACACCACAGCTCCGGCCCGAAGAATCTTCGAATCCGAACCTGTCGGGCAATGCAACAGAGGACACCCGCGTTTAAGGTGGCGCACCCAAGTGGAGAAGGACCCCAACCAACTTGGTGTGCGAAACTGGAGACAGCTAGCCAGAGATCGCGCTAGTTGGAAAGGCAAGTTGGTTGAGGCCCAGGTCCACCCCGGACTGTAGCGCCATACAAAGAAGAAGAAGAAGAAGAATATACCTTTATAATCATTTCCCTTTCTGCAATATATCGTTTTCAGCTTTGTGCAGAATATTGTGAAAAAGATTGTGGCACCATTTCAATTTTTTTTTATATGCGTTGTAACGGACGCTGTGTATGGCTTTATTTGTTCTATATTGACTAAGATACCCGCGTTTGAATTGGATGTAAGGAGATTTACGCGGCCAAGTATATACAAATTGGATTTACACCATGAAGGAATCATATTATGCAGGAAATCATTTTCAAATGTCAATTCAATAATCAATGCCAACTTATCTGTCAAAAACAATATCAAGTTCATTTTTCTGTGTTAAGATTCAATTTGACGATCCTCGCGTCTAAAACAAAACATCCCCAGCATTTTAGATTATTCAATTGAAAAGAAACATAAATCCAACTACGAATGCTTTGAAAACTAATACACATACAGATCGATCTTCAAATCGAATATCAAATCGTCTACATCTCTAATCTTAGAAGACTTTATGAAGCCACTTAAAGTGTCGTTCACATCAAGTGATGTCTGCGACCGCTGGTTCCGGAAACTACTAGGCCGTGGCTAACGTCTCCGATAAGAGGCTATCTGACACAATTTTTCGCCTAGGGAGATATCAGTGCTCCCGTCGATTGACCCAAGAAGTGGGTGTATAGCCCAGTAATGTATTATTGATAAACAATGATTGCGTCTGAAGGCGCATTAGTTTGTAGATTAGTTTTCACTAAGTTGCATAGATTAAGATTAGATAACTTTATTCAAGATTTATTTGATACCAAAGGCAATGACCTTTGAGGAGCCGTTGTCTGGTGGGGTGTGTAACTTAGTGGATCAGATGTAACATCTAGAAAAAAAAGAAAAAAAACCACAACAACATCTGCAAGTGACAACTTTTGTGTACCAATTAACCGAAAACATGTCGGTAAACAATGTCTGCTCTCATTGCTAGGGGGACTTCTCGACGCACAGAATTATAAAGTGAACGGAACGAACCATTGATTCTTTTTTGGCCACAGTTTGTTAATTTGTTAGTCCCATCGGCAAAAACTTCTCACTATGGCAAATCCTCCAAAAAACCCAAGAGATGCAGATCGACACCCACCAGTCACCACCTATTTGTATATTTTAATGTCACATATGACAGCGTGGATAGACGCGAGCTTGCAGATCTGATAGGTTCAATGCCGCACTTAATTGCGTACGCCGAGGATTTAGTGGCGTACAGATCAGGTCCGAAGGTCGAAGAAATAAATATCTTGTTGCAAGGTGACTACGATCAAGTTAAGCGATTTTGCGACGACTGGAAGTTGGTTATCAACTTCAGGAAGTGTGAAACTATCCTTTTCAGAACCCCGTTGTACATGGCATCATGGGTTCTGCACTGGTTCGGCATTGTTCACCCACAGGGACGCCCTTTAGATGTGAAAAGTGTAGTTAGGTATCTTGGCATTTGGTTGGATCAATATCTGTATTTTCACATATGTTTGATATTGCTCTGGCCAAAGCTAAAAAGGCCTTTGCTGTGGCAAGGAGGTTGTCTTACAGCAGCCAACTTGATACCAGGGTGAAGGTAATCTGCTACATGGCCCTCATTCGGCCAATTATGGCGTACGGTTGTCCGTTGTGGTTCAACGTGAGTCCTTCCCAGATGGAAAAGATGAGGTTGTTCGAGAGACAATGTCTCCGGACTTGTCTCCGTTTGTATCGTACTTCCGAATCTGAGTACAAGAAGTACTATCCCAATGAGGTCTTGTACAACGAGGCAAACCTCAACAGGATAGATAATTCTATTATTAAGCTGATCAGAAGGCACATTGCACGAGCTATGACTTCTTCCAACAGCCTGATCTTTGGGGCTTACTACCCCAACGTTATGTTTCATGAGAGAGTGCGCCTTTCCGGCTTTATTCCTCCTGAGGCGTTCCTCTATCTCGACACAATTGGCCTAATATAGGATCCACACGGATGTCTTGTAATCTCATCATCAATACGAACGGGATGTCGCTCGCAGTCGCGAGGATCTCCGATTGAGTAGAGCAATCTCTGTTCGAGACAGGAGAGAGTCTGCTAAAGAACGGCAATTTTATTGATGGTTACACCAAAACCAGTCTCCGCCGAAGGTAGCTTCGCATATTGGCGCGCTAGTTGACCATAGTGGCTATATATTATATATATTAGGCATATACATAACATATACGTCCTGGTGCACGCGTCCGTGTGCCACGGACATAGTTAAGATAGTACCTTAAGTTTTAATGTTTTTTAACAGTTTTCTTGGCATAAGATAAGATAATTAAGATATTAACAGAATCCAAAAGACGATGCTCAAGCCGAAAGGCATTACTAAATTTAGTTTGTATTAGCTTTGAGTACCCGTATTGGGTCAGTAGGTTAGATGTAAGAACGCTTGTCAAGTTTGTTAAGCTAGTTTTAAGCATTTCTGTCTAGCATGTAAGTAAATGAATTGAAAAATAAAATGAAAATGAGAAAAAAAAATAGACGCGAGCTTTAAAGCGCGATGATTAGTTTCGACATTACTGTCATACTCGTCAGGTAGTGCAGGATGACTATGGAGAACTGTGGCTGCTGCATCAAGGTCGGTAACGAACTCACCAAGACTACAACAAAGGTTTTAGGCAAGGCGACGAACTGTCATGTGACTTCTTCAATATCATGCTTGAGAAGAATTGTGCGACTCTCAAACGTCAACACAAGAGGCACTTTTGGAAGTCGTTACAATTGCTATCATACGCGGACGACATTGACGTGATTGGTCGAGCACAGCGAACTGTCTGTGAAGTGTTGGTATTGAATGAGAGGTGGCTAAAATATGTGTGCGGCGGTGAATGAGGAAAAGTATAAAAGTATAAACTGTCATCAAGAAAGGCTGCGCAATTTCGACTGTCAGAACGTCACCGAGGTGGTTAAGGACTGCATTTACCTCGATTCCCAAGTTAATTTTACGAACAACATGAGTACAAATAATAAAAGCAGAAGAGATTGCTTAAGAGGCAATGGAATAGTTGAGCCTTCTCTAGCTAACATTATATAAGACCTTGGTCATCCCTGTCCTGCTCTATGGCGCGGATGTCTGGTCAATCGTAAGAGCAAATGAAGAACCCATTAGTTCTGCGTTCAATTTTGCATTTATGGTTTCCGGGGAAAAAGATTCAACCACGAACTGAATGGGCGATGAGTCTAGTCAGTCTTCTACGGCTACAACGTCTATGATGGCTGGGTCATGTAGAGGGAGATCACTGCTAAAACCCGAAGAGTCTTCGATTCCGACCCAAAGAGACACCGTAATAGAGGACGCTTACGAGACCGATAGAGCACACAAGTGGAGAAGGACTTCAACGAACAGTGTGTAAACCAAAAGGCTAAGGATTGTTCCAGTTCGAAAAGCTTGTTGGTTAAGTTCAAGGTTCATGGGAGACTGTAGCGCCATTAGAAGAAGACAAAGAAGTTTACTGCAAGAATGAGAACCTTTGCGTGGAATTCGTTTTATCAATCTTGAAAATTAGAATGCACGGATTAGAAACATTTTATTAAATATGGTAACTATAAAACATCAAGAACTGAAATCTAGGGGAACACGTTGCTCCTGTGTGGTTCGTTAATCCCGAACCTTGATACCGGTATGTAACACACAACCACGTGTTTGATAAGTATGGTGCTTTGATGAGCAGCTGGGTCATTTGGTTTTGGTTTAAACGGTCTTTGAAGGAAAACCACGAGAATGCGAAATGGGAAAACATGATTTTTGTGTGTTTGGGTAAAATAAACCACAATCGAACAATGGGAAAAAACTTTTAAATGATATAGAAACAATTTCAATTTCTAAGAAGTTTATCAAATGATTTCAGTTGTGGGCGTATTACCAAAAGTGACGTCACACGGTGAGGTCCCATGGCACAGGTCATCCATAGAATAACATTGGATCACCGGAGATTTAAAGTTCTACCTGATGCTACAGGCAACTCATCTAAGGGGGTTCATCACATAAATATTTTGCTTTGCGGTGCTATTCATCCACTCGACCCTATGATCTCTTCAAAGAAATGAAAATAATCCATAACGAACTGATGCTCCATCCATCCTTCTTTTCAAAATTTAGCCTGCTATGATTATTTTCTGTTTCCAAACCTCAAAAAATGGGTGGACGTCATGAGATGTGGGTCAAATGAAGGTGACATCACTGAAACAAACGCCCATTTTTAGTGTCGTAAGAACAACCTATTATTTAGAGGGAATAAAACGCTGGAATAAATCTATCTCTCTTGGCGACGATGTTGAGAAATAAAACGTTTATTTCCCAAAAAAACTTTTTATTCAAAATTTGTTTGGCTATTTGCATGATTTTATATTTACAGAAGCAAAGTTCAAATAAAAACGTTATACTTCAGAACATCGAATTCAACCAACATTTCTATTATACGTAAACGCATTCTGATTTATACCCCCATTCGACTGGTTTATTACTAAATCATCAGGGTGATGGTCATTTAATTCCCTTAAGGTTCCTAAGACATGAAACCAAAACACGCAAATGCCGTCCTCTACGCTTGGACCTCAATTTAATACCATTGACTTGATTACTCCGACAAGCCACGGTTCATTCATGATTCTACATTATTCTAACACTATAAGTGCATACTCGTGCGAAATAAATGACATATTATTATTAACCTGCTTACAACTTGTGGACAATCATGCACAATCGACACTCGGTTTTTTTTTTGCAATACAAAAGAGGTATCTTTCATCGTAGAAAAGTGTACACAAAATGGAACCTACATATTGATTTTTTTTCAGCGGTTACAGTGTTTCTTTTTTTCTATTTCGTGTCCTGGTTTTATTCGTTCCCAGCCCTGTTGGCACAATGACCTTCAAAGAACTGCTGTTTTATTATAAGCTATATCCGTTCGCATGTACATTAATAAATCTTTCCCTATTACCAACCTCACCTCGTTCATATAAATTTATTCCACAAAAATTCGGAGTGAACTTAATGGCAACGAAAATAAGACGGATTTAATTTATATCTCATATAACAGTTTGGGAAATAGTGAAATTGGAAGAATTTATGTTTTTTTTTGTAATTTTTCATATTTTTCTCGATTTGTTTTCTTATGCCTATAAGGGCGAATGGTGAAGGTTTTTTTTATGAACTTTTATTTAACGATGTCTCATCATTCTGGACGCACACATTTGTGCATTTTTATGCTTATGACGTTTAACTCCATCTGGGTAAACCCTTCAAACCGCTGTTTGAGTGGGCTCTTCTTGTTCATGAAGAACTGTCCAGAATATATGATTGGTCTATTGGTAACTGGCTGCTTCTGAACCTACAAAAACTCAGGTTATACCTATATCCAAAAGAAAATTCTATCAGATATATGTTGAATAATAATAATAATATGGGTGGCGCTACAGCACATAGAGGACCTGGGCCTAGCTTCTCAGCAACCACTCGTGTTGTGCGTGCTATTGTTCTCTCACAAGTGTGCGCGATCCCTGCCTAGCTGTCTCCAGTTTCGCACACCAAGTTGGTTGAGGTCCTTCTCCACTTGGGTGCGCCACCTTAAACGCGGGCCTCCTCTGTTGCGTTGCCCGACAGGTTCGGATTCGAAGATTCTCCGGGCCGGAGCTGTGGTGTCCATACGCTCTACATGATCTAGTCACCGTAGGCGTTGGATCCGTAGACGCCTAACTAGGCTCATGTCGCTGTACAGCCCGTACAGTTCGTGATTGAATGTTCTCCTCCAGAACCCGCCAACACAAACAGGACCAAAGATCGTGCGTAGAACTTTTCTCTCAAAGAGACCAAGGACTTCTTCATCCGCTTTCGAGCCGTATAGCAGGACTGGGATGATCAAGGTCTTATATAAAGTCAACTTGGTTCTTCGAGAGAGGGCTCTATTACTCAATTGCCTCTTGAGCCCGAAGAAACAGCGGTTGGGAAGAGTTATCCTACGCTTGATCTCGGTACTGATGTTATTTGTACAATTTACTCCGGAGCCGAGGTAAGTGAAGTCCTTGACTACCTCGAAGTTATAGCTGCCCATTGTGACGCTCTGTCCAAGACGTCGATGTTGTATGTCCTTTTTTGAGGACAGCATACACTTCGTTTTACCCTCATTCACCGCCGGACCCATTTTAGCCGCTTCAGTCACAATGTTAGCAAAAGCCTCACTGACAACTCGCTGATTTCTGCCAATCACGTCAATGTCATCGGCGTATGCTAACAATTGCACGGACTTCTGGTAGATCGTGCCTCTAGTGTTGGCGTGTGAGTTTCGCACGATCTTCTCCAGGACCATGTTAAAGAAATCACATGACAGCGCGTCGCCTTGTGTAAAACCTTTCATGACATTGAAGGTCTCGGTGAGTTCGTTACCGACCTTGATGGAGAAGCGAGAGTTCTCCATCGTCATCCTGCACAGCCTGACGAGTTTGGCAGGAATGTCAAAACTAGACATGGCACTGTATGGCTCGTCTCTATGCACGCTGTCAAATGCGGCCTTGAAATCGACGAACAGATGGTGAGTGTCGATTTGCATTTCTTGGGTCTTTTCCAGGATCTGCCGTAGTGTGAAAATTTGGTCTGTTGTGGACTTTCCTGGCCTGAAGCCACTCTGATATGGACCTATCAGATTATTAATGAACGGCTTCAGGCGGGTACACAAAACGGCAGAGAAGATCTTTTACGCGATGGTAAGAAGACTGATCCCTCGATAGTTGACGCAGTTGAAGGGGTCTCCTTTCTTGTGGATCGGGCAAACGATTGATGGTGCTTATGCACCTGGTAATGGGTTTATTTCACAGTTGGTGCAATGCCCAGTAAGTTTCTCACGCCAAGAGACCTTTGGGGATCGTATATATTCATGACAAAAAGTAATTCATTGTGTTGACTAGTGATGGGAACTATCGAAAATGCACTATCTACCAGGTATGAAATGATAGTTTCAGTTTTTTAAATAAAACACTAATTATAAATAGTATTTTTTATGTACTAATAATACATTTTATTCAAAGTATTGGCCATAGTTTTCTACACATTTTGACGACCCTACTGGCAATGTGTGAATACCACGCCAATAAAATTGTTCGTCTTTTAGCAAAGTAATCAGACACCCAATTTTCGACTTCTTCGTTGGAATCGAAGTGCTGCTCAGCCAATGCGTGTCCCATCGATGAAAACAAATTGTAGTCGGAAGGAGCCAAGTCTGGTGAATACGGCGGGTGGGGTAGCTGCTCCCAACCAAGTGTTTTGATTGTATCCTGAACCGGCTTTACTTTGTGTGCACTGTGCAGGTGTATTGTCATGGAGCAAAATTACCTTGCCATGTCTTCTGGCCAATTCAGGCCGTTTCTCGATTAATGCACGGTTCAAATTGATCATTTGTTGTCGGTAGCGATCAGTATTAACGGTTTCACCTGATTTAAGGAGCTCGTGGTACACCACACCTTTCTGGTCCCACCAAACACTTCTTCAAAGATGATGCGAATCGTAACGTTCTGTGAATCGTGAGCGCTACCGTGAGATGATATCCAACTTATTTTTGCCCGAAATGCAAGAGCTGGAATTGCATGACATGTGGTTTCAACAAGACGGTGCCACATGCCACACAGCACGCGCAACAATGGACTTATTGAGAGGCGAGTTCGGTGAACATTTTATTTCACGTTCGGGACCGGTCAATTGGCCGCCTAGATCGTGCGATTTAACGCCTTTAGACTATTTTCTGTTGGGCTCATGTCTATACAGACAAGCCCGCTTCAATTGACGCATTGGAAGACAACATTGAAGCACTTATTGATACCGGCCGAAATGTTGGAAAGAGTATGCCAAAATTGGACTAAGCGGATGGACCATTTGAGGCGCAGTCAAGCTCAACATTTGCATGAAATAATCTTTAAACATTAAATTATATGGATCATACTATCGATTCAACTAAAGATTTCATGCATTTTTCTGAGTTTTATGTGTTCTCTTTTCAAAAACTTCTGCATAGCTTTTAAAAAATCACTCTTTATTCCACATTCAGCACATAAGACTTAATTCCTTTTTCAGCCGAAGCGGGACTTCTGATGGCTTCACTCATTTTCTGTGTCAGACAGACAGAAGACGACTTCTTGATGAGTGTAATTGCTTATTGCAAACATGCACTCTTGGGACATGCCGTACGCCCCACCCTGTTCACTCATTAAAACAGACACACGATAGTGCGAATTTTTTTTTTTTGCATTTTATCGTCAATAGAATACTATCATCACCACACCCGAACGGTAAACACATCGTTTTCAGTAACCACGAACAAACGTTCGCATGTGAGTCTTCAATTATGTATAGACGTTCATATATTTACTTGGAATGTATAAGAACTCCATATGTGACTCTGTGCGACTCCATATCGGTGAATTCTTTTGACTTTCAATATCGCTGTGATAAGAAGTAAATACTTTTTTTGGCAAAGTTAATTTGATTGGAATGTTGGGCAATAATCGATTTTGTGCTTATCGATTATCAAAATAGGTTGAGGGAGATTTCAAGTGGAACATAAGAGCCTCATAACCACTCCCTTTTGACGACCACCAAGCGTATTCTAATGTTCTCTGATGTGTCCTGCATTTTACATATAATTGCACATACAAGTCACGTGCGTTTGATGATGGGCCTTCCTTTGGGCATACAAATCGACGTTCGTGGATATTTTCCGGATGCATTTTGCTGTCTGCTGGATCAGATTTAACTGTGCTTGGAATTCATATAAAAATAACAAATCACATTTTTCTTTCCGGTGTACTAGGTGCAGCTACACATAATTCATTCATAAGTTGTGAAGAC
Source organism: Eristalis arbustorum (assembly GCA_916610145.1). Taxonomy (NCBI): domain Eukaryota; kingdom Metazoa; phylum Arthropoda; class Insecta; order Diptera; family Syrphidae; genus Eristalis; species Eristalis arbustorum. The sequence goes on along the minus strand of OU744317.1, from coordinate 61,774,183 downwards.
AGGAAGAAAAGTGCTAGAAAAATGACAACTAAATTATATTTTGATTTCTCACAAACGATCAACAATCTGATCACACGGAATGATATACGCCTGTCAAGTTTACGTCAATTGCGACAGCCTTCATTTGTTTATTTTCTCGAAACCGGTCGTTACCTTTCTCACTTTTTGTTTCAAACACGGCAGTTTTTCAAATCCTCGAACATTTACCCGCAAACGTATGTATCAACGCTCTTAAATGTAAATCCGCATTCCAATATAAATCCGTAGGCGATCGCTTAGATCACTGCACATATGGTCAGCTTGTAATCGAACTTGGAAGCGAGGAGTTGATTTGTCTGTATCTCACAAAAACTGAGGCACACAAAAAACATTCGTTGGACATCTATCAGACAACAACTACGCACGAATAACGATTTTTTGTTTTCATTCACCCACTTCCGTTACAAGTAAAGCAGAAAACCATAGGTGCCAGTTATCAATTCACGGATAAAAGAGACCATTATTCGTCGATAATGCTTGGTTTTTTTCCTATGCTTCGCTCTTTGTCGGATATTGTGGGTTGACGCGAGGTGTGTGCCAAGTTCAAATTGATAAACAAAGAAAATTTAATATAATTACTAATCGAAAAAAAACCGTATGCATGTGTATATCGCATTGTTATGTATGCACGTACGAGTATGGCAGTGAAAAGTCTCCAAGCAATCGATGAAACGTCAAATCCAAGAAAATTCGTCGTTTTTTTTTTTTGCTTTCTGATAACCTAGAGGGACAGTCTGCACTGAATCATCAATGAAAACCGTAGGTGGGTTGTGGGGAGCAGCGAACCAAGTATATAGACCGAGATCATACAGCGGCGAAGCGAAACAAACCACCAACAGTATCAGCAGTCAAGCATTCACGTAGTACAGAGTTGCCATGTGGCAGCATTTGTTCGCTTGAATGTGTTTATCAAAATGTTTTATTCAAACTTTATTTATTTTTGAAATGTGGTATTACTGACCCTAAGTCAAGTGGAAATCCGAAAATAAAGTGATAAGCCAAAATCGGACAAATAGGAGATAACGTTTTGTTTGCGTTTACTTTTAAACCATGAAACTTCCTCGAATGGTGAAGTAAAACGAGCACGTGGGATATTTTCAGAATAGGTGTAGCAGCAGGTAGGCAGGTATCATCTGAAATGCCACTTGGAGGCATATTCGAGTTTTAACGGCTCATTTATGTGAATGATCCAGTTAGAAAAAAATGTGTTCACAGTAAACTACTTTATTTGACAATTTGAATATTGATGTCCTCTTTTCATTTACTGTTAAGCAGTCTGCCTTGCGAAACCTAGTTGATAGCTTGCTATACACATTTGCATTAGTTGCTCAGATTTTATGCCTAGAAACGAGTCGCCTTCTTGCTGTTTTAGGTATACTGAATGCGAGTCATAACAAGCTTTGTGCGACGTAGCACAGTTGGAACATTGTTCGCAATTGGTAGTGCTGCTGGTGTTGAAATGACCATAGTTATGTGTTTTGTTATACGTGGGAGAAACGATCGAATTCAACTTTGCACGTCAAGGAGACAAAAATCTTTGTGAAGCATTCTACCGCTGTTTGCGTATACCTGAAAATACAGTCAGTAATAGAAACAAATTAACACGGCATCCGCATGTTATAACATAACCTAGAGGCAATAAACCTAAAAGCTACACAGAAAACATCACAAGTTCAAGGAACAGTGTAATCTTCAAACAAGAAAACAACACCAAATGAGATTCATTCAATAGCATTTGAACTTACTATTGGTTTCGGTCTGCTTGTGAAGAATAAATTATTGAATCCAATGGATTGAAAGTTGAAGGGTAGCATCATTATTATTTATCGATGTAACCATTAAGATTTATGTATGCATGCACAGCCGTAGTGTATTTAACATAAATTCCAGTTTGGTATTTTTTAATTCGGAAACAAGGGCAGATTTTACTATTTTTTGATTACTTATGATAATAGATTGATTATGCATTGAACTGAACAAAATATTAAGACATTGACATTGAAAACGTTGGTGGCTTCTTTGAAGAATTCATGCTGGTAACGGAAATATATTTTTACGATGTGCAAATTATGAGGTAAGATGAGTGGTCATTCGATGATTTCTGGGGTTTTACAAATTTGAAAAAATTTGCTTGGTTGCGTCTGGGCATATATTCTGAGTCAGTGGTGGAAGATCTGTTAGCCTGGAGATCTCTGGTGGGTGCTTTGTCCCCGCGATGGCTTTAGTGGATCACTCGGGTCTTGAAATGATGATGATGATGGTATTTTACAGAATAAATATGTATTGCGATTCCTGATAGATTTCTTGGATAGTCTTCAATTGGATACCATTGACTTTAGGATAAGCATACTGTCTAGAGTTTTTGATCTCGGAATACATCTTAGGCGTGTTTTTCAAAACTCATTACTCAGTTTAGTAAAATTTTACCTCTGAAGTAACAACAAAACAACTTACAGAGTTGTAAACTTCTTTGATAATCCACAATTGTTTACCACTGACTTTAGCATAAGCATACTGTTCATAAACTCCTGAGTTTTTGATCTTGGAACACATATTAAGAGTGTTTTTTTGACTACTCAGTACTCAGTACTCAGAGTTGTAAGCTACTTAGTCAAATTTCACTGTCATTACTGATGCCGTCAGAGGAAACAATGTGTTTATTAAAGGTCAGCATCTATCGGTTGTTTGTCATTTACAAGTTTTTTTGTTTCCTATTTACTTGTTAATGTTACTTGTGCAAATCTATAACATACCAAATCATGCATATTACTTGAAAACATGTCTCAGAATTACATTTCACTTATTTTTGGCATTCGAATATTTTGGCAACGAATGCAATGGATATTCACACACGCACCAACCTTCGCAAGTAAAATTTAACTCAGTAAAAAAGCGTTTTATTGAAATTCATTACTGAGCTGAGTACTGAATAGTCAAAAAACATGCATCTTATATGTGAATGTCTTTAGAATTCGAATAAAGGCAACAAATCGAGCGTAAATGGATGGACCAACGTTTCATGATGCAGCCATTATTGAAACAAAGTGATATACACAATCAATGACGTATGATCTACAACCTCGTATCAAACTGCGACTAAGTTCTTATCAAATTACTAGTTAAACAATCAAGACGATGAGTCAATTGTGAAGCCATTGGAAGACTCAATAAACTCTTTGTTCTGATTCATGTTCCATTGAAGTTTTTCTTTTCAAAACCCAAAGATAAGCTTATTTAGAAGACACGCCTTTAGTATTCTATTTTATACTTATCATAGATACACCAAAAGACCCTTCCCAGCCTAAGATTGAACAATTAATCAAAACGCCAGTTATTTGCTTTGGCGGCATTTTCATATAAGACAGTTATTTGAACAAAAAATTAAACCAATCGATTGTAAAATTCAATTCAAAACATCCTTTGCGCAATATTATTGAACGCCACTCTTTTCTTTCAGCATGGCAACCCTCAACACTGCACTACCAGCAGCAGCTGCTTCTGCTGTTCTGTTCAATTCGCTGGTAGTTCTTTTGTTATTGCCACTTCAGTGTTGTAGACTTTGTTGTTGTTGCTGTTTCCACCACCGACTGAATGACTGAATCTATTCACTGAATATGTGGAAAGAATCATCAACATTCCGCAAAAGGCAAAACCACTTAGACCAACCAAAAACATAAAAACCAACCACGGCTACAACGGCAGCGACGATGGCGACGAATCATTCTCCTCTGTCGGCTTACGTCACCTTTCACCGTCACAGAGATGGATTCTTTATTCTGTTTTCTTCTCGTTTTTTTTTTTTTTATAACATTTTTGCTGTCAATTACAGGTGAATAAGTCTCGCCCTATACTAAAGTCGCCGCGCCTCCCGCAGCAGTAACCCCCCTTAAATCCAACACACACACAACACAAAAATCTCACTGAAAACCTGCTTGGCATGCCTGAAAGGAAAGCGAAAATGTATGGTTAGTGCGAAATTACCTGTCGAATCTCTTGAGTTTCAATATCCATGTTTCAGCCGTATCCCAAGTCGAGTCTGCAAACTCTCCAGGCAGGGAAGCAATTGATAAGAACGAAACAGTGCCTTGCCCAGACTAGTTCTCACGGAAGATCAAAAAACTCAAACAAATCAAATGAAATTAGTAAAAAAAAAACAGGAAAATAAGAACTGTGCGAGACGAAGTAACGTATTTTAAGGCGATTATGGCTGTCGGTTCGGAAAATGATTTTTTCTTCGTTTTTATGTTTTTTTTTTTGCTTTGCGTTTACTGCTTTAGCTGGAGGTCGTCATGCGATGATGCGTCGGCGGCGGCGGCTTCTATTGCTGCTTCTATTGCTGCAGCTCCTACACATTCCCTGGAGCCGAGGCGGAGGCAATTGGAACAATTTCAATCATCTCGACTGAATATTTCCCTGAGAAAAAGGCTGGTCACACCACTTTGAAGTTTCACTGATACTTTTCAAATTTTCTCTCACGAAAAAGAAACCTTTTTTTTTCTTCTTTCCTTTCTTTGACACTTTTTTCCTGCTCGGTGATGTTTCACTGCACTTTTTCTCGTTTTGCTACTCTTTTTTTTTGCGAAGCACGTATAAATTATTTTGGGGGAGAACTAACGGATTTAAGTATGAAACACTTAAACTACGTTTTGGATGGTAATCTCTGAATTTATTGAAAAGAAATTTTGATATTTTTGCGGCACTTTCTCACTTTAACCGAGGTTTTTCGTGTCCGACGAATTTATTTGCATGGCAGCCATATTACTTTTCGTGTGTCATTTTTGTGTGGCTGCACTGGTGTGATGGTTTCGTTAAATTTTACTTTGAAAGTGACAGCAATGGAGATTGTGGTCTTATGGTGTACTAATTTGAGCGGTTTGTGTCTGGAATGTAAATAAATGCAATGGACTGCTGCTTTTAGCTATGGCCTACTAGATGGCGCGGAAAATGATTGAAACAGGGTGATCCAATTGATAATTGTAAGTTAATTGAAATGTTTGTTAAATACAGTTACATTGGAAAACAATGTTAACTCCATTCACTCTAATATTCGTAAAATAATCAAAAACGTTTTTTCTTTGAATTCATTTTTATTTATTTCAGCTGTATTATGCAAATTCAGTCTACTATACGAAACACAGCAACAAGAATTTAGAAACTTGTTTGAAATTAATTAATTAAAATCGGAATTAGCAGAGAGGACTGGAGAAGCTTAACCAAACTGCAAGTTCTAAGGTTGATACAGGAACTTCAGAATTCTTTTTACACCAAAGATTTAGTCCTCTAAATCCACTTGCGGGCAGATGATTATAGAAAAGCTTTATTTTCACTGCGAACTAAACATAGCCATCGGTTCTCAAGATTGGCTGGGAAAATTCTTTGTTTTGTATCCATCACAGAGCAACATAATACACTACTTTCACCAAGTGTTTATTCTCATTATCGCTCTACACAACAGATGTTGGCTGCGCGACTAAGGATCAACTGCCGACTTATTCTTATTTGACTGGCACTACAGTCCGGGGTTAACCTGGGCCTCAGCCAATATGCTTTTCCATCTAGCCCGGTCTTGTGCTAGTTGCTTCCAGCCACGCACGTTGAACTTATGCAGGTCCTCTTCTAGCTGCGTACGCCATCGTAGGCCTGGTCTTCCTTTACCGCGTTGTCCCTCGGGGTTGGAGTCGAAGATTTACCGGGCCGAAGCATTGGTGTCCATTCGCTTGACGTAACCTAGCCACCTCAGACGAGAGATTCGAACTCGTTTGACCGATTGGCCAGCGTGATCTTCCGTTTTATTTATGTCATTGTTTGTATTAACTTCGGAGCCTAGGTAGACAAAGCCTTTCACTACCTAAACAGTTATTGCTGTCTATAGCAACGTTTTGTCCAAGACGGTGTTGGTTTACCTTTTTCGTAGACAGCATATACTTTGTCTTACCCTCATTAACCGCAAGCCCCATCTTGGCCGCTTACTTCTGGATGCTCACAAACGCCCGTATGACAGCCGGTGAAAGGTGACGTATTATGATAACAAATAATGTGAAAAACGAACTTTTTAAACTTTACTCGTGACAAACCAAAATCAGTTTCATTCCAACGAGTATTGATGGTGGTTCTTCCTCTTTGTGTGGCGCTACAGTCCGGGGTGGACCTGGGCCTCAACCAACATGCTTCTCCATCTAGCGCCATCTCTGGCTAGCTGTTTCCAGTTTCGCACACCAAGTTGGTTGAGGTTCTTCTCCACTTGGGTGCGCCACCTTAAACGCGGGCGTCCTCTGTTGCGTTGCCCGACAGGTTCGGATTCGAAGATTCTTCGGGCCGGAGCTGTGGTGTCCATACGCTCTACATGACCTAGCCACCGTAGGCGTTGGATCCGTAGATGCCTAACTAGGCTCATGTCGCTGTACAGCCCGTACATTTCGTGATTGAATGGGATGACTGGGATGATCAGAGTATTATATAAAGGCGGCTATCTGTTTCGGCAGGTGGCTCTGTTACAGGCAATTGTTGAGCCCAGAGAAGCAGCGATTGGCAAGAGTTATCCTACGCTTGATCTCGGTACTGATGTTATTTGTACAGTTTACTCCGGAGCCGAGGTAAGTGAAGTCCTTGACTACCTCGAAGTTATAGCTGCCCATTGTGACGCTCTGTTCAAGACGTCGATGTTGTATGTCCTTTTTTGAGGACAGCATATACTTCGTTTTGCACTCATTCACCGCCAGACCCACTTTACTTTATTTACACTGACGGCTCGCTGAGTTCTGCCAATTACGTCAATGTTTTGTAACGTATGCTAACAATTGCACGGACTTCTGGAAGATCGTGCCTCTAGTGTTGGCATGTGAGTTTCGCACGATCTTCTCCAGGACGATGTTAAAGAAATCACATGACAATGGTGAGTTCGTTACCGACCTTGATGGAGCAGCGAGAGTTCTCCATCGTCATCCTGCACAGCCTGACGAGTTTGGCAGGAATGTCAAAACTAGACATGGCGTTGTATAGCTCGTCTCTATGCACGCTGTCATATGCGGCCTTAAAATCGACGAACAGATGGTGAGTGTCGATTTGCATTTCTTGGGTCTTTTCCAGGATCTGCCGTAGTGTGAAGATTTGGTCTGTTGTGGACTTTCCTGGCCTGAAGCCACACTGATATGGACCTATCAGATTACTAATGAAGGGCTTCAGGCGGGTACACAAAACGGCAGAGAAGATCTTTTCCGCGACGTTGAGAAGACTGATCCCTCGATAGCTGGCGTAGTTGAAGGGGTCTCCTTTCTTGTGGATCGGGCAAACGATTGATGGTGCTTATGCACCTGGTAATGGGTTTATTTCACAGTTGGTGCAATGCCCAGTAAGTTTCTCACACGAAGAGATCTTTGGGGATCGTATATATTCATGACAAAAACTAATTCATTATGTTGACTAGTGAAGAGAACTATCGAAAATGCACTATCTATAGTTATTTACTGAATGATTTCAACTATCGAATAGTTTTATTCATTCACTAGTCCAAAGTCCAAGCAAATGAAAAAACCATTCATTCAACTAAGACCATTCGAACATTTTTCCATCATAAAAATGAACGAATTCGAACTATTTCCCAACTGAGTCGAACTATCGACTCGAACCAAACCATAGAACAATCTGTCATGCAAATATTTTGGCAATATGTGTATACAAAATTGACTCTCAGATCTTAATACACACAAATTCTCGCTCAGGGTAGCTACAAAACCATTTGACTCAGGCCAACCAAACATACAAGTAAAAATAATTGAATTTTCTTTTTTCATTTAAATGGATGAATGAATGGTTTTTGAGTGTCGAATAAATGAATACTTTAACTAATAATACTTTAACGAATAACTAGACAATTAGTATTCGATAGTTCCCATCACTAGAGTTGACACCATTCTGATTGGTATTGCATATGCGATTAAAACTTAATGCAGTCGGTTACACTATTAATCGATAGGTATAATTTGAAGTAGTATACAACTATTTCATGAACATCGTATATAAACAAAAGAAAAAGTAATGGACCCAAATGGCTACGTTACGGCAGTCCTGGTATGGCCTTTATTACCTGATATTTAAAACTATAAATCTTTACCAATTGCTTCCTTAATATTTAGAATAAACATTCAAAAACCGGTATGGAATTCATGGATTGAAATCGGCGAGGGAAAAGAATCTGCTGATTAAACCGCTCCAACGATTTTTGTAGAACTTATTAAAAAAGAAAATTAAACAAAGAAAAAATTGACTTTAAATACTAAACGAACCTTTTTTGCTCTGATACGCTTTCGCATTCAATGAAAAACGTTCAGTTAGTTTAATATCGTCAGATATGTTCATAAGAAATCACTTTTGGTAAGATCTGTTAACAGGGATTTCGGATTATCTGTGATGTGCTCCCAGCCATTCCGGTTAATCGAGTTTCAACTTTATTAATTTTTAGTTAAATAATGGCTTAAGAAGAAACAGACCAAATTTAGCAAGCATAACTTTTATCTGAAAGAGACGGACGACTTCATCGGATTGTGCTTGCCTTAGCGTCATACACCAGGGCTCGGATGATCAGTGTCTTCTATAGAGTCAGCCTGCTCCTTCGAGAGACACTTCTATTATTCATTTTCCTTTTGAGCCCAAATTGACAGCGTTTAACAAGATTAATTTTGCTTTTGATACGACTAATGTTGTTATCTATTCTGTCTACCGCGGACACGATGCCCATTGATGCTCTGAAGATTTTTGTGAATTCATTAGCGTTATTGATACAGCAGAGGGAATTATCCGCTGTGCTAAACAGTTCGATTAAGACGTTTCTTGATTTCAGGAATTCGTCGGATTCACCACCGTTGTATTTGGGCCATAGCATCCAAGTAGTCTCACATGTGGTTAGCTATTTCCGCAGCACATTTGCTGCTCATATTAACCTATCATAATAAAAATAATATGGGTGGTGCTACAGCCCGTAGGGGGCCAGGGCCTAGCTTCTCAGCAACCACTTGTGTTGTGCGTGCTATTGTTCTCTCACGAGTGGAAGTGACCTACAGTTTAATGCCGAATCCGAACGGCTTTGTTTGAGAAACTTTTTCTAGACAGGAAAGTACTCTTTGAGCATTGTCAGTGACTCGAAAGAGGTGGGGTCGTGAAAAATAGTTTGCGTCACACATAGCAGGAATCGAACCTACGACGTCGAGGTTGGGGTCGACGCACGGGCCAACATTATCCTATCATACACTTTCTTATTGACATCTGTCAATGGAGAGAGAATGTTTATTATTACCTGTGATGTGTGGATTTCGGCCCCTTTCCGGGCAAGCTCATTAGCTGCCTCATTGCCGGCTATGCCCCTATGACTATGAGAATGCTTTAATGGCAGCACAGTCATGTCAATAAGAATGGTAATATCAGCCAGTGGTATTTCCAACATTGATATCATCCTGGCCGCTTCGTTGACTGCCAGGACTGTGCATGTTTAACAATTTGAAGAAAATGCACGCGCTTGTCATCTGTGCATACCAAAATGATTGTATTGTTGTCCCATGACATTTGAATGCAATTTCAAAGTCGAGATATGGGTGTGCGTAGGCGCTTTCAAAATATTCAATTTGTAGTCTATTCAGTATATTAGTATGTTCAGTGAGGTTTTGCCTCCAGCACTTGGATTGAATACTTCTAATGGTGCGTATACAGGTAGAGTGGTGTAAGATTCAATAGCATCTCATGGCCTGCTGTCGGGGTAGTAGAGAGTGCTCCCGAAACGCACAGGAGCTAATGGCTGTATTCTGGTGAACATATTAAGATTAGTGGATTTCAGGGTGACCTGCCACTAAACTTCTCTCTCATCCACTGAATTATCTTGGAGGGTGGTCCCCACCTTTTGCCGAATATCCAGTTGCTCAGGTATAGGGCGCAGTTAGCCTTTTTAACTCTTTCTAAAACGTTTTCTTTCCAATTTAGTTTCCTGTCCAGGATAACCCCCTAGATATTTCGCACTGTCTTCTTCTTTTTCTTTGTCTAGGCCTCAACCTTAAAGCCTCTCCAGCACGATCTTTCGCCAGCTCCAGTTGCACACACCAAGTTGGTTAAGGTACTTCTCTACTTGCGTTCGCCATTTCGATCGAGGACGTCCTCTGTTGCGTTGTCCCAATGGCTCGCAATCAAAGACTCTTCGTTCCTTCGGGCTGTGAGCCGAAGTCTTTGACTACCTCAAAGTTTCTGCTGGCCACTGTGCCGCTTCCTCCCAGACGTCGATGTTGTGCGTCCTTTCGTGATGACTGCATGTACTTTGTTTTGCCCTGGCTTACCGTCCATATTAGCCACTTCCACCAAACACCTCATTGACGGTTCACTGTGTTCGTCCAATTAAGTCAAAGTCGTCCGCGTAAGCAAGCAATGGAACGGACTTTTGTAAGATCATGACTCTGGTGTAAACGTTTGAGTTTCCCACGATCTTTTTAAGTATTAGAAATCAATTGATATCGTGTCGGCGGCATTTAAAACCCGTTTTGTACTAAAACCTTTTTTTGACACTGGACGTGACGAATTTGGCAGGAATGTCAAAACTAGACATCTCTTGGGATTTTTCCATTGATCTGCAGTAATGTGAAGATTTGCACTGGTAAGGACCTAGCAGGTTATTGACGAATGGTTCCAAGCGCTCGCACAAAATGGCAGAGAGCATTTTGCAATGTTGAGGAGACTGGTCCTTACATAGTTGGTGCAGTCAAAAGGGTCTCCCTCCTTGTGGATCGGACAAACGACGCTGAGATTCCACTTATCGGGCATGCATTCCTGGAACCATATCTTACAGATGAGCTCGTGTATGCGTCGAACCTGGTTGGTTGGTTAGGCACTGTCTGTTAGACTCAGTTGTTGTATATGTGTTAGCCACAATTGATTTGTGCCTAAGGTATTAAACAACCACCTTCCTAGCTTTTTTCATGACCTTGTCGTGTTTTTGAAATATGGAAAGGGATTTCATTTTCGTTAATTTCTTGGTTGACCGGCTGTTTAAAGTGCTTTTAAACAAATAGAAATACTCACGGAAGTTACGAGAGATCTTTGCTTAAAGCTTATTTTCCTCCCGTCTTCTTGCCAAAAACTCACCTTGCAATGTCTTTTAGAAATAAGAGAGCAAGGGGATATCCATCTTCGGCCATTTTTACCCCTAGTCAAAAAAGAGAGGAATGTGAGAGTAGCGGAAATCCCTTATAAATCACAAATACTTTCACAAAAACCATGGATCCACCACAATATGGCGGCCAATTCGTGGATTTTGTGGGAAAATCGTGTGAAGTTGGCCACAGCCATGTACTATTATTCGAAGAGTGTTCAGTTGGTTCATGACTTTAATGGGATTGGGGATTGAAGGATTGGGTGAATAAAAGTGTAATGCCACGTATTATTTACAGGAATATTTAGCATCAATTTAATACATTAATGTAATATAAAGCCTATTTCTATGTCATACGTGAGAAATGAAATCACTTTCATAGCATTCATTCATAAATTCGTAAAAAGTTAATTAAAATTTCTTATTTGTTATGAGAAATTCCCAGATATTGAAAATAAAACTATTGAGGAAAATACTTGCCAAAACTTGGAAGTAAATTCCATCATATATCTGTAGAAAAGGAAAAGCAGCAAAAAAAAAATGCTTATTTTATTGATTAATGCCAATGTCGGGTAAACGAGCGAATTTTCAAATAAGACCTTCAATCCACCCCAATACTATGGTTGGGGAAGAGGATCACCTGTTCTCAAGAGCTCACACGTATTCACAGACTCGGCGGGGAAAGCTTATGAAAATCGATGTCCGATGAAATCAAGGGGCAAGAGAGGCAAAAGATGGATATCTCTTTGCTCTCTTTTTTCTGCTGTCTTTGTTTTACGCTCAGACTTAGGATTTAAGGTGTGCAAACTGGCTTGGTGCACCTAAGTGGGACAGTCCGAAAAATATTATAGTCCCAAGAGAGTGTTGTTTCCCACTTTTTCTCACTGCAGCCTGACTCAAGAGATGACAAATTTTGTCTTAACAAATAAAATAATCGCATATTAAAATTGTAATTATATTTATTAGCATTAATATAATATTTTCAATTTTTCTCCGTAAAACGTAATTTAATCAAATTGGTTAGTATTATATTAAGGGTTCTCTTAAAAGTGTTCTATATAATAGATTTTCATCTTCTATTTGATAAATATAATAAAAATTCGTAAATACATTCAGAGATTTTCATTTTATACAGAAAAAACAATTATTTTACAAAAAGAATAAAAAAATCTTACATACGTGAGTACATATTTCAAAAGGATATTTTGTTTTTTCGTTTCTTTAACTAAATTGCAATAAAATTATGTACAATTCCTCTCAAATATACATGCATACAAAACGTGTGTATATATGTATAATATAAGGTTCTCAAAACAAATAATTTTGGTGTGTTTATTATTAACTTTAATATCGTATAGTGAATGAAATGTGTTTTTGTTTTGTTATATTTTGCTTGTTAAATATAAATTCTACTATTACATGTTAGTTAAGAAATATGGTGAGATTAAACGATGGCGTTTTTTTTTTGTGTATACATTGGGCTTTAATATTCTATTAGTTTATGCTAAAAATGCATAATTATCGTATAATCTTGATTGTGGGTGTTTGTTTTGTTTTTTATTTGATTTTCTTACCAACTTGCTTGGAGACTTGTAAATTTGATTGCGGCCCTCTTATGGGTGAATGATGGCTTACATGATCTTAGATTGTGATAAAAGATATTATTTTCTTCTTCGTTTAATTTATATATCACCTTTGGTATTTTGGTAAGTTAATTATAAATATGTATTTGAACGGAAAAAATCAATTTCACTATTTCGGTACGATTACTATCATGTTTTGGATATAGTGTATATTCTATCTGCTCCTTTTCTTTTTCTTTCTATTTAATTAACAATAAAATAAAATATTTACAATGCTAGAATTAATTTTACAATGATATGTTAAAAATATGTTTAAGATACATTTTTCTTCTGTTCAAATATGTGCCTTGTTTGTACCGAATAATTGTATTTTTCGTTTAAACGTTAGGGATTTTGCTAAGTGCAGTATTGTATGGTTTCGTATACAAACATTGTAATTATTTTAATTAAATACTATCTACTGAGATGAGAGGGAAAAAAAATTAAATGCAGTGCACACAATGGTCAGTGTGGAGAGAATCTTCAATTTTTGATATGACATCCATGATGTGGTGTCTGCGTGAATTTATTTGATATGAATTAAATCACTGTAACAAGTTATGTACATGGATATGGAGATTTTTATAATTGTATATATGTGTTTGCTTCTTTATTTTATTATTTTTGTTTTGTTTTTAGTATTGCACTCGTCTCGCCTTCTCGTGTGTGTGTCGTCTCTGGTGGATGTTGAAAGGGAAACCATTTTTGACGATCTAGTAATAATATTATTTGGATGATGTCACCAGTTGACTCGTACTATATCCTTGGGTGTTACATGTGGGCAATGCAAATGGGTTGAAGCCTAGACCACCGACTCCTAGAAATAAGGAGGGTTATGTTATTGACTGATTCTTTGTTTCTTACAAGGGTTAATTTATAATGCAATAAAGAGAAAAGGAAAAAACGGAATGAAATAAAAAATTAAAATAAAATCTGGTCTTGTTTTTCGAGGCAAGAATCGTATGTCTGTTGTTTGAATGTAGTCATTGCTACGAATCGAATTGTGATCAATTTCAAGGATATGACATGTGCGTATCCATTTGCGGATGCCTATGGAACTCGTTGAGTGATATTGGGTTTCCGTTCACAAACCATCTACTGTCCAACTCCATTGACAATGATATGACAGCTGTCACGATCTTAAAATCACATTCAATTGACTGATCTAATTTGTGCCAAGTTGGTTTAATTTTCTTACAATAAATAAATGTCCTTCCTAAATATTCTACAAACCTAAAGGTGCAGCGCTTTGTCACTAGTCACTAGCTTTGTCACTGTTGTCACTAGTCTATATTAAGTGTCAACTTGACACACTTTTTCAAATAAGCAAAATTCCTAACAATTGTAGTGCTGTTGCCAAGCACTAGCGGGCCGCTAGTAGCGGCTCATCTGGCTATTTGCTCACCTAGTTTATTGTCGCAAGAGGGCTCTGAAGAAAGCTATGACGTTTGGTGTCAATTTGACAATCTAGTATTGGTCAACCACCGGTCAACAACTTGAATCATCAGATCAACCACAAAAAACGGCCAAGGTGTCATGTGTGCCCTCAAATTCTGAACGCAAAAGTACACAGCATTTGCTGTGACATGTGCGCGATACCAACTTGTACGAAACATCGTTTTATTTTATTTCATTCTATTCGAGTAATGCGAAGTACTCCATCTCAAATGAAACTTAAGCATTCTCGGTTTGATTTGACTTGTTTTTTCCTTGTTGAACTGTTTTTTCTTTTTGTTTCATAATAAGAATAACAAAAATTTAAGTTTTTCGCATTAAACCGGCAAACTATAGCTTCTTGACTCTACAAAGGGCGGTTAAAGAAAACAGTGTGTCAAATTGACACCAAGCATCAAATTAGCATTGCAAAACTAAGTATAGACTAGTGTTTATTGATGCAGAGCACCCTATACAATTTTTCTTTGATATGAATAAGAACATTTTGTAATTTCTGGTATGCATCACAAAAGCTATTTTCGCCGATCCACCTCTTTTGAGTCACCAAAAATGCTCAATGAGTATTCTTGTCTAGTAAGAGCTTCTCAAACTTGGCTATTCGGAGTTGGCATAAAACTGTCGGTCCCATCCACCGGTGATAGAACAATAGCAAGCAGGGCACGAGTGGTTGTTGAGAAGCTAAGGCCTGGCCCGCTATGGGTTGTAGCGCCAACCATATTATTATATTATTATTATGAATACAAATAGACAACTGAAGTGCTTCAATATATGGAAAATCATATCACTGATCATTTTTTATTATTCAGGTTTCAAGGTTAGGTTTTATTACCACTGGCTGGTTACATTGCAGCCCCTTGTTTGTGTTGCTGGTACCAATTGGGGAACGTTCAAAATATCACAAGCTACCAACAATTGGAGTGTGAATTAAGTTGGTTTTCGATTACTTCAAATAATCGTTTAGAAGAGACAGAAATAGTATTTCACCGTGAGGTTGGTCATCATTATAGTTTCGTCGCACTGTTTAAATGTTTTCTGGACCAAAAGTCACAAATTGGAATGAAATAAAAGAAATATAGTAACCACCTGGGCTAGCATAGAAAAAAACTCAGAAATATCGGTTCGGCGTGGACTACTTGGATTTGGTGGCGCCAGAGAGCTTAATTTGAGGTTGGATTTGTGACTCCATCCTTGGCAAAATTGTGACAATGCAAAAATTGAAGTCAAACGACCAGAAATAACGCTGTCAGATCGATAAACTGGCACAGGAAATGCCGGTATATACGGATTTTGGTATCTTTATAGATGATGGCCATTTTTGGCTCACCAGCCTTAGCGAAAGAAACATAATCCACGAATGTTCGTGACGTTCCACGACGACGAATCCATGATACAAGAAGACGTCAGTGTATTAACAAATATTGATTGCATGTTGAAACTTATAGATAGTCAAGGACTTCGCTTATCTCGGTTCTGCAGTAAACAGGGATAATAATACCAATACTGAGATCAGGCACAATATTACTCTTGCCAATCGCTTCTTTGGGATCAAGAAGCAATTGAGTAACAGAGCCATCTCTCGAAACACCAAGCCGACTCTGATCATCCCTGTCCTGCTCAATGCCACAGAGCCATGGACGCTGTTGAAAGCGTACAAAGAAGCTCTTGGTCGTCTTGAGAGAAAAGTTCTGCGTGCGATGTTTAGTCCTGTCTGCGTTGATGGCATCTGGAGGAAAAGATTCAACCACGAACTATACGGGCTGTACAGTGGCATAGGTCTTCGGATCCAACGCTTAAAAGGGCTAAATCATGTAGAGCGGATGGCCACCACAGCTCCGGCACGAAGAGTCCTTCAAACCGAGCCATTGGGAGCGCAACAGAGGGCGTCCTCGTACGAGATGGTACACACAAGTTTAAAAAAAACCTCAATCAACTTTGTATGCGCAGCTGGAGGCAGCTGGCGAACGATCGCTCTGGGTGGAGAGGCATGTTGGTTGAGGCCCAGGTCCACCCCGGACTGTAGCACCAATTAGAGAAGATTTTTGGTTGCAATTTCTGGCTCAAATGAAAAAGAAGAAAACACTGTTTCTATCAGTTGTATCTGGTATAAATTACGTTCTACCAAGACGAACGGCACTTCGTGTCATACAAGAGACGAATCACTCGAAATTGTGAATGAGACATTTGGATAAACCGATCATGCTTCGACACAACTAGATTATTTTCTCTGGGTCTACGTTAAGTTAATAGTTGACGCTAATAAGCCAATGCTCGAGTCCAACATTAGGGACACTGTTGCCAGAATAACGCCGCAGATGATGGACTGATTCTTCTGATCTTCTATTTGACCGATCCCTTGAAGCATTGCTAGCGAAGCCGACGCAGCCATTTGAATGGGGAGCTATTCTATACGTAATGACTTGAAAGTAGCTGGCAAATAGATGCAAAATCAACTTTATATTTTACACTCAAGTTGTTTCATTTAAATGTTGGCTCGTATGGTACTCGAAATAAGTTGATCATTCCAATAATTGCAACCAATATATGTATTGGTCTAAACTTGATCTTCTTTGGATTGTGTCTAGAGAACTACGTGATCTTTTCATTCCCCGACTGGGCAGTTGATAACCACAAGAACGCATGTTTTATGGTATTTAATGCTTAGTTCAAATTGAATTTGGAAAGTGTTTACACTTGCTTAGCTACTGCCATCATTTTGAGGCCAAACCATTAAAAAGACATACTCCATGACCAAGAAAAACAACCAGATTTTCATTTTAGCATAAAAAAAAATATTTAAATTCACTGTAAACTATAAAGCCGAACATGAAAAGAAGCAAGTAAAATGTAAAAAAAAGGAAAAAATATTACAAATTAAGAGAACATATAAAAACCAAGGACAAAAGGAAAAAAAAAAACTTGTAAATACCATTTTAAGCTGTGCCCTCTGCTGGCCCGCCCAATCAGTCGGGATGTGTGTTCGTATGTTAAAGTGTTCAATGTAAAGTGCGTGTGTAGGTAAAGCAGTATCGACTGGGAGAGGAGGAGGATACGGCTCCCATGCAGCTCAATGTCCTATCACTATCCTGAAGTTTATCATTTGTTTTTGTTTTCGTTTTATTTTAATTTTTTTGTGTTGTATTTTTAAACAGCTGCTGTTGCTGATACTGTTGTCGGATTGTGCCACGGCTGATGTGGATGATGCGAATGATGATGGTGCGGATGCGGATGCGAGTGATGATGGTGATGATGTTGAACGAGTGCTTGATGCCATGGGGACGACACTGTTGAGATTAATGGCGAAAAGGCACTAGCTGAGCGGATTGTTTTATTTTTCGATTTTTTTTTTGTATTTTGTATTTTTTTTTTTATTGTTTTGTTGTTTTGTTGTTGGTGCAGATGCAAATAACAAAATACGAGAAAATAACCATGCAAAAGAAAAATAAAGAAATGAAAAATGTAAACGCAAAGAAGGAAAACAAACGAAAAGAATACAAAAAGGAAAAAAATAACAATAGAGAAGGGAAACAAAACAAATGGAGAAAATCATCCCCGAACTACTCACTTGATGTGGAGTTGAAAACACTGCCCGGCGACGATGACAACGCTCCCATGTTCGGTGCCGGTCCATAGCCGTTCGCAGTGGCCCCATAGGAGCCCCCAGATGAGTGGGGCGTCGATGCACTGCTACAGTAGCCGCCACGAGGACTCACACTGCTACTCTGCGCTCGCTGGTATTCATCCTCGGTCCATTGGCCAGTTCCGTCCTGAACACTGACGGCCAATTGACCGGCATATGAATTGAATCCAGTTGTTCCTCCGGGAGATCTGTGTACGCGATTGTTAAAAACTTAGTCTGACGGTTAATTATGCATTGCACTCTTACCTTGGCATCGAGTAGAGTGCTTCAACTAAATCGGCGGCCCGTTTAAGGATGATCTCCTTCTGCAGTTTCTCCGGATCACCTGGATGGCGGGGAATCAGTTTTTGCAGTCGCTGGAAGCCATAGTCTATCGTCGGTTCATTGAGGGCTGCTTAAATCAAAGAGAAAACTCTATTTTAGCATCAGTCAACAGGAGCCATTCGTAGTAAGTACTTACAAACATAGACAAACCGTCCCGGTGAGCCCTTGCAGAATTGCTTACTCTTATAGGAGAGTGTAACCTCCACAACACCGGGTATGTGTCGCGGTGGTGTCTGGACGCGTATGGCATGCGATGTAATCAATTCGCTCCAAACCAGCATTGTGCCGAACACGACCTGAAGGCCATCGAAGAAATTGTCACCAACAATGATGACAGTCGCTCCGCCGGTGGTCCAGCCTTCGCTTGGTGATATCGCCTTTATGCAGGGAGTCGCAACCGGTAATGGGGGATAGAGTCCTGCTGAAATGGAACAGTTCCAATTTAGTGAATGGAATTTGACAGTAGCTGGGGACTTAGGACTGTAGGACTTTGTTCTCTTTAAGGATCATGCAGTTTTATTAATATACGTGGACACAACAAACACAATCACAATCTATTTCGAAAATTATACTCAAGGATTTAAGTAGGGATTGTTTTTGGGGATTGCTTCTACTGTGACTATGCGTGGATGTACGTCCTTGAAGGGGGACTTTAATATCCGCCCCGCTCATTAAATTTTGTGTAATAATCTAAGGGAGGCATTTTGTGTATCCCCGCATGAAATTTGACTTGGAGTCCTATGGAAATGCGTTGAAGTTCGCTATTGGATGGCACCAAAAGTAAGTAGCAGTGATGGGGGAGGCATTTAACCATGAATATTCCCAAAATTATAATGGTTCTTGTGCGCGTTTCTTTAAGGGGTGGCTACTGTCATTGACAGAAATAAAAAAGAAAATACTAATGTGTGTGTTGCTGTAAAGAACCCGGCTAGTGGCATGGCTAACCATTTGTTTGGTCACTTCAGCAGACTGTAAGTTTTGCGAGCACAGCACGCAAGACATATGGTCGAAAACAAAAACCTCGTGAAGACAATTCAGAAGCCTTGTTCACTCTCCCCAAGCAGAGACATCAAATATGGACCCAAACACTTGTCCTTGCGTTTATGGGGAGACGTTATAATGATTTATACTTTGTCTGGCTATTCGGTATCAACTTAGCTATTGATATCCACCGGCTACTTGGCCGGTGTACATTATATGGTTTGTATATGCGTTAAAGGACCTTTTTTATATCTTTTCACACATGTAGACGCGTGCATGTATGAATGAATGTGTGTTTTATGGCAAAAGGGTGGTTCATCGAATTGTAAGGTATGTCTGTGTATTTATGCGTGTCTGTATGTGTATTTTAGATATGAAGAACTTAATGCTGTCCCTTTTCCAAGAAGGGGTGTTTGGCTTTTTTGTTGTGGTGATCTAATCCGAAAAAGGGGAGCTAAAGCCATAAAAAAACCACCCACCCTCGGTGGTCCTTGGTGCCGTGACAATGGTCAACATTGAGGATAATATCGCATTAAGATAAAAATACCAAACATAATATGTGGGATTGTTGATATACAATACGAGGAAATATTAAATAAATAAAGGATATGTGGAAGAGCGGGGAAACGGGGAATGAGACTGTGGTCGTCTATGTCTTAAGAGACGATGCGGTCTATATGCATGTGTATATGGTATATCAAATGGTTGAGGATGATATTTTCGATTTCGAGGATGGTATTGATCCTCCTGCCCTGACAAGCTTCGCAAAATGTCATGTTTCAAAATCAATTTTAAGTAACACAATTACAAAATTTTGTTCGTTTCAATTTTTTACGAAAAATAAATACAAGAAAAAAAAAAGAACCAAAACAAAAAAAACATTCAATTATTTCGTTTTTAAACAAATTCAAACAAAAAGCAAACACAAATTTGCTACAGACCATCATAGGTACTGTCAGGCGCAAGGGGGTGACCCGAAATGGACAGGGGAGAGTTTCCTGTACCTTCCGTGGCGTCCATCCGTTTTGCGCGACGACCATGCTTGGAATTATTGTGCACAAACATGTTATCGGATATGGCTAAGAGTGGGCCGTCAACGGTCACTTGTGTTGATATCACAACCTGAAAGTAAGAAAACAAAAAAAAAATCAGTGGATGAATTTCGGGTTTTGTGGAAACGTGTAAAATATTTTTTTGGTGGCACTTGTATGTAATTTTTCTTACAGACAAATTTATTAAAATATGAACTAGTGGAATTAAATAAAATCAAGAACAAACATATCTGAATTTTTTCCCAGGGATGTCTTATTTGTACAAAAATACTTAGCGTCTCTGTAATGATTGGGTAAGTAAATTGAGAACTATTGGTTTATTGCTTACTTAATTCTAAGCTATTCTTATGAGGTTGTGACTGTTTTAGTGATTTTAAAGATGGAACTTATGTTCGAATTGTACCTAATTTCGCCTTTTTATAATAATCTATCTATTTATAATAATTAATATTTGTCCTTTATAGAATCGTAAACTGTGCATTTGGTCATGTGATGATCTTTATCAAGAGTTCTGAGTTGGTACGATCAATTTCAACAGATGACGCCACTGTCCATCCAATACATTTCATATATTGCTGTGACAGTTCATGCTGATTTGAATTGAAACCAAAACAGCGAACGAATGATGATGTTTCGAGTTGTGGGTGACACATGAATTTATGTAAATTTTTAAATGCATGTCCAGGTTTGCATTGAACAGACAATATTTCCTTCAAATTATTGGTAGCATTGCAACGCACGCAGGTTACAAGTAGTCGCATAGTAAGAAGACCAATTCTGGTTGCAGAATATTTTTAAAAATGCTATCACATCAATGTTTTTCTGAATAGGTTAGCGGACTTTTAGTCAGTAAACGTTCAAGTGCAAGAAGTAATCATCTGCTAAAAAATGTAGGTTTATTTTAGGATCTTCAATCTAAATTTTGGTGATCACTTTTTTATTACAATTGATGATGTGAGTGTTGAGTATGTGTTAAAATGTCCGAGAATTTCGTACAGCCTTTCAAAGGCATCCTGAAGCTTAAGCATAAACGAATAAGACTGAAATTAGTAATACGCATTTTATAAACTAAAATGATCCTGCTGCGTATTGCAACGACAATTTAATATTTATTTAACATTTATTTCATATCATTTATTTACTGATTTGCTTCGGTTTGTATTTTCAATTGCTTAATTGTTTTTTTACACCTGAATTGATGTTAATGTCTTATGAAGGCTGTTTCCTTAGAAGCAGAGAAATTTAAATCGACAACATCATGTGCTGTGATAGCTGATTGGACAATTCTCGGTTGTTTTGAGGTAAGCTCCTTTTGATGAATGCATCATGATCATCATACTCACACTGGAGCAAAGGTTTCGAACTATTTGAATTTGTTCTCTAAAAATATGGCTCAGTTCAATTAAGAAACTCAAACTAAAGCCACCGAGGCACCATTATATTCTGGCTCAGAATAACATAGACCTAGTGGTCCAGAATACTACCACGAAACGGAGAAAGCTTGTAGATGTCTACTTCAGCCTTATTTAGGTAGAATGCTCCAGTTGTCCAGTCCAGTCATGTTATGGTTTTACGGAGGCTACATCAATTGATGATTTAAAGAATGGTTGGCGTAGAGTTTTGTAACGAGAAGATGATCCACTGCCCCAACTCCGTTTTCTTGTAGTTTCTGCATCTATTTTAATTTTTTTTAATTTTTCATTTATTTCTATTTAAGATCGCTGTGCTTTAAGAATATTCAATTCTTTCAAGGGTACACTGCATTAAAACAGACATGTCTGTGGGAAACCGGCCTAGTCTGTGAGCATGATGGTCCAACAGGAAGTGACCTGTAATGATCCCTTACTAGTAAGCTGCAGTTAATTCTTGATATCGAAAAAGTGGGCCGGAATTTTTTGGTTTTGAGGCATGAATTAGAACACTTCCAAGAAGCAATAGTCCGTTGTCAAGAAGACACCATAACTTCCATTAAATGACACCCTTTCATGCGTTTTATGGATTATGGATATGTCTCCAAAAATTATGGTTAAAACATTGCCGTCAACTGTAAGCCGGATAGAGGAAGGATTATTATTGGAAGGCAACATTCGACACATTATGGCCGCAATAAGGCCTGTTGTACTGCGAATGGAGGGAGGAAATGGGACCTCTACAGGTTAGTATGTAGGTGGTCACATGCCGGAAACCAAGCATTAATGCCATCAAATTGTCTGTCAGATAAATTTTATGCAATTTAAACTTTCCTGCCTATAAGAAACGCACCCTTTATCTCTTTACTCCAAAGTTTCGGTGTCAGATGAATATTAAATTTTCGGGTGACATGAATAGTAAAGACTAAGTACATACATTTTTCTGCGTTTTCCTACTTCGAGTTAAAGAATTAAGAAAAAATCATTTACTTTACCTGAAATCGCCTCATATCCCTTGGATTTCCGGCGTTCTTCAAACAGTTTTGATTGCATTTCAAAAAGAATTTAAGGAAAAATCTGCAAAGACAAATACAAATCTAAAATTAGTACAAAGCTACTTTGAATCTATGAAGCGGGAGAAGAAACAAAATTAAAATTCTTCACATATCCTTTACCGCACACAATTTTAATGATATAATCAGTAACCGAAGAGTATCTCGGAGAAACAGAAATGTGTATGGGTATGCACGGAGGTAAATATGTACATAAATAAAAGAAGAAGAAGAATAACAAAAATCGCACACTGTGATTTTATGTCGTCGTTTCTCTTTTACCGTGACATAAAACACTTGGCTTTTATGCTCCTTCAAGGATGATGATTTTTAATATTGAAAATCTCCTCCTTCAATAAGCGGTTCTAGTTCCAACATACTCCTCCTTGGAGTCCTGTCTTATCCTAGCAATGTTTACTGTGCTGATATTTAACACTTCATAAAAATTATTACGAGCGTTAACATTAATTTTTCGCCGCTTGTTTTCTCTTATTTTTTTTTTCTTGTGTGGAAGGACCTTCTTGGTGATTGTGCTGGCTGGTCGTTTTTTATGATCCCTGGATAGTGTAGTCAGCAGAAAACGAATAAATATTAAGGCTGACTTGGCAGGATATGTTTTCTCTTCCAATTTGACATTGGTGTCCCATGTCGTGGAATTGTTTTTCACCAAAAATGTATTTCATGATAGATTTAAATATCCCATTGCCACACGAACGAGGGGGGGACAAGTGTTCTAAGTTATGGACTTCAGATAGAGCACTACAAGAGTAATTCACACCTACACACATCCACGCGTCTATGGGATGAACAACGATAAGGATAGGGACGGGACTCCCTAATTTAAGTGAGATAACAGATTCAACAGCCGGTAAATGCCCGAAGTGCGTTGTCGGGAATTTATTCGGTGATTCAGAAAATTACGACTGCCACATGCCCATCTGTACTGTTGACGGCATGCTAGATGTGAATGTGGTGTGGTGAGACGAAATTAAAAATCGATTGGGAAGATTCAAAATATTGACACATTCCCTCCTTGCTCGGGTGACAGTGTTCGCTGTCATGTCAGAGAGGGGGGGAAGAGACACCGGGAATGATTTGTTAGGGGGATGAGAGGTGTTGATTTAAATTACTTGCAGGAACTTCAAGCCATAAAGTCACAGGGAATAATTACAACAATGACGAGACGGATTTATGGGCATTTGATAGCGGAGCCGCGGTTAATGGGGGATAGATGTGATTTACGTTCATCCGAGTGCGAGAATAAATAGTCTTGAATGTGTTCACACAAAACGATGAAGTGAAATAACAATTCGATTTTTGTTCTTACAAAAATGCGACAGAATCCCCAAATGCTTGCATAAAGCATCCTTCATCGCCAGTATAACAGGTGTCTTCTCAAAATAAACACACAACTCCCTAAGGACAACAGACCACATGTAAATCCAAACAACACTCGCTACATCTCCTGTTCGTAAAGGAAACCCTGATTTAATGTGTCCGCAATAAGTCAAGCATTTCCTTCCACCAGCGAGTGTTCTTTTTGACATTTCCAGACTTCACACACGCACACAGACGCATATTCATCTGCAGGACAATTATGCAAGTATCCGTTTCCTGTTAACTGATTTATATGCAGACCCTCAAGGGCAAGACACTACGAAACTACGAACGTAGCGACTAGTAAAAATAAAACTTCACACAGAGGCTAGAAATATCCTAACATAAGGACACCCTGCGGTGCAATGTTTATCAGCGCACAGGATGAGGGCGAGCGCAAAAAATTTTTGAAACACAACGCCCAAAAGTAGCCAGCCACACTCGGCCCCCTTACAGTGTTGGCATTGCAGTGGCAAAACATTCGCCGCCTCCGGCAGAACATCTGTTCCAAAGGCTAAAATGTTGAAACTAATCCAACCACATGCACGAGATTATTATTGACATCTCGATTTACAAATTTCCTCAAGTCTCACTCTCGTATACCCTCTCGCTCTTCGTTGCGATTTGTATTGGACCCCTGGAATAGTGTCTCAGCTGGGAAGGGGCAAACCAATTAGGGGTTAAATGATGAAGCTTTGTCGAGAGCTGCAGTAGTAAGTGGGCGTAATGTAAATAATCAAATTCAATTTGTTCGCACACTTTGGCTATTAGAAGAGCATTGTTCCGTCGGCAGTGGTTGGCAAATGTTGTGTCCGCGGGCCGGGTATACTGATGGGGAAAGAAAATGTCATGCATGTGAAGAAAGAAATAGTAAATATCATTCTGAGGGATGATTGTGATGTGATGTACAATAAACTATGATACTTGGGGAAAGGAACTGGACTTCTATGAAACTTTTTCTTTCAAAACTTCTTTAAGCCAGATAGTTTCGTGGAGATTGCTTATGAGTGTGAAGCAAAATTGCGAGTGTCACTACAACAACCAATGGTCGAATGCGAAGTTGACGTTCAAATGCTACACATTGCAAATTCAGTTGCAGTGAGTTAAGTTAGCAATCATAACGTGTACTGAAAACATCATGACTCGGTCTTAGGTTTGATGGAAAGACTTGCAGTTGTAACCACGCAACAATATCGACATGCGCACCCATTCAAATGCCTTAAGCAATCCACCGGTGGCAAGCATGACACTTCTTGGGCCTATTGTGTAATCCTAAACATTTAATATCCGGAATACGGCCTGCTTATTAAAGATATTAGTCAAAGCTAACAGCGAACTGAACTTTATTTATTTCATTCTTAGAACTATTACAATTTTTGGTAAACTACTATGACTAAGCTACTGCAATTGTGAGGAAACTTTGCAGAACTAGTTCGAAAGGTGGTGCTTACACTTAGTATATGACAATAGACGTGTATTTTGACTACTCAGTACTCACCTCAGTAAGAGAGACAACAAAGCAACTTGCTGAGTAAACGCTACTCAGTTTAATTTCACTATAATTACTGACTAGGGTGCGTTTAAAAAATTTCATTCATAGATGGCTTCAGAGGAAACTAATTATTTTATAAATGTTGGAATTAATTGATTATTTCACTTGTCAGTGTTAATTTATTGATGTTACTTGTGCAAAGATATAAAATATCAAATCATTCATATTTCTTGTTTGGTTATGCATTATTTGTGTATTTTCTTTACTTTTGAGAATTAAACTTCAGTTATTTTTGACATGCAATGGACGTAAGCACACGTACCAGCTTTCGGAAGGAAAATGTAACTGAGTAAAACGGCGTTTTATTGAGAATCATTGCTGACGTGAGTACTGAATAGTCAAAAAAACACGAAAAATATGCTTTATCAAGCAATTGACAAATAATTTAAAGACCATTTCACAAGATGTACATCACTTAACTCGGTCCGCGACAACGTGCAAACGGTTGGTAACCCCTGCAATCAGTCGATTGCTTGATTATTACAAGAGCCGATATCCGAAATTTGCGTAATTCTTAATGGACAATGTTTTTTTTTGTTTTTGTTATAGAGAACATGAAATGAATCCAGCTTATCAGTGTCACACACCAACTGACCAGATGGCCCATCACAGAACAATCACACATGCCCTTCTCTCGTCGAAATTAAGTGGAAAACACTTAACGAGTATTGTACTAATCTCTGTTGTGTCACTTTTTAAGTATCGAGTTACAAGCAAAAGTGTCTCTCGCTCTCTCGCAACAGTGCCAGTGATGATAAATGGCTTTGGGAAATGTTGAACCTATTTCAATTCTTGTCGTCGTCTGATCTCATCATTAGGCTACAAATGACAAAATTAGTTCTTTTTACGTTGCACTTCATTGGAGTATGTTTTCAAAACATCTTGACAGGATATTACGAACATTGTTTTTTTTTTCGATTTTTTTTCTGCTCTTGTGCGACTGGCGCTGACAACATGACACTTGTCATAAAATGTTGAAATTTATTTGATTCTCCTGTCAATGAAGGATCCCGTATGTTTCTGTTGCACTTACTTGCGAGCATGTACATCTCAATTTACTTTTCAGATTCTTGAAAGATTGGTGTCTTGTTGATTTTGCTGGAAATCCTTAAAGTACCTCCAAGGAGTGGGAAATTATAAATTCAATCCACGTGACCCTAATAAATCTTCGTCCCACCACAAAATGCTAAAATGTTCGTCGTCGAATGAACACCAAATTTAGCTTCAGCTTGTGCGTTTAAAAAAGTTGTCTTCTTAGAAATCATCTGCGAAGGGGAATGACAAAAAAAAAAAGAAAGAAACGAAAACAGCAAAAATACTTCATTATCCTAACGAAGGAATGTCCTTCTTGCCGCTTGAACTAAGTAACCAACGACACACTCACTTAAAAGGAGAAGGTACGAAAAAATCAATGAACTGCATAATTGGCCATTTAAATCCGCTTAAACTTGTTACCCACAAATCTTGTGCCAAACATAACAAGCCAAGGATGCTGTACGCTCCTTATTGTTGTCCGTTTGAAGGATAGGCGAAGGAGAAAAATAATAGATATCGAAAAAACTGAGGGGTGGGTGATATTGTTTCTCTCTTGTGGTAGACAGGATTTGGCTTGATGAGAATTGGAGGAAATTCATTAAAAATTCGGTCAACGATGATGTAAAAGTTGGGGACACCATTTATGCCGAAGGACGCAAACTTGCTTGCCTCTCTTATTGTGGGAGGATGAGGGCTGTTTTTAAAGTTGTTTAAGAAAATGATGAAGCTGAATGCCACCGTTCGATTTTCTCATAAGAACACCGGGTCAATGTCTTCCAAAGCAAGTGTATCCAACATTTCAAATCGGACAAGATTGATAAATAAGAAATTCGCATTGCGGTTGAGTAGAGAGGGAAAGAGAAGTAAGTTACATAATTTTAAATCAAATTTAATAAATCAAACATTTCATGGCGAGTCACAATTGTTCACTCAGAATGTCAACCTCGCCCCCCAGACCCAAGTTCAGTGTATTTTGTAAGCAGGTGCCGCACATGGTCATGAAAATCCTTGATGGGTATTTATTTATTTATTTTCCCTTTTCCATTCCTATCCAGCTCATTTATATTCGTGTCGAATGAGCAGAATCGCCCATGAAACGATTGGACTTCTTCAACTTTTTATCCAATATTAGGCAAACTTTTTTGTATTTGAACTCACAGCCGTATCTGTTAAATGATGCGCATCTCATAAGTACTCTGCTTTTTGTTTCTACAAAAATCATCATCTGCGTGGATGGGCAACTACCAGAGACTGCCAGAGAACAGGGTGTCAAGCAATTAGCAATTAATTAATTTCTTTATCGCAAGAATCAGTGCGTCATTTGTCTGTAATGTACAGCCATCCCAGACGTAAGGGATTATGGCGGCAACAAGAACCATTCAACGGCATCATCAACAACATATTAAATAATATCATCTACCTACTAATGCCAAAGGACATTTTACACACCGACAATAATCGCAAAGTTCATATCCCCCTCTCACCAGCGATGCCACTCAGAGTCGAAAAGGGAAAGTCTAAGCAACCATCGTGCTCTGTAGCAGCTATCAATGTCATTGCGTATCCGCTGTATCCTTGTATCCTTTATTATACCATATAATCCCAAACACATCGGCCAGGAGCCATCTTACGCTCACACTCTCTGCCTTCAATCCGCACAACTACAACTCCACCACGGGGAAAGAGGTTATGGGTGACTGGGAAGCATTATCCCTTTCTTGCTCCACACACCCACCGCCGGGTGCTTCAGCCTAGACGCCATTCTTGATTTCTTGTATGCGATACCACCATTTTCTTTTCGGGCGATTTTTAGCAGTTTCGCAGGATCTAAATGCTTTCTTTGTAATCCCTGCGGCGTTTCCTCTGATGATGGTTTCTCGCCCGAGGGGATGGTTTCGAAGTTTGAAAGACGATGACACGGCATCGGAAAGAAGCTTTTCTCACAACACTTTCACTCTCGACGGCATCACAGATTCGGCAAGAAGTTTAAGAGAAAGTGAAAATGTCTACCATTGAGTATTCTTGAGAGTGAAAGTTCCGTCGCACACTCGCAAGTGTCGTTCCCTCTTGGCTGAATCGCTGAATTCCTTAGTCGAATCTTAGAACGAGCAAGCAAACATTCTGGGAGAGGAGGAATTTTATCATCCGTGTAAATGGTATCGTCGTCGTGCGCCAAGGATCCGTAGCGAGTCAAAAGTTTTGTGTTTTCATGAATGGCTGGCTGGCTGGGCTGACTTGGTCGGTGTGTCCCTTTTAATTTTGCAGGGATACAGAGACGGAGAACAAGGAGAGCGAGCAAGAGCGAGAGCCACATCAAGTCATTGTACTCTGTTTACGTATAGATGAATGCGTGTGCCGCCATTTATTTATGGCCTTTCTCTTTTTTGGGGCCTCGTATGTAATACAACTCGTACATAACAACAGTAAAACGGGGGATGATTTTCCTGTTTTTCCTTTGCTGGCTTTTTTGCGTGTGTATTTTTGCGGCGTTCCTGGGGTGCGGGTGGCTGTTGCTTTGGGATTCAAGCCATGCTGCTGGGACCAGGGAAAGCCTTTTTCCCGTCTACACATAGTAAAAAATTTATATCTTCTTCGCATTTTTTTTGTTCGTTTTGTTTTGTGTTGCCCTCTCCTTCTTCTACCTCTTTGTGACTTCTTACAATAAATGTCGTCTGTTGTTTACATTGGATTCCCGTTGCGTTTGGCCAGGATACGGAGTATCATTTTATGCTGCGTATCCCTGTGTCGTGTGTTCAGGTGGACCGTGAGGGGGACCGCACTTATGTATGGGGATAATTTAAATGCGTTTTGGATTTCACATTTGACTCATTTAATATGCCTTGCATAGTTTTTCCTTCGCCGTGGCTGGGCAGGAGTGGGCGGTTATGTGGGTGATG
Organism: Eristalis arbustorum; assembly: GCA_916610145.1. Lineage (NCBI taxonomy): Eukaryota > Metazoa > Arthropoda > Insecta > Diptera > Syrphidae > Eristalis > Eristalis arbustorum. The sequence goes on along the minus strand of OU744317.1, from coordinate 61,744,629 downwards.
GGGTAGGCAATAGTTTGGTTGGATACCTATATCAACACTTTACTGTCAATTATGCATAAAGTTCAAATACCCATTTTGAAGATATCACGACACATGCATGTGTGTAGCTGCGAGTGTGTACGAAATGAGCACCGGATCTGAGCTTCTGGATGAGGAGGGACTCAGTGTAAGTGGTATTAATTAGTTTTCAGCTTTATTTGGGACTATTTTGCTTTTGCCGGGTATGCTTGGGGTTGTGTGAATCTTCGTAATGGCGTATTATCACGAGATAATGTGATAAGTTAATTGATTGTAAATTATTAATTTTGAAAGGATGTGAGTTGATCCTTGTCTTAGTCTGGGAAAAAATGAGAATTAATTAAGGTCAAAATGTTCGCTCATTCTCTTGACTTTTGATGGAACGTGAAATTAGAGGAATTCAATGTGGGGGGCCATAGAGTTCTGAGACAGGTTGGCAACATCGTCCTTGATGAGTGCGAGTTCAGGGAAATTGTTGATAGGATTTTAGACATCCCAGTCTGGGGTGTTTTCTTACTGCAAAGATCATGTTCAAGCATCGTTTTCGACATAATTGCAAGCCCTTAAGTTTAGCTTGGACTTAAGCCTTTGGAATACCTTAAGTTTACCGCCTTTTTGCAATCACACACAAGTCCACAACCCCTTCTACCGTCAGTCACATATCGCGACACAAAATGCATCCCTCTACACCAGTTATGTCTGTTCGTGCATTGTCTACGACTGCTGTTGCATTCGTCCATTTTCAGTAGTGCACATAAGGTACACGTAATTTCATGTTTATCCATTTTAAGACATTTAATAGACACGTAACAACATCACAAACAACAGACGCTAACGCAGAGGCTCCTTTGAGTAAAAGCCGCAAACACTAAATCCCCTCGAATCAATCAAACTGAGATGCACTCACCCGTCCCGTCAGCGTTCACCGCATCGATTGTCATCCCTCTGCTCCCGCTGCACTGGCTGCAAGTCCACTCCAAGTCCACACTTTTTATGCGTTCGCTTCAGATACCGAAACCGAGAACCATTACGATTGCGATCATTATCTTCGTGTTAATAATGATTTTTTGGCTTAAGGCAGCATTTTGATTGGAAATCCAATCGAATACAATCCTCTCTGCTCTTGTAACTGTAACCGCGATCTCGATATTTATGATTATGGATTCATGTTCCACGAGAGCTACCGGCCGCGGTCACTTCTGCGCACGCACACAGGAGCCGCCACAGATAACAAGGTAAACGAGTTTTAACGAGTGAACATTACCAAAATGGTTAATCCGTCTCATCATAGCTATGGAAGTATGGAACTCCCGTACCGGCCGGCCGACGGACAGTAGATCGTCATAGGCCAACTGAATTGGAATAAGCTGGAGAGACCGTGCCGCCACCGTGCCGTCGGATAGTGAACAATGCACGCACTAGAATACAATCAATTCGCGTTGAATTCATCATGAAAATTGCGCTCATGCGACGGTTTACCGCGGACTGTTTCTGGAGTGCTTCTTCTGTGCACTTTTACCTTAGAATAATTGATGGTCCGAAAATTTTTACGCGCGCGCGCGCATACTGTAAGTGACACATAGTCTCACGGCGGCAAGCATTTCGCACAACAAACAACGATGATGACGATGAGGCGGCATACATCAATCTGAGCACTGGACGGGAGCATCGGCGGCGGCCTACTATGGATGGACACACAGAGAATACCTCCTCAACTATCGTGGAGGTCCTTGTCATCAAATCACTCTACGCTATGGTGCGGCACAATTGGCCAACAGATCACTGGGGCGCGCACCATCATCGTTGTCCGTACCGATCGACGCGACGGATGATGCTGATGATCATGTTTGACGATGACGATGACGATGTGATCGCCCATCCATCCACCGGGCGCGGATTTTGTGATTCAGAAGTTCTGTCGTATTTTTGATGGTGATGATGCGGATCCGATTGCATTTTTACACGTTTCATTCCGCACAAATGCGCATGTGTGCGTTTCGTGGTGGTAGAACAATGTGCCATGTTTTATTGATGAACTTGGCAATCATAGCTGCTCGGTTGAACACCAGCCGTTGCCGTCCGTTGGTTCGATCGTTTGTGTGATCGTCCGTTTTGGGCCAAAAATTAAAAATGTATGTATGACAACGAATTTTTGATACACGACAACCGATGTCTATGTGTGCACGGTGCATGGAGTGGGGGTTGGGTGGCCTGTAATCATTCACTTTTGCTTTTTGGACCGAAAAAATGCTGCGTGTGAGTCCAGGAATTAAGTGAATCTCGAGAGGTATTTCTTTCGTATATATTTCAGAATCAATTGATATACAGTGGATGGGAGCCGAAGGACACACACATGCTTCCGAAATGTGTTGACAAGGATTTTTTTGTGCGCAGTGATCTGGTGAGTTTGCCTCGTTTGCCTCGGACACGGTGTGATTTCTGATTTTCACAATCCGACGACGCATGGGAATTTCGATGTTTTTGATGCATTGACGTGGCCTTGGAGATGAGATCAGGAAGTAATCTAATGGGAACTGTGTTGGAGTGATAGCCACGCGGTTCACTGGGGACTTGAATGTCAAACAAAAAAAGGAACACGTTGGCGGATAAGACACTGCGGATCTTTGCGTGCTTGTCAAGCAAAGTGGAAGGAATTTGGATGGAAGTTATGATTTGTGTTTGGAAATTAACGTTCAGAAGATGAAATAAAAACCAATTTTTTGAAATAATGTCTCTTTCCCATCATCCAGTCACAAAGCCGAAGACTGGCTTGTTGCGAATGGTGCCACCTCGTCAACTAAGCCCACGAAAACCGAAATTGGTCAGTGATTAAATAGAGAATAAATTTTGCTGAATGAAGGTTGCTAATCTCTAGGAAATAAAGCTATTCCTGGTGGGGCTGTCCTTTCTTTGGGTGTGCTTTGTCTGGATCCCCGATCAGTGTTTGAAAAACTGCGATGATTTGACATTTGTTTGACAGCTTTAAATTGTTGCAGAAGTCGTCACGTTGCTGCTGCTTCAATTTGTGCTGCTGACCGAAAGCAAAAGCAAAATTATCAATCGATGACTATTTTTTTGTATAATTTGCGCGTGCTCAAGGGGTTATTTAAACCCTTAATTGTCCGGGATCAAGACACAGTACGGGCCGAAGGTATTGAGGGCGAGAGGGAAAGGAGATACCTGTGCACATTGGTCTTAAATATCTGCGGATTGTAGCCTATGGGACATATTGAGCTGGGAAGAGCATTCCATATTCGTGTGCTGTGGCTAAAAAACGATTCTCTAAATTTCACTGTGCGTCCCAAAGCAGGCTTAAGGATAAACTGGTGAATTCAAGGAAAAACTGGTGAATTCAAGGAGAGGAGGTATGCAATTGGCTAGCTCACTTGAGCATCGTTTGTTAAAATAACGATAAAACACGGACAAGGAAGACACGGTACGTCGATGTTCGAGCGGGTCTAATGAAGCCGCGATATAGTTGTTTTATATAAGTTTTATGGATTCTATGTAGTAGGTGCAGGGTGGTCATAGGGGCACCAGACTAGATATGAGCGTTATACTCAAGCTTAGGGCGAATATACGCCTTATAGATTAAAGCCAAATCAGAGGTGGTGAAATATTTCTTAGATCGATTAAGGAAACATAAGCATTTCGCAGCATTTTTGGCGACCTCGAATGTGTGATCGTTCCAACTAAGTGTTGTGTTGATGCACATACCAAGGATGGAAAGTTTTCCGGTTTCGTCAATACAAGCGCCATTCATGGATAATGGCTGATTATCAGGGTTTCGCTTTAGAGGCAGCAGACGGCATTGAGTTTTGGAAGCATTGAATTCCACTCTGTTGTTTTTATCCCTGTCAAGATCGGAATTCAATGTATTTGACATGCGCTCCAATACTACGTCCGAAGGGCAGGCTTTTGGAACGAATATGAAAAACTGAGGGAGCTGTCATCAGCGAAGGAGTGGATGGGATTAAAAGTAGAAGACAGGAGATCATTTATAAAAATAAGAAAGAGTGTCGGAGACAGAATAGAGGCTTGGGGAACACCAGCATTTATTTTGTGGATATAAGACTATCAACTTGGATTCAATGGTTCGAAAGGTAATTTCTAGTCCATAGAAGCAGAGACTCATCAACACCATAAGCACGCATTTTCGGCAAAAGAGCTTGATGCCAAACTCTGTCAAATGCTTTAGAAATATCAAGCGCAACTATCTTGCATTCGCCTGTATTGTGCAAAGATTGGTTCCACTTTTCGGTGAGCTCGGTGAGCCACCGCTGCAACTGCTGTCCATATCATTCGTGATCGTTGCGTGCTTTTGCTTCGATTGTTGCTGCTGATTTTTTCAGTAGAAGCCAGAGTTCAGTTGAAAAATATGAAGGCAGTCGAAGTTGTGAAAGGCAAAAGTTAAGCGACTTCTGCTACTTCGACTAAAGTAATTCAAATGCTGCTCATGACAATATCGTGTCTCCTTGTAAGGACATATTCAGGCAAAAACTTGTGAAATTGTAGCCACAAGGCCTAGAATACGTGTTCCCATAGATCAACTCATATGTATCTTCACTCATGCCCCGGACCAATGTGTCAAAAAAAGCTGAAAAATAACCGAAAAGGCAACCATGTTTTTTTTCACCCGCTTTCGCTCTCTCTGCGTTCGCGAATCTCATTCAGTTAAGAATCATCCCCTTCTGTAGTTCAAAGCATTTCACAGTGCGGCGAGTATTTTAAATTTACATTTACATTCCTCAGGACGAAGGTGAGCTGTCTTGCCTTATATCCGATCAGAGACACGTCACGGCCGTCTTTGGTTGGTAATAATGTCATTTAGACCGGGAATTCTTAGCGTACTGCGTACTGCCGTGTAATCCATTTTATTTATGTAAATGCCTATGGTGCTGTGGAATTTTTTATGATGAAAGGAATCATGAAATTTGATGCAATACCAACGGAGATGAGGGCCAAAGGACTTGAATCAATGAAGAAATGGCGGTTGGTTGCATTCACTTCACTCCTCGTTGGTAATTTCTGTCTTCTCTGCGTGCCCGTGGCGCACATCCTCACACAGAGCAAACAGAGTTTAGCCCATATGTCCTGCAACTTTGTTCGTCCTTCTCTACTTCATCTCCCTTTCTTCACTGTTTCTCCCCAGATATAGAATTCTTTTTTTTTCAACAGGCGATGGCGTATCCTTGATCCGGTGGAAAAAGCTCAAATATCTAAACTACACTTTCTATTGCCCTACATGCTGCCGGAGAGATGGGTATCGACGTGACACGCAAACGGATAGTAAAATTAATAACCACTTACCGTAATGGCTAGTCCTGAGAGGGACAACGACGACGACGGCGATGGCGACGGCTACGGCGACGATGACTACGGCAACGGCAGTGCGACTATGATGGCGATGGCGGTGGTGGTGGTGTTGCGGCGGAATAGATGGATATTCATATTTCAGGTAAAAGCCTGTATCCTCACATATTGAAGCGAACAGGACACACAACTGTGTATTTGGGATATAATCCATATTCCTAATAAAGGAGTTTGAATAATTTTTTAGAGTACCCTCGACAGAGTGGTTGTGGAACACAACATGATTGCCAGACAGGATGAGTTGTAACGGGGTCCCTCGCCTGTAAAGTGCAATTTAACCAACTACACTCCGCGTGTTCTCTGTGTGTACACATATTTAGTGAAATTCTCCTCCCGAATCGAAAGGGCAATTAAAAAATTATCCATACTTTGAGCTGCATGGCAGCTCAGTCGTGTTCACGTATTTAATTCACGTTCGAGATAATTATGCGTGGTAATTCGTGATAGTCCTGCGGGTGACTTTTGTAGGTCAGAGTGTAAGGACAGGAACGAGAACAAACAAAAAATGATAGTTAGTCGTGTGGGGTAATAAATCAACGAGCTTAATTGGCCGGCTAAGATGATTTTTCTGTAGCTCTTGTAATTATACTTTTTTGGGGTGAGTTTTCGATGGGCACATGTTGATATGATGATGACGAACAATAATTACAGTTCACACACTTGTCTGACTCTAATTCTTTCCGAGTGGGTGGGAGGGATGACGCAAGTCAATTAGGGTGTAGATGTATTCATTTGCTATGCACTCCATGAAATGCCATTGCAATTTGGGGGGTAGGCATGGTGCATGGTCGTTTGGACACTTAAAGTGTGGGTTAAAGGATAAGTGACGAGGAATGTATGGAAATTATTTTTTTACTTGCTAAGTCAATGCACGTATGTTCAGGTTATTTTATGAGAAGGAAAATCAATCGTAATTTTCGTAGGTTCATTGTTATCAGTTCTAAGACAGAGCTTCATTCGAAAATGTTTAGTTTTAGGAGAGAACATATAGAAGCGATCGTTATTTCCTCAAAGTCACGGCGGTGTTAAGCGTGAGATGCCATGGTAATCTCGGTAAATGCTCTAGTCAAGTTGACATACTGTCTCCTTTTGGTGTCCTCGGATAATCTCACGGAACCGCCAAGAGGTGAACCAATAGTTGCAATGGTCCCTCCGTCTAAAAGGATCCGATGGTCTAGGTTCAAAGATAAGAAACAAGCCTCGACTCTACTGCTGGCAACCATAGGCAATGAATTAGTGACCATCATTTTTGGCTCTACAGGTGGAATATGAAATGTGAGGTTCCCATAAATCGTAAGTCGCTTAGCTGAAAATCGCCTCCACTGACTTATATAGAAACCCGGTTGGAGTCCACCTCAGACTGTAGTGCCACCTAATATGTACATATTCACTTTTGAGAAATCCTTCCCAAGGACTGGGCATAAAAGAATAAAAAAAATCGAAGATTCACAATTGAAGTTAAGCATGATCACCATTGTCTTCAAATTTGCATTAACTATGTAATCATTATTCGACGACAGCGTGCTCATCAGTTAGTCCAAGGAAACTCTCGGATAAAAATAGAACAAAAAGCGCCAGAGCACACTCTGTGAGTCTGCCTCATTTGTCATACCGCAGTCACTCCATGGGGTAAAACTCACAATTTCTTTCTTAATTAGGCTTCAAGCCATCAATACCAATCAATTCCATTCGACTTTGGGGACACATCTTCCGTTTCTCAAATGAAGTAGTTCAGAAGCGTAATACACTCCAAACTTGTGCCAGGTCTACCGCCAGCCCCATTTCGAGAGACAGACGCTAATTACCGCACATGGAAGCGATTACAAAGATAGCCATTTTCTGCATCGTTCACAAAAATAGGTATGTATATGCGGATCCGGGGAACCATCCAAAGAACTCCCAAAACGATCGCGCTCCAAGCGCAACAAATCACCTCAAATCACGATGTCCTTACACGAATTCACTTACCCTAGATGCTTAAAATAATCCACAACGTCCAGCGACCAATTGAATGAACAACCAATCCCAAGTCGCTGCCACCACATACTGGTTATGGCGTTCCCATAAACAAA